>CM062806.1:434253984-434794805 GCA_031772625.1 Pinus tabuliformis | reverse complement strand
TAGTAATGAGTTCTTGGTGCTCAAAAATAATATGTATGGATGGCCATACCTCTGTCATGGATTGGTTGATTTTTGTCCAAATACTTTCCTTGGCATGAGCCAAAGTGTCTACCATTAGGGATGCACTCTCTAACTTCTAGATTTTAAGTTCCAATTTTTGAGTCTTCTACATTTCTTACAAATACAAGGTATCCTTTTGTACTTTCTGCAATTCTAGATTTTGGAATTTCTGCAGTAATTTTTGGTTTTACTGATTTTGTATGGACAATTCCTGTGATAATCTGGCTGGATCAGCTGGTGTTGATGTAGACTCAATGGCTGTTGATGACGAACTAGGCTTTGTACTTGCAACTGCTATAGGGACTGCTGTAAGTGGAACCATGGCAAGTTGTTTTGCTTCCTTCTCCTTCAATAACTCCTCAATCTGCTCTTCCATTTTTTCAACTATATATTCTACTCAATGATAAGCTTGAGCATATCCTCCTTTTGTCATTCACTCTCTGCCATATCCTTGGTCAGAGGATCTTCTGTTGAAGGTAACTTTAACTGTTTTTTCAATGCAACAATGTCTACATCTTTCTTCTTAAGGAGTAGCTCTGCAGCTTTTACATCTTTGAGATCATATCCCACATTAATCACAAAATCCACTAATGATTTTATTCTATTGTATTTAGCTAGAGAAGAAATATTTTCTAACTTAAGTTGGGACTAAACATTAGATAGTGCAGTCCTAAGTTTAGAAAGAGACATAGTTGTAGTCGTCATAGTAGAAAACAACATTTCACCAGTTTATCTTTACATGTCCATCTGATCAATTGGATGGATTTGACTGGTATAAAATGAAAACACGGTCTTTTTGTAATCCGATGGTGATTTAGGAAATGGAATACGAGCTTGTAAGAAAGCCATTTGCATTCTGCCTTTCTCATTGTCAAAAGCAGAAAGAAGCCTATGTTGGGAGGTTGAAGTTTGTTTCCAGAACTGGTTGTACACATTGGACTTTAAAGTCTCATTTTTCTTCTTAATTTCTAGGAACCTTGAAAATATATTTTGATCATCCGAAGAGCTAGTTCCTGTGGACTGAATAATTTCTAGAAGCTCTCTAGAAGGTGAAGTTCTAGGAGGAGTATTTGAAGCACTAATTGTGGGAGGAGTGGTTGAAGCACTAACTCATGCTGATTTAGACACTTTTGGATCTCCAAGATCAATGATCATTGGTGGAGTCTCTTCTGCTAATGTGACCAAGCTAACCTTAGGCTTATTTTGTTGAAAAACGAATCCTTTCAAAATATCTTCGGTAGATGAATTTTTCTCTCTCAACCTTTTTTGTTGCTTGCTCTGAGCAACTAGAGTATATTCAGTGGGGGTAGACATGACCTGCTCATCTTCCTCTTGAAGAGTCCCATCAACCCATGTTTGTTGATTCATAAATTTTTCTATTTCTTGCCTTGGAGTATGGTTATAAGGAGTCATCTTGAAACTAACTCTCAAAGAAGAAATGGTTCCAAAAGGATCATAGGACCAGGTGAAACTGGGTTGAAAATTCATCTTCCTCAATAATGTATCTGCCTCAATACCAGCTGATCTGGTGTAATGATCCAATATGTGCTTTAAGCTTGAATTGAGACTTCCTTTTTCCTAACACAAAATGTAGCTCATTCATGTGAATCATCTGCCTAATATATTCAAGAGAAAAATATTTTGATAGGAACATATTTGGGTAGATTATATGGTGCAATATCACAACCATATACTCTTATCTTAGTATAGTTATGGCATAGATACCAGTCACCAGTTTTCGTTTGTTCACTTAAGTGTAGAATCCTTTTAATTTCATCCACAATATTGGGCTATGTCTGACTGTTAAGGGGTTGTGCCACTAGATGCATGAATGCATCAACAAATTCCGGAAGTGAAGAGGTGGTAGAATTCATTATGACTATTTATGTATAATGAATCACTGATTGATTCATTCCTTGTTCATCCTGCTTGCTGAGTTTGATAGGTAATAGATCAACCCACTGAAAAAGAAACTTGTGGAAAATTACAGAGACGTAATTGAACACTCCCTGCACAGTGAAGTTCATGAATTGTTCATGTATATTATCAGCCAAGAATTGGCTGTAATTATACATGAATGTTGGTTGTTGATATTTATTAAAAATGGATAGGAAACCAAGGATAGTCTCATCAACAGACTGGTCATTAGGGTATCCTAATAAATAGGAAATCAAGGAAATGTAATGTCTGGAGGCTTCAGGAAACATGGCAGATGAGTAAGGTGGATTTCTTTTGGGCAATTCTACATCCTTAGCCAAAATTATTTCAACAATTTGTGCTCTCTGTGGGAAAGTTAACTTATGGTACAGATCCATAAGTGTTGGTGGTGAAAACTGAGTTAAAGAGTCAACTTAAGGAATTAAGAGCATTTGATTTATGGTTTCAGCATAAATGGTTATTAGAATGTCTTCATGCTGAGCCATGACTACTCTTTTCACAGGATCATACCTGGCTTGACACCAGGTAATAAGGTCAAGGAACTCATGTGTCTTCAGGAAACTAAAGAAAGGTAACAGAGATTTCAGAAACCTAATGGGATCTTGCTTGTCGAGATAATTCTATTTGAGCCACAAATGCATTTCACAGAAATCGAACTCACATTTGGCTTCTGGAATTTTGAACAGTGAATCCACAAGTAGAAAATGGTCAAGGTCAAGCTGGGTTGGAGTAGTATTACTTTCCTCTACACTCTACTTCTTAGTTTTTTCTTTTGGAGCCATGTTGGTAGACAAGAGAAGGAGCGATTATTAGTAACAAACTGAGTAAATAGAAAGAAGTGCTGCAAAAATATAAACCTGCAAATAATTGAAAATAGTTAGAGAAAAGTGATGAAGAGGCAGGTTTAGTTTTATTTATAACATGCAGGAAGGGATAACGATTTTATTCATAACGTAGTAGCTTTCAATGCATAGGAACGGATCTAAAACGGGTGGATATAACGGGCATGACAGCAGGGAAGTAAGCTGTAAGGGGGTAACGAATGGGACGAATAGGCAACAGTTATGTGAGGTTGCGGCCCAGGATTGGTTGAGGGATAACAGTTTTGGCAGGGTGAAAGAGCCATTCGCGGTAGGAAACCACGAGTGGTTTGTGGGGTGGGGGGGTGTGCGGAGTGATATGTTGGCGACATGTAAGTTTGGGATGTCCGCCATAGAAACTGCTTTGCGGACCCCCCGTCACATTAACAAGAAACAATCGAGGGGGGTGCAAAATCTCTCCCTGTCGTTCATCCAGGCGGGGAGTAGATTAACCGTTGAATCATGCACTCTTCTTATTTAAAGCCGACAAGAATTTTTGTCGTTTATTGAATTGGGTCTAATCAAATATGTGCTTTATAATATAATTTTAAATGCCAAAGTTTATAACCAAATAATTAATCTTGATTAAGGAATTAATCATAAATTAACAAAATTTAACATTTTTCTAATGTGGCGCATTTAGACTAGTAGCCTTTGCATTCATTTTTATAAAAAAAAAATGAAGCCTTGGTTTTTCTTTTTGCTTCCCTAACATTTTATTTTTATTTTTCCTTCTTTCTTTAGGGCAACTAACTTCTATCATTTTATTGATATGGGTGCCTGTAAAATACAAAATTGTCCTAACATTTTAATTTTTCTTTCTTTTGCATCCATATCCTATCTTAACATTTTGAATTTATTTTTGACTAATATATTAACTTATCAAAACCAAATGATGTTACAACACAATATGCATTTATTGTGGTTATAGTAACCACATGATTCTTAGAACTAGTGGTATAGTTGTTGGTCTTGAAGGAAGATGTGGGAAAGCAATATAAAGATTTCGACTCACTGGCATAAAATAGATCATGGGGATGAATCAAAATTTCAAGGTACATGTCAAGGATCTTCGGTAAAATGGGGTTAGCAACCAAAGGCTACCTTCCAAATAATTTAAGGAGAGTAGGGCAAATTTAGAGGAGGTCAACTCAAGAAACCATAAGCAATAAAAGGGGTAAAGTATCTAACAATTATGGTTATAGTACACATCAAAATCCCCATCCTTGAATGAAATGGTGGTTTAGATAGGGATTATGAGAGAATATGGGATGGAGGGTACATTAGCATGGTCAGAAAATGAGAGAAGGGTTTTATCTACTAAAGGAATATGGGATGGAGGTTTTGTCTGAGTTCAGGGAGGCTTTTAGCTTGTTTGACAAGGATGGAGGTGGATGTATCACGACAAAGGAGCTTGGGACAGTAATGCATTCTTTGGGTCGAAACCCCAATGTATATTGGAAGTGGTCCAAATGTTTTGTATTCAATAATCTAGTCCCGAATACAATCAACCACAAGAGAGTAGTTCTAATCCACCTGTCGATGCAACATCTTAAATACACCATTCAATTTGATTTTTCTAAGGAGAATCAAAGAAATAGATTAGTCGGGTCATCCATCACCTCCATACATAGTAAATAACAACTAGTCCCACTCTTTCCTTTATGACACAAATTGTCCCTTGTCAAAATGAATCCAAAAAGATACTTTTAATGATATTCTTAGGCAGAGTGAAAATATGAAGCCAGTATACAAAGATGCTCTGAAAGACTACTCAAACTAGAGTCAACTTGCCTCCTAGGGAGAGCCACCTGTGTGCCCATGATAAATGTTTACAATGGATTTTCTCTATAAGTCAGCTTCAATCCTTAATTCCATAACAATTAGGTTGGAGAATAAATCTAAGATATTTAAAATATGCATCCAATGTAGTGCAAATAACACAAAAAATATGATAAATCTCCAATAGCAGTGCATCATCTGGGTAAGAATAAATCATATGAGATTTAATATTATTCATAAGGATTCCAAAGACCGACCAAAAGAGGTCAATAATACCATAAATGTGTCTCCATTTCAGAACAAATAATCTACCAAATAGTAACATCATCAACAAAAATCAAAGGAGTTTCGTGGCTTGTCTACCTACACACCTATAGCCAAAATTACATTTAATCCATCTACCTCCACACCTGCAGCCAAAATTACCGCCCTTGTGAATTTTGTGATTAATTCTTCCACAATCCAATCTTTTATGCTCAACATCTGCTTCTCGCAAAAGTTGTCGTAGATATTTTGAAGTAGGCATATTGTCTACTAACAAATATTTTGTAATTTGCCTCCACCATCCTTGTAGAAATTATGGTGTAGATTTGCAATTACTCATGAAATTTTAATCAAAGTCATAAGAAACAAACCTACTCTATTTCTCTATGGAAGTTAATTCACAATTTAGAACAAAAATTTCATACATGAAATAAGAAATAACACATGCACACAATATTTTTCCTAGGGAAAGCATTATTCTAAAAACCCCAATGTCGGCTTGCATTAATATGACGAATAGAGATGTATCACAATTGCTTTGCTCAACTAAGCACAACCTACAAGTGAATAACATATCTCTCTGCTCAATGAGAAGCTCTGACCCAAACTTAGTAAATTTTTACCTCTGTTTGAGCCCATAATTCCTTGCGCAATTTCTTGACAAATTAGGCCCATATTATTTAGGAATTTTTACAAAATGGATTGCACAATTCCAAAGGTTGATCATCTGACTACATGCAACACCTATACACTCAAGACTAGTATACAATTTATGTTACACTTCCTTGGAATCTCCACCATAGCTAGGGAAATCGAATTCTCCATGCACTAGCTATTTTTAGTTTATTGATCAATTAATTCGATGATCACTGAGTTTGACTGAAGTCCCACTACACAATTGGCCTTCCACTAGTTCCTTAGGAAGTTGGAATTAGTGTAACTGAAAACAACTTAATAAAACTAACTTTGATTGCTACAAATTAGCAACCATACATGCTTAACTGAACACTAACTCCTCCAACTTGAATTTACTGAGTAAACCAGGCGACACAAGCCATGTCACACAAGTTAACTGCCTCCAAGTTGTCTGTTGATGTGGAAATTCAAATTTTCTCAATTTAATCAAGGAAAAATCAAATTGAGAAATTCTTGTTGCATTTTTCAAGACTGCCTTTCTGCAAGAAAGGGATGATCAACCACCCCTATCTTGCACCTATGGAACTCAAACTTCCCTCTTGACAAATCTTTTGTCAAAATGTCAATATCTTGTCCCTCTATCGGAATGGAGTGTAGCAACATCATCTGCACATAGTCTTGTAAATGGTGATACTGGATATATATATGCTTGGATCATTCGTGAAATACATGATTCTCATAGAGATTGATGCAACTCTGATTATCACAGTTGGATCCATCATTTGACCAAATAGTCCAAGTAGTATTTTTCTCATCCATATTGCCTTACATGTTGCTTGACTTGCAGCCATGTATTATGCTTTTGTCAAGCTGAGCACCATAGATATTTGCTTCTTGTCATACCAATAACCAACTACGGACCCAACACTGAAAATTCCACTTGATGTACTCTTTTGGTTTGATGGACTTCATGCCCAATCTGCATTTGTGAAGCCACACAACTTCACTCCCTCTGCTCGTCTGTACCATAGTCCAAACTAGGTAGTGCCTCTGAGTTACCATAAAACATGCTTAGTTGCCTTCCAAAATAATTTGGTTGACCTAACCATAGCTTGGCTTAGCTGGTTGATTGCATAGCACATATCTGGTCATGTGTTCACAAGATACGTGAGTGAACCCACTAGTTGCTGATAAATGGTAACATCCACTTCTTCACATGAAATGGCATCCTCCTTCCTCTAATTGTTCGTTAGAGGTTTCTCCATGGGTTTACAACTCTCCATGTAGAATCTTTGCAATATCTCATTTGCATACTTGCCTTGAGAGACAAATAATTCCCCATCACCTTGTCATACTTCCAACCCAAGAAAGTAGTGCATGAGAACCATGTCCTTCATTTCAAATTCCCTTACAAGGTCCTCCTTGCAAGATATGATCAACTACTCATCACTAATTAAAATAAAATGATCAACATATAAGACAATAATAAGAAATTTACCTTCTATCAAGACGTGATAAGGTTTTCATCCGCTTCACTTATGGTGAAGCCCAAACTAGTGAGATAGCTATCGATCTTGGTGTACTAAGCACGAGGTGTTTGTTTGAGATCGTACAATGCTCGCTTGAGTTTGCACACATGAGACTCTTGATCAAATGTCTCAAAGCCTTTTTGTTACTATATGTACACCTCCTCCTCAATAACCCCATTGAGAAATGTTGTCTTTAACCCATTTGGTGGATATTCCACCCCATTTGTATAGCCAAAGCAAGAATTGATCTTATGGATGAGTATCTTTCTACAAGAGAAAAGGTCTCCTCACAGTCAATTCCCTCAACTTGAGAGTACCCCTTGGCCACAAATCTAGCCTTATACTTTTGTATGCTTCCGTCTGTTGACTTTTTCAACTTGAAGATCCATCTCAAACCGTCTATTGATTTATATGATGGCCTTGGGACCTTTTCCCAAACAAAGTTCTTTGCAATGGATTCATATTACTCCACCATTGCATCAACCCATACATGTTTCTCTATTTCTTCCTCAAAATAGGATGGCTCGATCTCTATAATCTCATTCATAAGAGCCATGTAGTTAGTGTACCTCTCAGGTGACCTCCTTTTCTTACACAAATTTGAAGGATATCCCACATTCTCCCTCCCATCTTGCACAAGTCTATCATCTTCCTTAGTTCTTTTTTTGCCTTCTTTAGATGATTTTGCTTGAGTGAATGTCTCCACTCTCTGCTCCTCAATTTGTGGTTTCTCTACAACTTCCTGAGGTTCATCCTTTGGAGCTAAAAGCTCATATTTTGGTGGGACCTAAAGCTCCCTCTCAAGAGAGCACCACATCACTTTCTCCTCATCAAATTTTACATCCCTTTGCACAAATATCATTCTGAGGGAAGGCAAGTACACATGGTAGTTGTGGGGATTTTCTGTGTAACCCACAAATACCCCCAATTCTATGGTCAACTCAAGCTGCTTCCTCGATTCTTTGGAGACATGGCAGTAAACAGAGGCTACAAAAATATTGAAGTGCGACACATCTGACTTTCTTCTCGAGAAAACCTCCTCCAGGGTAATCATGCCAAGAATCCGATGAGGGCTTCGGTTCTCAAACAGATTGTTGTATTGCATGCCTCAACCCATAAATACAGAGGTAGGCTTTGTTCATGCAACATCACCCTCGTTGCTCCCAAAATTCTACGGTTCTTTCTCTGAACCACCCCATTCTGATGTGGGTTGTGGGGTGTTGTCAACTCTCATCGGATGCCTTCTTTCCCACATATATTTTTAAATTAATTCGACATGTACTCACCTCCATTATCGCTCTTGAGATCCTTCACCTTATTGTTGGTTTCTTTCTCAACTAGTACCTTGAATTCTACGAATTTGGAGAATGTCTCATCTTTCTTTCGCATGAAGAGATCCAACACTTCTGTGAGAAGTCATTAATAAAAATGACAAAATATTTGTGTCTGGCAGTGGAGGCTATCGAGAAAGGTCCACAGATATTAGAGTGGATGCTTTCTTGGACTACATGGGATTTTTTGTCCCGATGATGGAATTATCCTTTTCATACATCCTCTTTCTCAAGTGCTCCTTTAGCCAGGCCAGTGGATATTTGTTGTAAAATATTCAAGGTACCATGATGCAAATGGCCTAGTCTTATGTGGTAAAGTTCACCTACATTGTGACCCTACACTTTATCTTCCTTAGTGCTTCATGCAACAAAGTCTTCCACATCTAACTTATACAAACCACGACCTTCTTCACCTGTCCCATGGCTATGTGTCTTAGGAATGATTTTCCTTTGTTAACAATCACATCATAACCATGGTCTTCCAAAACTGCAACAGAGATGATATTTGTCTTTAGCCCTAGAAAAAACATGGCATCCTTGAGCCTGAGAGGGGAGCTTGACTCCCTCTGAAAGGCGACTGTACCGATACTGGTCATGTTGTACCTTCTATCATCCCCTAGTTTGATGTGCATCTGGAGATATTTCTCCTCCAGGTCACTGAAAAAATCTCTACACCCTGTCATGCGGAACAATGCACCTGATTCCAAGTACCACATGCCCCCCATCACTGTGTTGGAAATGCATGTGATAAGGGTAAAGTCAAGCTCTAACTGTGAAGCCAGGGCTTCACCCACTGTTATAGACATTTTTGGGCACTGCAACCCCAATCATAAATGTCCATAAACCAAGGGCTCCTAAGTCCCTAAGGTGTTGTTCCAACCCCTAAAAGAACAAGGTTAACTGATTACAACATCTCCCAGAAGTTCTCCATGAAAAACTACTCAGAACTGGTCAAAACTAGATCATTTCACCTGCTCCATGGTCAAAGTGCGATGCATCCCACCTAATGCACACGGGAAGTGCGATGCATGTTGAAAAGCCCTTCTATGGGGTGCGATGGACGAGAATAGACAAGTGGCGGGGACAATTTGCGAGGTGGATGATCATGGAATCTTCCAGAAACTTCTCCTGTGACACTTGCCTCTCAGAATCGCCCAAGGATGAGTAAAAGATCATCAATCTCCAAGTGGAATCAAGAACTATCAGAGAGAAGACACTAATCAAAAACCCAGAGCTGACTCACACCTCTAAAAATATCTATATATAGATCTCTCATCCCAGAGATCCAGAGGTTGGAGGCTGGAATTTTGTATCTTGTAAGGAAGTGCTGCTGGTTTCTCAGTACAATATCATAGTGTTGTGTGATCTAAGCTTGTCATAAGGTGAAGAAGGGCTTCTTGCTGAGAGGATGATGCTGGGTTAGAACAACTGGTTGTAATTCTCTTGGCTCTTTCTTGATTATCAATAAAGCTATTCAAGTTTTCCTCCATACTCTTGTATGATTTATGTTTTATGCATTTGTATGGTCAATTTACATCTGATCCTATATTGTTTATGATAATAGATCTATGTTCTTGGATAGTATTATGCTACTTTGATTCTACAGGTGCCCTGTGAAGCTGGGTAGACAAGGAAGCGAGTAGCAAAAGATCTATCAGAAGGGAGAGGGATCAAGCAAGGAACCAAGCGCAAGACGGAGGTTGGTCTCCTTTATTCTTCTCTCATCTATTTTTCGTAAAGGAAAACGAAAGCAGTTTTAGTTTGTTTGTTTCTAAGGTAGCTACCAGCCTTAGTGGGATTTGCAGCTCTGCATAGACACTATTCCCGGTAACAAAATGGCGACTCCACTGGGGAGTGAGTAGATTGTTTATTCATCTACATTTGTTTACTTTATAAAATTACAGATGGAGCCTGAAGTCAAGCCAGCTAGCCTTCGAACTGCATTTGCTATGCAAGTGCAAAGTAGATCAACGCTGCTTCAGTCAATCTCTGGGTTTTGTTTATGAATTAAAAAATTGATTTACAAGCTCTCTAACTTCCCTTGTGGTGGCTCTAGTAACCTCCTTAGATCTACCCCTGTGATTGATTTACTGATTACCACTTGCTCGGCCAAAATCCCTGAACTGAACTGCAAACTGTGACCCGGAACCCAATCAAAGTCTCGTCCCTGGTCCAGCGCACTGTTTATTTTGTGAACTTCAAATGCAGCGCACTTCCCGAGTGTAGTAGGTACGTTGCATTTCAGTTTCACTGTGTTACAGGTGCGCTGATCAGACAAGGCCTTGTTCCTAAATTTTGGTTTCTTTGTTCATTCTTTTAAGCTCTATTCAGGAGTTTTGTTGCCTGTAGTCAGTACACCTCTGTTTGAAACCCATTTCCTTGCTGTTATTCCGCCTCCATTGTGCAAAGAACTGTAAATGTTTTTATGTATTTTTTAGTCATTATCAGTTCTCTCTTGCAAAGAAGTAGCATAATTGAACTGTCGTTTCTTGATTTGAAAGTGTCGCAAGTGTCGTTTTCAGTCATAGAAGAGAATCTGATTGTTCTTGATAGTCGATTACATCGTTACTCCTGTATTTGATCTGAATTAGTAGTTTTTTCAAGTGTCGAAAGCAAGTTTTCATTTCCAAATCGCAAAGTGTTGTCATTGTCTTCATTTTGATTTTGAAAAGAAGCTTGTTAGTAATTTTCGCTTTGAAAAACAATTCAGATTTGCGCATTAGCTTTCTTTTTATCATTCACATATTAAGAAAGATGAAAACAAATACATGCATGTGCATTTGCATTTAGACTGTTTGTTGGTTTGATTTAGGACAGTGCATATAGTGTGTGCTCTTTGCTCTTTGTTGAAAGAATATTGTCTCTCTTTCCTTAGTAGCTAGGATTTTCATTTGCAAAAAGAAGACTAAACGACTGTTTATCATCTTAGATTGCATTTTAGGAATTGTACATCTACATCACGCGGTGAACCTGAAAGGCAAGTTTCCTAAGCAAGATCAACTATAAAATAAATTTAATAAATCTAAAAACGCTTTGGAACCTAACGCACAAGTCTAGGCTAGAGACGTATTCCGGCGTCGTAAAGCCTGGTAACTGTTGTTTTCACTGTTGGTTGGGTGATTCCTCCACTTTGAGATGATAAGTGCCAGTACGGACTTGTGCTCCCACGTACCGTCGAGTATATTTTGGGAGACCACAATAGGCTTAATCATTTATCCATAGGAAGCCGTGTCTGCCGCCCCATCGATCGCAATGCACTGAACACAGCATTCGGGAAGATTGACTACCGTACTGTAAAAAGTATTCTGCAGTTTTGCGATTGGTTTGGTAATCCCTCTGTCTAGATTTCCAGAGCAGTCCCTTTCGTTCCTTTTCAGACTCCTTAATGGAAAAGGTCCATCTGAGCACTTGTCACTTCAAGCTCATTAAAAATCAAAGGCAACTAGAGTCATCTTTTGTTTTTTCTCGACTCTTAAAAATTTAAAAAACAAGTTGTGTCAAAGCGTCTAAAATTTATTTTAATTGGAATAACGTCACTGTTCCCTCATTGGTCTTAGAAGTTAGTCTCCCTTCATTGCGATTTCTTGTAGAATCTCTAAGAAATCTTTTGGATAGACTAGATATGTCTGAAAAACCGTCGACATCCAGGACTGTGTCATCCGACACAGCAGCGGCAAAGCCTCCTGCTGCTACTCCAACGATGTTCGCCGGTATACCAT
This sequence comes from Pinus tabuliformis, assembly GCA_031772625.1. Taxonomy (NCBI): domain Eukaryota; kingdom Viridiplantae; phylum Streptophyta; class Pinopsida; order Pinales; family Pinaceae; genus Pinus; species Pinus tabuliformis. The sequence continues at coordinate 434,782,686 of CM062806.1, read as the reverse complement.
CTATCCCGGCAAGTTATCAACAACAAGCCGGAGTCCAATCAGGGACTGTTTCGACGACATGGTCAGTTCCTATTTCTTGATCCGGATTATCATCTGGTATTTCTTATGTTGAAACTAAACAAATTGATCCAATGTGTTTTCAAAGGCCAATCTACCCTTTAAGTACTGGATTGCCGCCATATGGAGGGCAGTATGCCTTTTCATTGTTCCCTCTCAGAGAACAACCATATGAGAGTTTACAACAAAGTTCAGGTCAAACTGGAATTACATCCAGCGGTTGGGTACCAATACTGCCTCAGCAACCAAGGGTTGTATATTCAATGCAACCAGTCCACCCTGTGTCGAATATTCCCACTATACCTGCTATGGTGACTGCATCGCAAGTACAAGCGCTACCTGTTGTATGTCAACCCCAAGTTTCTCAGGTTGCAATACAATAGCCTCTTGTCTCAACGACTCAATCACAACCTCCGGTTAGTGCCTCCTTATCTGGAGCGACTCAGGCTCAAACAAGTACTATGACTCCTCATCTTGGTCAATCATCCAGTATTGGACAACAGCAAATGGTCCCACAACCATGGCTGGTTCAATCTCAACAACCGCAATTCCGGCAAACGCATCAAGGACCTGAGAAACAAGTCTTTGTAAGTAATGGGCAACTGCATTTCCAAAGCGGCTATCAACAACCATACTATAATGGTTATGCCCATCAACCTTATCAAAGTTACCAGCATCAAATACATTATGCTAGTATGCAAAGACCCACTGCTCAGGCGATTCCATCTTATCTTGGGTATGCTTCGCCTAACCTGAATCAACAGTTGCCCTTTGTAGCAACTCTAGAATTACCAGATCTAAACCAGCTGACGAATGATCCAATTGCTTACGCCCCTTGGTGGCCGGCGATTCCGCATAAACTTTCGTCAGATATTCCTAAATTTAATGGAAATCCGGGTGAAGACCCGTCGAATCATGTGATGACCTTTCATCTGTGGTGTTCATCTAACACTCTAAACGATGATTCGATTAGGCTTCGCCTTTTTCAGCGAACGTTAACTGGTCCAGCAGCAAAATGGTATATCGAATTGCCTAGAGCTTCATTCGATAACTTCAGCACCCTAGCCACAACCTTTTTAACCCATTTTCAGTTACCAATAAGGTACGAAACAGGAACAGAACTTCTTACCAATTTCAAACAGGCAATGGCCACTCACATATCTGATCATATTCATGAGTGGCGAAGTCGTCGTAGAATGGTAAAAACATATGTTCCTAATCAACTGCTAGCTGAATGGTTTATTAAGTCATTATTACCTTCTATCACAGAAGATGTGGCAAAGGGAGGAGTCGTCACTGAAGAGCAAGTTATTGCTCGTGCACAATATCTAGACTTGATCTATACTCAGTCTGGCACGCTCTACGATAAAATACCTGATTCTCCTAAACCAGAATTTTTCGTTCCTCCCCCTCCTAAATCAAACAAAGACTCTCATGCCGGCGATGGCGTGATAGGTACGACAAGCATGAAATTGACAAAGGCTACATCTAAGAAAGCCCGTAATATTTCTGATCAAAATGCAAATGAAGAACTTCTCGCCTCGGAGGTAAATGCCGTGTCGACCGACAAGGGAAAACAACTGAAGCAACCAGGGGGCAAGAAGAAAAAGAAAGGGAGGAAAAAGAAGCAGGATGAGTCATCTCCTGAAAAACCTTCTGCAAACCCTTCTGGGCAAAGGAAACCCCCTGCGGGGTGTCAGATATGCGATGAGGATCATCGGACGAGAGATTGTCCACATAAAGCTGAAGTTAAGAAACTCTTTAAGAGTTCAAAAACCTCAGCAGTATTGACTGATCTGTTTCCAAACCCAGGAACCAAACTGGTTGCTAATCAAAATGCTTCCCGATCCCAAGTGCTTATGTTTTCTATCTTAGAGCAGCAAAATGATGCTTTGACAAGGAATAAAGATTACGGGAATCCATAACTATCAAACAACAAGGCTAATGATCAACCTAGTAGTTCGACAACAACTTTGACTGAAGTTATGCCACCCATCATTCCTGAGCTAATGATAAAGCCGCCAAAGGGAGTAGTACACAAATCGACGTTTAATCCTCGTGCCAGAGCAGCACAGCATTATAATATAGTGGAGGATCTGGCCCAATCGCCGTCCGCTATGTCGACACTTGAGGTACTGCAAAATTTCCCCTCCCAAAAGCAAGCTTTATTATCAGCAATAGGTGGGATTGACCCAATGGATTCCAATCTTGTGGCCTTTGATCATAAAGGATATGACCCTCAGTTACCAGCTCAACTAGCTTTCCTTATTCAAGTGAAAGCCCTCAACAAAACTGTTCATCGAACGATTATTGATGAGGGGGCATCTACATGTATTATGTCGATGAGTTGCTGGAAAAATTTAGGCTCACCATCCTTGTCGCGATCATCAACAATGTTAAAAGCATTTGATGGACGATCATACACTCCATACGGGATTTTAAGTAACTTGCAAGTTGAACTAGGGGGCAAAACAATAGAAATTGATGTTGAAGTAATCGGTGGAAACCTCGATTACAACATCCTACTAGGAAGGCCCTGGATATATGCCATGGCCGCAGTTGTGTCGACCTACTTCAGGAAGATTACATTTCCCTTTCAAGGAGGAATTACAATCGTCGACCAACAAACATTTCTCCCCAACAGTTCACAAGTTACGGGAAGCATTCCAATGATCCATGGAAGCAATCATTCGCTTCAAAATATTGGAGTAGGCCTCCTAAAATACCCTGCCTTAATGGGTATTTTTGCCCTACCGCCTCCGAGTAATCTGGCGGAAGTGGCCACAGTGGAAACCTGCAATATGAAATCTTCTATATCTAATGGATTCGGAAGATTCCTAAACATTTTGTCAGCATGGATCATCGCCATTTTAGAAATATTGTAGCAATCAATTTTCTTGGCCTGGGGGGCAAACCCAAATCAATGCTCATCGAGTGTTTGGATAGATAGGTCTAAGGAATATGGTACCTCTTTAGATCCTTGGTCGCATGTACATTCTACAGACAAAGGAATCATTCAGTCAATGATGATAGGAGAGGCACCATGGGAAGATTACCACCATCGCTCCCATCTTTCGAATTACCACGAAGATTATTCCAGCAACCTTAATCATCCTTCAGTTTTTGATTTTCTATCAAATACTGTAAATACGGTGGATTCCGAGGACGGTTCTTATCTCGTGTCGACCTCGTTAAAAAATGAAACAAGGAGTCATGAGGATAGTTCTTTTACTGTGTCAACCTCATTAAAAAATGAAACGACTCCCTTTCCAAATCGAGTCTTTGATTACGATCTCGTAAAATCAAATTCGAGTCTTTCGAAGATCTCGAAGGTAAACCTTCATTCCAACCACCGAGTTGAATGCAATGAAGCTTGGGGGGCATGCACCTCGATTTGCGTTATTATGCTGGGGGCATGCAAACTTATCATGAGCAGTGTTACTGCAGGGTTCAAGCTCGTTAAAAAATAAACCCGCCTCGAGCAGTTTTAACGCGGACTTCAAGCTCGTTAAAAAATAAACATAAGCAATGAGCAAGTGTTTCCCCCAGCGTTTAAGCTCATTTTAAAATAAAAAATGAACCAATTTCCGGTAAATAACCATCGTGAATGTAGTACTTCAGCCTTTGAAGCCTTGGTCGTGTTCTCATCATCACCTCCACTCTGTATTGGCCGATCATTCACCTCCACTTGATTGTTTACCCCTTTTGAGGAACAGCTGCGAAGAGTGATCCTGTTAGCCATCCTTGTAACACTGCCGTGATTGGAAAATTCCAAACCTTACCTGGAATTAGCTGCTACCCGAATTTATCACTCGTTCCTCAAAGACGAGTCTCCTTTAAGCTCTTTTCAACTGACTCGTAAAATATGAAAAGATTGCTGAGCCATTGGCCTCTCCAGCTCGTTAAAGTGACCGAAAGTGCTATCCCTCCTTTAGATTTTAATCTTTTTTGGACCTGAGGGATTATTACACAAAAAGATCGAGCGCTTGTTTTGTTCGCCTCGTTAAAAGTACCGAAAATTCATCCCTTCTGTATTATTTTATACTTTTTCGGACTTAAGGGATTAGATGATGAAAAAGGATTTTTGGAGTTTCCTTTACGTCCCTCTTCAGACTCTCTAAAATTGAAAAGGACCGAGTTATCTTTGTCGTTAAACTCGTTAAAACCTAATAGCGACAAACTTGTCCATAACAGACAAGAACGAGTTTCACTATTGCTAGGATCGTTAAAACATAGCGATGGGTTTGCCCGAAGGGCAAATTATAGAACAAGCATATGTTATCCTCCTCAAGCTTGACAAAAATAAAGAGGTACTGGTCAACAATGACTGGGGAAAAATTGGGAAGAAAACTTGAAGAAACTTTGTTGGTAGCAAGTCGCTCTTGAACATGACACTTTCACTCCGCATCCGAGTCGGGTTGGGTTGTTCCATTCACTGGTCACATCACCATGGTTCCATCACACCATCCACATTTGGGGTTAATGCTACCAATCCATCATGTCAGTGTCACCGATATGTTCAAGAGAAGTCGCTCAGAGAATTCACCTGTGTCTCACCCACTATAATACATTTTCGCTCCATTCTTTCATGACCGCCACCCTGAACTGTATATCACCAGATTGTTTTCACCTCCATTAAAATCATTTGCTCTATTCCATGTCATTGATGTGGGATTCACTAAGGCCCTCCTATGACAGATCGCTTCTTTTCGACATCAGCTCATTATCCAAGAAGTTGATCTAGGAACACCCCTTTCAGTACTTTGAAGCTTGCATGCCTCAATGGCAAGTTTCTCACTTCCGGCGACAGGTTTACATCAATGGCCTTCGACCGAAATATTTTGCGTGGTGTTCGACGCCAAGTCCCTTATTCACACCACGTGAATTGTACTATAGTACCTTGAGGGTCATCATCATTATCGGTGATTCCTCTAGTGCCTGTTAACAACTTACATCATTAGTTGGTAATCAGGCGATGTCTTTCCATGTTCGACTCCAGAGCATTTCTCACATGGATCAACTTGTACTTTGAGTGAAGATCGAACGAGATTGAAGACCCCGGATCTAGTTTCATCCATCCAGGCTGCGATATATATTCATGAAAATAAAGACATTAAATGTACATCATTTCCGCACAGATAATCATCCAACCTAAGGGATGATGGCTCTACCGGAATCATCAGTCTACACTCAGACGATTGTCTGTCCTATGTACATGAAAATGAATTTATAAAGCTGAGCATGGGAAATGCATGCCTCAGCTAGATCATGAAAATATTATGAAGATAATGTATTGTATTGTATCTTATTACAAGTCACCTTCCAGCTCGAAAAACTTCGGATGCTCATGATAAAGCATTTCACTCGACATCAAAAGATTAACGACCTCATGCTTTAGGGGGCAACTGTTATAGACATTTTTGGGCACTGCAACCCCAATCATAAATGTCCATAAACCAAGGGCTCCTAAGTCCCTAAAGGTGTTGTTCCAACCCCTAAAAGAACAAGGTCAACTGATTACAACATCTCCCAGAAGTTCTCCATGAAAAACTACTCAGAATTGGTCAAAACTAGATCATTTCACCTACTCCATGGTCAAAGTGCGATGCATCCCACCTAATGCACATGAGAAGTGTGATGCATGTTGAAAAGCCCTTCTATGGGGTGCGATGGACGAGAATAGACAAGTGGCGGGGACAGTTTGAGAGGTGGATGATCATGGAATCTTCCAGAAACTTCTCCTGTGACACTTGCCTCTCAGAATCGCCCAAGGATGAGTAAGAGATCATCAATCTCCAAGTGGAATCAAGAACTATCAGAGAGAAGACACTAATAAAAAACCCAAAGCTGACTCACACCTCTGCAAATATCTATATATAGATCTCTCATCCTAGAGATCCAGAGGTTGGAGGCTAGAATTTTGTATCTTGTAAGGAAGTGTTGCTGGTTTCTCAGTACAATGTCATAGTGTTGGGTGATCTAAGCTTGTCATGAGGTGAAGAAGGGCTTCTTGCTGAGAGGATGATGCTAGGTCAGAACAATTGGTTGTAATTCTCTTGGCTCTTTCTTGATTATCAATAAAGCTATTCAAATTTTCCTCCATACTCTTGTATGATTTATGTTTTATGCATTTGTATGGTCAATTTACATTTGATCCTATATTGTTTATGATAATAGATCTATGTTCTTGGATAGTATTATGCTACTTTGATTCTACAGGTGCCCTGTGAAGCTGGGTAGACAAGGAAGCAAGTAGCAAAAGATCTATCAGAAGGGAGAGGGATCGAGCAAGGAACTAAGCGCAAGATAGAGGTTGGTCTCCTTTATTCTTCTCTCATCTATTTTTCGTAAAGGAAAACGAAAGCAGTTTTAGTTTGTTTGTTTCTAAGGTAGCTACCAGCCTTAGTGGGATTAGCAGCTCTGCATAGACACTATTCCCGGTAACACCCACTGCTCCTCCTAAGGTCTTCTTGCTTTCCTTTTTCTGTGGGCACTTCGTGGCATAGTGCCCATATTCATGACAATGGAAGCATTTAATTTTTGACAAATCTTTCTTATTTCCCCCTTGGTTGGATTCTAGTTTGGTTTGAGATTTCTTCCCTTTTCCCTTCTTTCCCTTTCCAACCAATGAAAAAATTTCTTCATCCTTGCCCTTGGATGAGGTCCCATCTCTGGTATACTACCTTATTTCCTCTTGTACCAAATCGTACCATAAGTGTTCCCAATTCGACAGTTTCTCCCTCTTGTTCACTTAATCTTGATAGCTATGCCAACTCTTGGGAAGGCCTGGAAGGGCTATCCTTACCAAGTCATCCTTTGAAAAAGTAACACCAACTCCTAAAAGTTCATCACGAACTTGTGTCGACCTCCTTAGATATTGTAGGATAAAGTCATTCTTCTACGTCTCCATATTTCAATGTTTATCCTTGAGCACTAACTTTATGTGGTCACTACTATTCTAGAACAGATTTGTCAATGCCTACCACATTGCATAAGGATTTTCTTTCCCATGGAGATTGTTGACAATGTGGTCCCATACTCCCTCCAATATTATTCTCAACACCTTGGCTACATCTTTCTTCCATTGATCAAGGTTTTGGGCATAACATTTTTTTTGGCTTTGTAACATCTCTCTTGATGTATTCTAACAATCCATTGTCATTGAATACATCCTCCATGCGATCCTTCCATGCAATGAAATTAGAGCTGCCTTCCAAGGCATACTCTAGCCTCAGCTCGTTGAAGGTCATATTCTCAGCTCTTAAGAGATCTTGTTACACTAAACTGCAAATTCAAACCTCCTAAGAAACAAATTCGAAATTCCTACTCTAATGTGAATCCTGCTGTGATACAATGTATAAATTATGGTGTAGATTTGCAACTTCTCATGAATGTTTCTCAAAATCACAAGACACAAACCTACTATACTACTCTACGGAAGTTAATTCACAATTTAGAAAAAAAAAAAAATCAGACATGCAATAAGAAATAAAACACATGCACACAATATTTCCCTTGGGGAAAGCAATCTGCTAAAAACTCGAATGCCTTCTTGCATCAATTTGATGAATATAGATGTATTACAATTGCTTTACTCAATTGTGCACAACTTGTAAGTGAATAACCTATCTCTCTGCTCACTGAGAAGCTCAGACCCAAACTTTGTTAATTTCTGCCTCTACTTAAGCCCCTATTTCCTTGGGCAATTAGGCCCCTATTATTTAGGAATTTTTCCAAAATGGATTGCGCAATTCCTAAGGTTGATCATTTGACTGCATGCAATGCCTGTACTCTCAAGACTAGTCTACAAATAATGTTACACCGCCTTGGAATCTCACCATAGCTAGGGAACTCGAATTGTTTACATGCATTAGCTATTTTGGGCTGATTGATCAGTTAAATAGATGATCACTACGTTTGACTGAAGTCCCACTGTACAACTGACCTTCCACTAGTTTCTCCAATAGTTAGAACTAGTTTAACCGAAAACAACTTGAGATAATTGACTTTGATTGCTACACATTAGCAATCACACATGCTTAACTGAACTCTAACTCCTCCAACTTGAATTTATTGAGTAAAATGGGTGGCACAAGCCATGTCATACAAGTTAATTGCATCCAAGTTGTCTGCTAATGTGGAAATTCAATTTTTCTCAATTTAATTAAGGCAAAATCAAATTGAGAATTTCTTGCTGCATTTTTCAACAATCCTTCAGGTGAATTTAATCCATGTTTCCAATCCAGCACAACAATGTGCTAATAACAACAACCAACGGATATAAGTAGCATTCAAAATAAATAAAACAGTCAAAAAGCACATATTAAAACACAATTGATGGAGACCCTGAAAAGTACTCCAACTATGTTACTACCTATCCACGTTCATCGAAAGTGCCTCCACCGCTCCTCTCATGAAGCACACCTCTGTTGTCGGCCTCCATCGCCCTAAATCCCATTAGTTGTTGTCGACCTCCATCGCTCTACTTCCCGAAGAACCCATCAATAAGAACCCCTAATCCTTTACCTTTCTTACTTGCACCTCATATTGAAAATTTTAAGACAAAAGGTTTATTTTGTCTTAAAATTCCCCTCCATGTAGCAATGTTGAATGCAACAACACATAAGTTGTCTCTAATCGTATCAATAGAGATCGAAGGGACAAAAGAGTAATTAATGTCTGGGAAATCTTGCCACAAAAAGTTTTCACATTCTTCAGAGTTGGCTACACCCATAAAATAAAGAGCCCAACAAGTCATTGTCTTTATATAAGATAACATGAATGGAAAGTGAAATAACAATGTTGGTATAGGCGCGATACAGTAGTAGCCTGCAAGCTGACAGACTTAGGGTGCACTGTCAGAGTCAATTTTGTAGTTGTTAGATAATATTTTCTTAAATTGATATGTTTTTGTCTTAATTGTTAATTGTCTTAAATGAGTTTCGTCTTAAGTGGCCATTGTCTTAAATATAAAGTTGTCTTAAAATATTTTTGTCTCAAACTGTTTTTGTCTTAAATATAAAGTTTTGTCTTAAATTTTTTTTGTCATAAATTGTTTTTGTCTTAAATTTAAAATTGCCTTTAAATATATTTGTTTTAAGTTGTTTTTCTTTTAAATATAAAATTTTGCCTTAAAATATTTTTGTGTCAAACTATTTTTGTCTTAAATTATATATTTAAGAAAATACAATTGAATTAAATTTTAATGTAAAATAATTAAAATAAAAAGTAACTTTTTAAGACAAAATTTCTTTTGTCTTAAAAAAAAATGTCTTAAAAATAGCCTTGGTGTAATAGTCAATGCAATCAAATCCAAAGTTATAGACGATCAAATTTTCTTCATTACAATATAATTAGAGTACTGTAAAAAATGCTTGACGAGAGAGCCGGAGCGAGAGCGCCACGCTGCGCAGGGAGCCAACCAGCGTCTTCTCAACCGACCCGGGAGCCAACCATCGTTTTCCACAGCCTGTTCAGAGAACCAATCACCGTTTTTCTCAGCTGCGGTCACGAGTAGCCAATAATCTCAGCCACCAGGCATGCCAGGATCCTGCCACGCCACAGCTCTTGCATGTTGAACCTTCCGCTTCGCTTGTGGACATTCATGCATGCATGCCCCCCATCTCTGCTGACGCCTGGACGGTAACGTGTCTCGCTCTGGGATCTTTCCTCACGCTTTTTAATAGTTCTATTCTCGACAGTGCGCGGTTTTTGGCCTTTCGGCCTCGCGGCCTCCTTGGCCGGCTATCCTTCCTCTTCTGAGTTTAGGGAGGTCTTCATCCGCCTGTCTTGCTATCTATCCTTTCTCTGGTCGTCACCTCTGCTCCTGGTGTTTGTCTGGCGGTTGGATGGTGCTTTGCGCATGGGGTCTTCGGCGCTCTCGCTCACGGCATAAGCTTATGATTATAAGGTTAGTTTTACCTCTGTTCCTTTTCCTAGCTAAGTCTGTGCAAGCTTTTGAATATACGTCTAAGGCTAGTTCAAATGGAATTCTGGTATTTATAGAGAGTAGTTTTCTCTGACTTCAATGGCATACTGGTTTTAACAATGGAACTTCTTTAGTTCGTTCTGTCTTAATTTTTTAACAACTTGTAGTTTATACAGTAAGGAGTTTCGCCTGCCTTGAACCGTCATAATGTTCAAGACTTTTCTCCTCAAATTGAAGAAATCCATAGTTATCTATAAGCCATGCACTGACTTTCGTTTTAGAATTGGAGAATGGTGGTGTATATTCCAGATGTATTGTTGCTGTATTGATTGTTAGGAAAACACTGCCAGTTAGGTGCCTTCACTCACTTTGCCCTGCAACATTGTTCCGAAGCCTGCAATGGCTCCCATGGGATAGCCGGGGAAGACAATCGGTTTTTTTTTTTCGGGATCAGAAATTCTGCAGTCTTTCCAAGGAATGTTTTTCAAATTCCTTAGAGTAATGGCCTTGTCCTTCATATGACGTGTTTCATGTACTTAAGAGTACTTGCAATCTAGGAATATCCTCTCTTTGTCAAATTGACGGTTAGCTATCGTCATCATCTGGTAAAAAGCTTCCCTTGGTTTTTAGCGCCTGTCTTGTCTTTGCTTCAACATTCCCTCTGGAGTCTTCTTTGTACTGGTCCCGAGGACTGTTCCGAGCTATCCTCCTTAATTTCCCCCATCTGGCATTCATTCCATCTGGGTGTTTTGTTCAGTTTCGGATCTGGGGAGTAGATATTTCCTGTACAGCCCTATCCCGAAAATTAATTAAAGGCGCGGTCTCTTGCCAGAGTGGAGATCTTCTCTTGATTCAATGACAGGTGGGTCGGACTCATCTGCCACGGAAGAATTGATCCAAGCCACCATCCTGGCTGAAAAAGCACGTGAGGGACCCAAGGTGTCAACAGGGTGGCAAGCCACGGTGGACAATATGATCGTCAAGCTTGTTTGGCCAGAAAAGGATGGACCTTCTTCTAAAAATCCATATCTAAATACTTTTAACAAAGGGGAGGCCTCTGAAAAGGAAATGCGAGCTAATGAACAGGCCTCCCATTATACTAAATCCAGGAACCCGGATATCCGACAATCCTCCCAATCAAATCCTGTTTGTCCCGATATAAACAGATCCCCATCGTTTTTTTGCGCTCCTATCCTTGAACCTTCGGATGGAAAGGCTGTCCCTTCTCCTCCACCCATACATTTAATGGATTTTGTTGTCGGCTCTCATCCCATTATGATCTCATCTTCCTCCTCGACTCCTGATAAGAATCCTCCTCCATCTTCAAAAAGCAAAGAGCCTTGGGTCACAGCCACTCCTTTCAATTCCCCGGAGTCATCCCCTGTTAACAAATATGACAGCGACATTGACTTCTTGCTCAGCAAAAAATCCCTCGAGCTGGAGCCTCTGACAATTCATAAGCCCATTAGCCCTGCTTCTCCTTTCATAAGTCCAAACTCCGCAAAGAATATTACAGTCAGGAAAAAACACAATGGAGGTAGTCGTCACTTTAGGGGGAGAACGATTGTTTCTGAGCATGGAGTAAGGAATTTATCCCTTATTGATGTTCCCATTCAGGACGCGACTGATCTTCAGCCTCTTAGAGCAAGTATGGCTGGTGAGCCATCCAAATGACATTTATTGTCTCCATGAATATCAGGGGTTTAGGCGCAAACCCAAAATATCTGGCGCTAAAGGACATCTTCTATTCAGCTCGTCCAAAAATCATCCTAATCCAAGAAACCATGCACGATAGCCAGGTCTCTATTGCTTACTTTAGGAAAATGTTCCCCTCATGGTTTATGGTTGCATCTGAGGCTCGAGGTCAATCAGGGGGGTTGGCAGTCTTATGGGATCCTGTATGGATCAAGGCCAAGGCCTATAAGTGTTTTGCTGGGATTCTTATTTCGGCTTTTATCAGAGGTCAAAGTCTAAATATCAACATTCTGAACACCTACGTGCCCTATAATAACAGATCTCCTTTCTGGGAAAAATTGTTTGCCTCGGAAATTTTTGAACTTGATTCACTAATGATAGTTGGAGACTTAAATATGACTTTAAACTCTGGCGAATGTCGGGGAAAATTGATGCCTACATGGGATAACAGTAGGTCGGGAGAAGCATATATCGCTAAGAGGATTGATCGCTTCATTTTGCATGCTAGCATCATTGACAAAATGGGCATGCCCATATCATCCATAGGAAATGCCTTCACTTCTGATCACAGGCCTATCTTCCTCGGCTGGCGGGAGAAGGGGTTCAGGCTGGGTTACCCCTTTAAGTTTAATAAAATTTGGTTAGAGGACCCAGCGTTCAATGAAATCATTTCAAATTCGTGGAAGGATCTTTCGAAGTCAGACCTTTTCCCATTCATGACCTTTCGAGATAAATTGGCATCTCTGAGGAAGGTGGCAAAGGAATGGCAATACCAAAAAAGGAAAAAGGACAGACAGGCGCTTCTAGACATTCAAAAAGAGATGGACAGCATTTTAAGTGCTATGGACGCTAATGATTTTCCTCTCAGCATCAAATGCCTCATAAGAGATCTGGAAAAAAGAAAACAAAAGCTTCTGGACCAGGAGGAGGCTTCATGGAGGCTCAAAAGCAGAGCAATCTGGCTAAAGGATGGTGACCGAAACACTAGATTTTTTCATAATTTTGCAAATGCCAGGCGAGAGAAAAACACGATTTGGAGAATCAGCAATGGTAGAGGTGGCTTTTATTTTTCCCAACAGGATATCACAAACGAAGCTGTGAGATATTTTAAAAATCAATATAAAAGGAAGGAAGTAAGTGATTTTCAGGATACCCTCTGGGGTATCGAACTGGCCCCATTAATGTTTGATGATGCAAAGAATGAAAGCTTTTTCCAGCCGATCTCTGAAGAGGAACTTCTAAGTGTCATCAAAGCTTTTAAAAAAGATAAAAGCCCTGGGCCAGATGGCTGGCCCATAGAGTTTTTCTCTCATTTTTTTGACATCTTCAAAAGTGACCTGTTGAGGATGGCGGAGGCATCTCGGATGTCCGGAAGTATACACAACATCATCTCTTCTACTCTGATTGCCCTAATTCCTAAAAGGGCAGAGGCGGATTCCTTCCAAGATTTCAGACCAATATCATTATGCAATATCTTGTTCAAAATTATCTCCAAAATTATTGCGGAGAGATTGAAATCTACTCTGGCCTCCTTCATTTCAAAGGACCAACATGCTTTCTTAAAAGGGAGCAACATCTTGGATGCAGTTGCCATTACACAGGAAAGTCTGTTTTCAATGATATCTAGAAAGACGGATGCGGCCATTCTAAAAATAGACTTGCAGAAGGCCTACGACTGCTTGGATTGGGGATTCTTGAGATGTTTATTGGCAAAGATTGGTTTAAAATCTCATTCCATCAATTGGGTTATGTCATGCGTAGAGAATGTTCGTTACTCAGTCATTATTAATGGAATGCCTTCTCCTTTCTTCTCAGCAGAAAGAGGTCTTCGTCAGGGGTGTCCCCTTTCTCCTCTTTTATTTATTCTGGCGATGAACTCTCTCAGTCTTCAGATTAACAAAGCAGTTGATGAAAAGAGGTGCAGGCTGGTTAGGATATGCAGGGACATCTATTTATCTCACAACCTTTTTGTTGATGATATTCTCATCTTCGCCATGCTGTGCAGAGCTTCCTGGATTTGCCTCAATGAAATTCTTGATAGATTCCAGAAAGCTACTGGTTTAGTTATCAACAAAGCAAAATCCACCCTTTTTCATAATGATACAAGCATGGCAATGGTGACCTGGATTGCTGAGTTGCTTGGTATTGCTCCGAGTCCGCTCAAAGACGGGCTGAAATACTTGGGTTTTCAACTAAAGGCTAAGGGCTACTCAAAAGCGGATTGGCAATGGTTATTAGAAAGATTCTATAAAAAGATATCAGGCTGGGAGTTTAAGTCTCTCTCTCTGGCAGGCAGACTTGTTCTTACTCAGGCAGTCTTGGCACAATTAGCGGTTTATTGGGCTCATATCTTCTTCCTTCCAGCAAGCATCATCAATAAAATGAACAGACTGTCGGCAAATTTTTTATGGGGTGGAAAATCAAATCAGAGTAAAATTCATTTATCGAAGTTGGACAAAATCTCTATGCCTAAGAAGCTAGGTGGCTGGGGCTTGCTCGATATGCAATCTTTTGGGAGAGCGCTTTTATGCAAATTGCTGTGGAGAGGCATTTTTGGTGATGGTCTGTGGAGCCTTTTTATCAGAAAGAAATACATGCAAGATAAAGACCTGGAATTTTGGTACAGAAGGGGATCTATTGGAACCAGGCAAGGTTCTGCCATTTGGCTCAGCCTTAGAAAAGTCCAGCAATACTTTCTGCAGAACTTGAGATGGAATCTCTTCTCTGGCTCCCGAATCTTAATCGGCATCGACTCCATAGTGAGTGGCCGAGTCGGCATGTTTTTTCCTGAAAACCTATTATCTTTCCTTCACAAGAATGGTTGCTTTACTTGGGATAAATTGATCTCATCCTGGAGCGGTCCCATACCATTATGGAAAGACGACCTCGATCTTCACCTACCAGGTCTGCTGCTTTCGGTGTGGAACTTAGTAAAAGAAGCTTTGTGTAGCCTGGGTATTCATCGTTCTGGATCCAAAGACCATCTCATATGGACCGTTCCAAATGCAAAGATGCCTGTTCGTGTAAAAGACATTTATGTCGACATGATTTCTTCAAAAGCTCCAGGCTCCAGCCCTCTTTATCCCTCGTGCCTATGGAAATAGGGGTGCCCTCTCGAAATGATTCTCTTCTCGTGGCTGGTCTTTGACAACATAAATCTATCATGGGAGAACTTGAGGAAGAGAAGCTGGCATGGGCCGAGCAAATGCGCTATGTGTGAAGCTGCGGAGGAATCTAATTTCCATATGTTCTTCCAATGCAACTCTTCACTTCAGATCTGGTATGAACTATCTCTGTTTTATGGTTTTCCTCACGTTGTTTTTGCTTCAGTACAGGTTGCCTTTTAATGGTGGAGCGAGCAAAAGCACTCTTGGCGATCTCTGTTTATTATTGCCTGTTGGTGTTTATGGAAACGGAGGAATGCCAAGATCTTCCAAGAGTCAAAGGAGCCTCTTAAATCAATTCTGCAACGTATAATGGCCTTTCAAGACTCGATGCCTTTGAAAAAAGTCAAGATGAAAAAGGATTGCAAAAATGTGCCGGATGACATTTCCATTGCTGCTCACTGTGCTTTCTTTGATGGGGCTGAGCAGAATAACATTTGTGGTTGTGGAGTCCATATTATTATGGACGACAAGTTGCAATACTTTCTATCCTGGAATGGAGGGTTTGGCTCAAATAGCATGGCCGAGGCTAGGGCTCTTGCAGGGCTGCTGCCCTTCTGCGTATTTTTTGATATCCAAAGCATTTCAATTTATGGTGATTCGAAATCAATGATTGATCATGTTAGCGGATAATGCCACATTAGCTGTCCTCATCTGTCTGGATGGTTAAACAGAATCATGTAGTTTTGGAGCAATATGAAACAACGCTCAATTCACCATATCCCTCGCTCCCTTAATGATCAAGCTGACCAACTATTGAAGAAGGGTCTTTCAATGGAGCTGGGTTCTTGGTCTTTGATGATCTCTGATGATGATTATTCTTGTCTCATCCAGGATTTCTTCATCCCGGGAATTTGATCCTTTTTTCTCATCCATCTGTTTTTCCTGTTTTGCATACAGTTTCCTTTTGTTATATATGTTTATGACAGCTACTGTACAGATTTTGATACCTTTCGGGATCCTATGTCTATTAAATTTTGATCCATATTCATGCATATGCATGCAAGGTGTCTGATCCTTGCCACATCTTATATACTTTTTATATTGTCTCAATATAACTCTATGAAGATTTTTCTCTCTGAAAAAAAAATGTAAAAAATGTTGGAAATGACATTGTTTAAGTTTCTCCATTTTCTTTATTACAGTATAATTAAAATAATGTAGGAAAGTGCTGGAAATGATCTTGTCGTTTAAGACTTGTAACGCCCCTATCTAGCCTAGGCAGTTATAGCGCTAAAGTTGTGGATGGATATTTACCATATATACACGAATAAAACTATAACTTAAAATTAGAATTTATTTTGAAACATTATTTTGTGCTAGTTTAAAAATGTTTTTTTATTTTTTTTCAATATTATTTTTTCTTTACACAATAAACAAAAACCAAATAGTTACAATACACCTAAAAAAACAATCAGATAATGACAACATACCCTTCTTAAAAAAAATTAATCAACTACCCTTTTCGGTGTTCACTGTAAATTACTCATGGCCAACTATTTACGGACCTCCTAGTGGATTGCGATTTGACAATAGAATCAAACATTTGAGAGCTGCCATAAAATTAAATGCCCACTGTTTTGAAATGTGAATGCAGAAAGCCTTCGTCTGACACAAGCAACCCGAGACAGAGAATCAGAGGTTTCGTAACGAAAGCACCTAAGGGCACTAGTCATGTGCAAACGCGTAATATGCTGACGGTGACAACACGGACAAGATGCGCCCACAACCAACGTTTTTTCCAATGCGCACGCTGATTGGTATTAGGTACCAGTGCACCACATCAAAACTTTGGATTCCCAAGGCTGAAATTAGGGTTTCGAATCAAAATAGTGAAGATATAATTTTGCTCCTGCTTTACTGAACAAATTAGAAGGGTAAACTCGCGACTTAACCAAATTGAAGTGATTACATTTTTCTTTCAAGCAACTGGTACAGAGAGACCTGAACCTCCTGGAAGCGACTCAGAGAGTAGCAGAACCTGCTGGTAACTTGGAAGTACCTGGCAGCCATTTTACACTCGTGAGGTCCATAATACTGGGGTTGTAATTTTCGATCTCTGCAAAAAACATTTCATCTTTATATCTTTTTATTATTGTTTATCTATCCATGGCAAACCTTAACTTCACACAGGCTCCTCATCATGCATCCTTACCATCCTCGTCCACCTGCTCTGCATTTCCCTCGTATGCCAACAGCTATCCTTATGATGTGTTTATCAACCACCGCGGGCCAGATACCAAGTCATCCATCGCTAGCGATCTCCACTCTACCCTTACTGCACATCAATTGCGAGTCTTTCTGGACAAGGAGATGGAGAAGGGAGACTTCTTCGCGTCTCAAATAGCGAACGCTATTCGGACAGCCTCCGTCCATCTGGCAATTTTCTCTCCTCATTATGCCGAATCAGAGTGGTGTCTAAATGAGCTCCTACTTATGTTGGAGACGATGGAGACAGGCCAGTCAACCATCATTCCAATCTTCTACCGTGTGAAGGTTGCAGATCTTAGGTGGAAAAAAGGCATGTATGCTGAAGCGCTGAAGGTTCTCCAAAACAAGAAATCAATCGACTCTCAAACGCAGCAAGAGAGGCCGCGTTACGACTCCAACACCATTGAAAAATGGAGAAACGCTCTTTCTTATGTTTCATATATATACGGTTTTGAACTGGAGCAGGAGAATAATGGGTATGAACCCCAGCTCTTCAAATTTCTCTTGATACTTCTATTATCTTTAGAGTTTGTTGGATTGATTGTAGATAATACATTATTAATTTTGTTGTGAAATTTATTCAGGGACAAGAAGCCGATTCTCAATGAGATCGTGCAGCTAGTTTTGCAAAAGGTTAAAAAAATATTATTCAGGGACAAGAATCCGATTCTAGATGAGATCGTGCAGGTAGTATTGCAAAAGGTTAAAAAACCAGCTCTGGAAGTGTCCAAATATCCAATAGGTTTGGATCAAAAAGTAAAAGAATTTGAAGAGTTACTGAAGCAGCAGCAAAGTGGGGTAATTAGAGTTATAGGAGTTGTGGGGTTTGGTGGGATTGGCAAAACCACATTAGCTAAAGAAATCTTTAACCGTGAACGATCAAATTACAAGCAATCTTGCTTTTTATTTGACATCAGAGAAAATTCTTTAACTACCTTGCAGAGTGACCTTATGAAGTACTTGACTCAACTGGATGAGCAAATACGCAGCCCTGAGGAAGGTAAAGGAAAGCTCAGACGGAATCTCTCATCCAAACAAGCCCTCATTATTTTAGATAATGTGGATCATCCTTCGCAGCTGAATGCGTTACTCTTACCAGCTAGGGATGCCCTTCATCCCAGTAGCTTAATCATAGTTACTTCTCGGGATAAGCAAGTTCTTATAAACAAAGATATCAAAGAATCCTCCATTTATATGTCCAAATGTCTCAATGAACAACACTCAAGAGAACTCTTCTGCCTACATGCCTTCGGGCAACCGCAACCAGTTGCAGGATTCGAGGAATTGGTTCAAAAGTTTTCTGTTGCGTGCCAAGGATTGCCGTTATCTCTCACAGTGCTAGGAGAACATCTGAGTGGACTAAACGATTTGATTTCTTGGACAGCCGAATTGGACAAAATCTCTAAAATACTACCAGAAGATGTACAGAACAGACTGAGAATTAGCTATGACGGTCTTGATATACATCAGAAGCAAATATTCTTAGACATCGCCTGCTTCTTCATAGGAGAAGACAGGGAAACTGCTATACGAGTATGGGACGGATCGGAGTGGGGAGGATATCAGGGGATCTGGATCTTGCAGAGCCGGTGTCTGGTGGAGGTGGACCGCCGCAAGAACGGTATAAGAATGCACGATCACCTGAGAGACCTTGGCAGAGATATTGTAAAGAACGAAACTCCCCATCAGCTTTGGCGCCCAACTCATAACCTTCTTCATTGTCTACAGGATCAATCACCGGTAGGTATTTTGAAGCTTTAAATTGACTTTCAAAAAAGCAAATTCCCAATATTGTATCTTCTGAATTCTTAGATTTTTGAAGGATATCGGCATTGTTCTTAATATTTTATGAGGAACAATTATGCTTTTTGAAGTTTTAGATTAACTTTCAATTGTATCTTCTGATTTCTCAAATTTTTAAAGATATCGACTTTGTTTCTAATACTTTATGAGGAGACATTTAGGTGCGTGGAATTCACATGGTTGAACAAAGATCTACCCCTCCTTTCGAAAACCCTGTGGAGCTGGGCAACCATTTCCTGGGAATGAGGATGTTGGAGCTGCTTAGGGCTGAAGGTGATTGTCTAAAAATCATATTTAGCAGCGTCCAGTCAAGACATCTCATATGGCTCAGATGGTATCGATGTCCATACTCTTGCCTGCCTTTCTGGATTCGCAGGGATAATTTAAGGGTATTACATGTAGATGGGAGCAAATTGAAAAGAGTATGGGGAGAAAGTAATTTTGAGGTAAATTGTCAGACTTCTCTTACTTTGGAATTAAAGCATTTGAAGATTATTATTTTTTTTTGAGAAAATAACTTGGAAATACTGATAGATTGCAATTCTTTTTTAGAAGTTTTGGGATGTAGTTTAATTTCTCTAAAAACAATTCTCCTCTTTAATTTCATGAGATTTAAACCTGTAGCCGGGAAGAAACTAAATCCCAAGTGGATCAATTAATCTACACATTATAGTAAATGCTTCATGATTAAATTAACTTAAAAGTATTCCACTCAAATCTAATATATATTTTTCAATCATCAAATATTTGTTTGATGAATTCAAAAAAATATGGTTTAAAATGTTTTCACATTTATTTGGTAGTTGTTTGGATAGGATAATACCATTTTTTTTTATTGATGTCTGTTACAAATAAAGATCTATCTTGATTAAACCTACATTCAATTAGTTTTATAACTATATTTCAAAATTAAACCATGTATATTTATTAATTTATTTTAATCTTAAAATTGTAATATTTCAGTTTTTCAATATATATAATTTAATATTATTTTTCCGTTATAATTAAAAAATAAAGCTATTCGAAACCTTCATACATTGCTTTGACGATATTTTTTTTATTTTTATTTTTAAATAAAAGAATAATGTTTGACCTGCCTTTCGAATTTGATCCAATTGCTACATGTCACATACAAGTCGTTAACATCACTTTGGAAATGTGAAAATTGCAGGAAGCTGTGGAGTTGAGGGAGTTGCATATAAATGCTCCTCTCTTAAAGATTCCAAACTCCATAAAGAAGCTGAAGTATTTGGAGAAGATTGTTCTGGAACATGGAGAGCTGAAAACTTTCCCAAATGAATTCTGTCATCTGCAGTCCTTGAAGCACCTAGAGTTGAGGAGCTGTTCTATAGAGTCGCTGCCAGATTGTTTTGGGAAGTTGCAAAACCTCCAACATATTGAGTTACACAGTTGCTGCAATTTGAAGCTGCTTCCCAATTCCTTTGGGACTTTGATGCGACTTGAATATTTGTCGTTGCAACATTGTGGCCAGTTGACTATATCCCGTGAATGTTTTGGAAATATAAGCACACTTGAACACTTATATCTCTCATATTGTTTGAGTATTGAAGATTTGCCTCAGGTAGCAAATAACAGGTTATTGAGAGAAGTAATTTTATTGGGCACAAGCTTAACAAAACTACCAGATGATATTGGAGATCTAAGTAATCTAAGAGTTCTGCATTTAGAGAGTAACAGTGAAATGTTGGAAAAGCTGCCAGATTCTCTCTCTAACCTAAGAAACTTAGAGCAATTGATTCTTGAAAATTGCAGGGGTCTGACATGTTTGCCCAATTCCATTGGTAAGCTACAGAGTTTACAGAATCTGAGGGTATTAAATTGCTTCCAATTGAAGGGTTTGCCCGGTTCCATCAGAAGGTTGAATCGGTTGAAAAAGTTGGAAATAAAGACTGCAGGTGTAGATTACTTAGCATTACCGCCCCGTGTCCCTCAGAAAAATAATACCACTGTCAGTTGCATGCTTCTGCTCGAGGAATTGAAACTGTTTGACATAAAAATATCAAAGATATCATTTCCCAAAGACGTTTGCCCTGACCTTCAACGTCTCGAAATCCGTCAATGTGAAAGACTGGTGGAGGTTGGAGCATTGCCAACAACACTACTGTCGCTAAAGTTGAAGAAATGTTATGCACTGAAGAAAATGAGAGGGCAGAAGAACCTAGGGTTTGACAGAGGAGAGGAGCTGCCAGGTCTCCAAACGTCGATACGTTCGGATGAGGGTATCGTTAACTGTCCGGAGAGCACAGAGGGCTTGGCACAGTTGACAAAACTTGAAGTGCTACAGGTGGAAGACTGCTGTGAGTTAGAAGAACTACCAGGTCTCGAACATTTGACCTCGTTACGGGACCTTTATGTCAGTGGGTGTGGGAAACTGCAGTGGCTGCCAAGTCTTGAAAGGTTGGTATCTTTGGAGACGTTGGTCACTTCGGGCTGTGTGAAGCTGAAAAGCATAGTGGGGTTGGCGCAGCTGTCAAATCTTACAGTAGTAAACGTAGTTGACTGCTGGGATTTAGAAGAACTTCCAGGTATTAAACAGTTGAAGTCGTTGAGGTACCTTTATGCCACCAGGTGTGGGAAACTGCAGAGCATAGAGGGGTTGGGGCAGTTGACAGAACTTCGACTGCTAGACGTGGAAGGCTGCTGCGAGTTACGAGAACTTCCAAGTCTCCAACATTTGACCTCGTTGAGGAAGCTTGTTGCCAGAGGGTGTGGGAAACTGCAGAGCATAAGGGGTTTGGCGCCGTTGACAGATCTTGAAGAGCTAAACGTGGAACACTGCTGTAACTTAGAAGTACTGGAGGGTTTCGGATATTTGAAATCGTTGAAGATGCTAAATATACAGCATTGCAGTAAACTCCGCGTCGGTGGGGCAGAAGTAAGGAAAGCCGCCGCATTTAATCTTCTGATGCAAGAATGGAGCAAGGGCAGCAGGGGCTGAGATTGCAATGAAAGTACTTCATAGTTACAGTGTTGGTATTTGACCTCCGCTCGCTCGCTGCACATTGTGTCGTTGACGGTATGCTTTAGAGGTTAATTGGTATGTGGTTCCATGGTGTATTGATGGAAATGCAGAAATACTTCTATTAGAATTATCATTTTTATATCCTTTTTTAGTCCTTGCCATAGGCAGCACGGATTATTGAACTCTGAGCCTTAGGTAGAATAATGATTTCTTTAACCAAACCTTTATTAATGCATTTTTTGCTGGGGCTATTGAACATTGAAAGCCCTCATTCTTAACCTATCAGCGAATTTGAGGTCTTATTTGAAGAGGTCTATAACCTAGGAACCTAAGGCATTTCAATTTCAGAATTGCTGTCAATCTGGACTAATGCTCAGGTTCTTCTGTACATGTGGCTTCACTGACTTTGGCCACAATCTTCTGAACCCTGGTACACGCGCTTTCTTGTCTGTTCTACTATTACGCTGCTTCACACGTTTTACATTGAATAAAAAATGATACTATTCTTTGTTAGAATTTTTTTTGTCAGAACTTTTTTTTAGATATTATCAGTAATCAGTAATTACTTCAAGCATGTCAGTGAGAAATTAGTTTTGCAAGTATTAGTATATGTTACTAGGATATTAGTAACCAATCTGTATTGTTGAAATCTAATTTCAACGCAGCCGTACGCTCCCCAAAACCGCCAGCAAAAACCACAAACCGGTTTAAAGATTTCTCGGACCGCCTACCTGCAGAGAATGGTTTTCGTACACAAGGGCCCGAGAAAATGTGGAGCTGACACGTGGTTCAGCCCTGACGTAACGCAACGTCATTTTCTCGGAGGTTAATGTTCAGCACTTGTTGCGTTTCCGATATTGTTGTCCACCGTTGGATGTGCTCTCGTGTTCTCCGCCGTTGATCACCTGGAGCTGCATACGAACCTGCATTAAATTAAAACCATTGCGTGGAGTGTTTGATTTTTGAGTTTGACCGCTGTGGAAGAAATGTCTTGGAATTTAATGGTGGTACGAAGTTTTAGGTGGCCCTCTTAATATGAGTATGGGCACGTTTTAATACATATTTTTATATATGTTTCTTATATACGGCATGTATTAATGTTCGTAAAAATATGTTGTATTTTGTTTTAAATTGCGTTGACCATTTTGTAATGAAACATATAACATATGCTTGTGTTTTTTTTGATATATGGGAGATATGTAAGTGTACACAGCAGCGAAAAGATTTGGTGGTGCAGCGAAAACCATGTGTGGAATGTATTGAACACACAGCAGTGTGTAAAAAGATAGAACCAGGTGATGTAATTTCTGGAATAGCAAAAACCATGTGTGGTTTTGCACAAGCAGTGCATAAAGAAAATGGTGAAGCCTAAGTTGTTTTTACACCAGTGAATGTAAATTTTGTTTTACAGCAGTAAGCTCATGTAAACTTTTGTTACAGCAGTAAGTTGTTTTTCACAGCAGTGAATATGAAAATGATTTTACAGTGGTAAATCTTTGTATCAGGTTTTAATGAATAGAAAGTTTTTTTTGTGGTGAAATACTCTGTCTCTCAGTGAAATTTCTTTTAAGTCTTCTGTGTGCACAAAAGATCTTGGAGCAAAAGAAACAGAGCATTGTCTCTGTGTGTTTGTTTATTTGGTTTTTGGTATTTTCCCCATCAAAAATACCCAACAGTGGTATCAGAGCAGGTTTAGGCTCTTTGTAGGAGACAAAGAAGCTGAAGGGAGAAGGTTGTTGCTGCAGCAAAACTTCTCAGGCAGACAGAAGACAGTCAACAAAAGATTCAGGTATTCCAAAAAGTTTTTTTTGTGTTGCTGAAGAAACAGTCAGCTGTTTTAAACACACAGTCAAGGATTTAGAGGCATAGATCAGAATACAAGGAATGGCCAGCACAAGCACTGGTATGGGTTTGTTTAACACCCAGCTCCCACAGTTTAATGGGAAAAACTATGACTACTGGGCAATAACCATGACAGCCCTGTTTGCCTCTCAAGACTTATGGGAAATAGTTGAGGAAGGTTTTGAAGAACCAGCAGATGAAACTGAGTTCAATGCACTAACTCAGGGAGAGAGAGATCAGCTGAAGAGCAATAGGAAGAAGGATTCGAAAGCCCGTATGTTGTTGTATCTAGCAGTAGACCAGAGTGTGTTTCCAAGGTTAGCAGCAGCTAAGACAGCAAATGAAGCATGGCAAACCCTCAAGACAGCCTATCAAGGCATGGAGAGAGTGAAGACAGCAAAACTACAATTGCTGAGAAAGGACTTTGAGAATCTGTGCATGAAGGAGTCAGATAACATTGACTCATTCTTCACTCATGTGATTGGTGTAATCACACAAATGAGAACTCATGGAGAAACTATTGAAGATAGAAGGATTGTGGAGAAAATATTGAGGGTCTTACCCTCAAAGTTTGATGCCATAGTCACCACCATCGAAGAGACAAAGGATCTCTCAAACTATTCAGTTGATGAGCTACATGCATCACTGATAACTCATGAGCAGAGGTTGAGTAGGAATGAAAACTCATCTCTAGAGCAAGCCTTCAAGACCCAGATGTCTTTTGGAAGAGGAAGAGGTCAAGGCAGAGGAAACCGAAGAGGAAGAGGCAGAAGCCAGAACAGAGGTGGAAGGAACAGCCCATCAAATGCACAAGGAAGAGGCATCAATCCAAATCAGAACCAAGGCCAAGGCAGCAGCCAACAAGGAGGACAATATCATGCTCAAGGACAAAGGTATGATAAATCTAATGTTCAATGCTATTATTGCAAAAAGTATGGACATTATGCTAGTGATTGTAGAAAGAAACAACATGATATGAACAGCAGACAAAATGCAAATGTTACAAGAGAAAACAGCAGTCAAAATAATGTCCTGTTAGCTTGTAACATGGCTGAAACACATAGTGAGGACATATGGTTTTTAGACTCAGGTTGCAGCAACCATATGACAGGGAACATAGCCCTCTTTTCAGCCTTAAATCAGAATTTGAAATCAGAGGTCACACTAGGAACTGATAGTAAAGTGTCTGTTATGGGAAAAGGGGAGGTAAAAATATTTACAAAGCAAGGAGAAAGGAAAACCATAGCAGATGTCTACTATGTCCCCGGAATGAGATGTAACCTATTGAGTGTTGGACAGCTTATCCAAAAGGGTTACAATGTTTACTTTAAAAATGATGTATGCACCATCATGGATATACCACCCAGCAAAAGATGCATTGCTGAAGTGAAGATGACAAGGAACAGGATGTTCCCTTTGAGGATCAGGGCAGATTTGAAAAACAAAAATGAAATTGCAGCAGTTACCCAAGAGGCCTTCCAAAGCGTGCCAAAGGATGAAAATTGGTTGTGGCACTTGAGATTTGGGCATCTCAATTTTGGAGGTCTAAATTTGTTGAGTAGGAAAGGAATGGTAAAGGGATTACCATTGATAGAGAAACCGGACAGCCTATGTGAAGGCTGCATTTTGGGAAAACAACATAGAGAAAGTTTTCCATCAGGGAAAAGCATAAGGGCAAAGACACCCTTAGAGATTATCCACTCAGATTTGTGTGGACCAATGCAAGCTCCATCGTTTGCTGGCAGCCTATATTTCTTGACATTCATTGATGATTTTACAAGAAAGACTTGGATATATTTCCTCAAGAACAAAAGTGAAGTCTTTGAGAAATTCCAAAATTTCAAAGCACTTGTGGAGAACCAAAGCGGGCTGCACATAAAAGTATTGAGAACTGATAGAGGAGGTGAGTATATCTCAAATGAATTCCTAAGATTTTGTAGAGAAAATGGAATACATAAACAGTTTACAGCAAGGTACACTCCACAGCAAAATGGAGTTGCTGAAAGGAAGAACAGAACCATCATGGAGATGGCAAGGAGCATGTTGAAGGCAAAGCATTTGCCAAATGAGTATTGGGCTGAAGCTGTACATTGTGCAGTTTATATATTGAACAGGTGTCCTACAAAAGCAGTCATGAACAAAGTGCCAGAAGAGGCATGGAGTGGGAGAAAACAAGGAGTCACCCACATGAGAGTTTTTGGGTGTGTGGCCTATGCACACATTCCGGATCAGCTAAGGAGGAAGTTGGACAGCAAAGGGGAGAAATGCATCTTCATTGGATACAGTGATGAATCCAAAGCCTACAGGCTGTACATTCCATCTACCAAGAAGTTCTTTGTCAGCAGGGATGTTCAATTCATTGAAGAGGAAGCTTGGGATGGAAGCATAGAGAAAACAGTGAATGTCAAAAACTGTTTGTCTCACGATGAAGATGAAGAGGAGGTGGCTGAAATGAATCCCCAAACAGCAGCGCCAACACAAGGACAGCAAGGTACACCATTGAGGATCAATGAGAGTGCTTCTCCAAGCACACCACAAGGAGGAAATTCAAGTGCATCTTCAAGCACTTGCACACCAAGTGAACGAGGTAAGAAGTTTAGAAATCTAAGTGAAATTTATGAAGAAGGAATGAATTCCTTATTTGCCTTGTATTGTCATGTTGATGATCCTATTCATTTTGAAGAAGCTATTAAAGATAGGAAATGGATAGAAGCTATGGATGAGGAGATGAATGCCATAGAGAGAAACAAAACATGGGATTTGGTTGAGTTACCAAAAGGCAAAGAAGTTATTGGTGTGAAATGGGTCTACAAGACCAAGAGCAACGCTGAAGGCAAGATTGAAAGGCACAAGGCAAGGCTGGTTGTTAAAGGCTACAAGCAGCAGTATGGGAGAGATTATGAGGAGACTTTCGCCCCGGTTGCAAGAATGGAAACCGTGAGAGCAGTGCTGTCCATAGCAGCTCAAAACAAATGGAAAGTCTACCAAATGGACGTGAAGTCAGCATTCCTAAATGGAGTGTTAATGGAAGAGGTCTATGTGGAACAGCCTCTCGGATATGAGAAGAAAGGAGAAGAGCACAAAGTGTGCAGATTGAAGAAAGCTCTTTATGGGCTGAAGCAAGCGCCAAGAGCATGGTACAGCAGGATAGATTCATATCTATTGGATAATGAATTCGACAAATGTGAAGGAGAACCCACAGTCTACATCAAGGAAAAGGATGGTAAGATTTTAATTGTTGTCTTATATGTTGATGATGTGATTTTCACAGGTAATGATGATCAGCTCATTGAGAATTTTAAATCAGTCATGAAGGATGAATTTGAAATGACTGACATGGGTTTGTTGAGATACTTCTTAGGCATAGAAGTAGATCAAAATGAAAAAGGAATTTTTATATCTCAAGCAAGATATGTAAATCAAGTTTTGGGCAGATTTAAGATGGAAGAATGCAAGGCAGCAATCACTCCCACAGTGATGGGATTAAAACTCAGCAGAGAGGACAGCAGCAAGGATTTTGATCCTAGCCGGTACAAAAGCATTGTGGGCAGCCTTATGTATTTAACAGCAACTAGGCCTGATTTAATGTATGCTGTTAGTTTAATTTCCAGATTCATGGAGAGGCCAAAGGAGGCACATTGGCAGGCAGCAAAGAGAATTTTGAGGTATGTCAAAGGTACCAAAATGTTTGGAATTCTATATCATGCCTCAGAACATTTAGATTTGGTTGGGTACACAGATAGCGATTGGGCTGGAAGTGTAGATGATCGGAAGAGCACTTCCGGTTATGTTTTTAATATGGGTTCAGGAGCCATTTCATGGGCTTCTAAGAAGCAGTCCATTGTAGCATTGTCTACAGCAGAGGCTGAATATGTGGCAGCTACAGCAGCAGCATGTCAAGCAGTGTGGATGAGAAGAATGTTGAGAAGCTTAGGCCAAGAGCAGGCAAAAGCGACAGTGATCTTTTGTGACAATAGCTCAGCTATTGCACTGTCAAAGAATTCAGTGTTTCATAAGAGAACGAAGCACATTGATACAAGGTTTCACTACATCAGAGAATTAGTGAACAATGGAGAAATTGTCCTAGAACATTGCAGGACTCAAGAACAGGTAGCAGACATCTTGACAAAGCCACTTGATCAGAAGAGCTTTGAATTTTTGAGAAAGTGTCTCGGTATGACCGAATGCCCAGCTGTTGAAATTAAAGGGGAGTGTTGAAATCTAATTTCAACGCAGCCGTACGCTCCCCAAAACCGCCAGCAAAAACCACAAACCGGTTTAAAGATTTCTCGGACCGCCTACCTGCAGAGAATGGTTTTCGTACACAAGGGCCCGAGAAAATGTGGAGCTGACACGTGGTTCAGCCCTGACGTAACGCAACGTCATTTTCTCGGAGGTTAATGTTCAGCACTTGTTGCGTTTCCGATATTGTTGTCCACCGTTGGATGTGCTCTCGTGTTTTCCGCCGTTGATCACCTGGAGCTGCATACGAACCTGCATTAAATTAAAACCATTGCGTGGAGTGTTTGATTTTTGAGTTTGACCGCTGTGGAAGAAATGTCTTGGAATTTAATGGTGGTACGAAGTTTTAGGTGGCCCTCTTAATATGAGTATGGGCACGTTTTAATACATATTTTTATATATGTTTCTTATATACGGCATGTATTAATGTTCGTAAAAATATGTTGTATTTTGTTTTAAATTGCGTTGACCATTTTGTAATGAAACATATAACATATGCTTGTGTTTTTTTTGATATATGGGAGATATGTAAGTGTACACAGGAGCGAAAAGATTTGGTGGTGCAGCGAAAACCATGTGTGGAATGTATTGAACACACAGCAGTGTGTAAAAAGATAGAACCAGGTGATGTAATTTCTGGAATAGCAAAAACCATGTGTGGTTTTGCACAAGCAGTGCATAAAGAAAATGGTGAAGCCTAAGTTGTTTTTACACCAGTGAATGTAAATTTTGTTTTACAGCAGTAAGCTCATGTAAACTTTTGTTACAGCAGTAAGTTGTTTTTCACAGCAGTGAATATGAAAATGATTTTACAGTGGTAAATCTTTGTATCAGGTTTTAATGAATAGAAAGTTTTTTTTGTGGTGAAATACTCTGTCTCTCAGTGAAATTTCTTTTAAGTCTTCTGTGTGCACAAAAGATCTTGGAGCAAAAGAAACAGAGCATTGTCTCTGTGTGTTTGTTTATTTGGTTTTTGGTATTTTCCCCATCAAAAATACCCAACATGTATTACTAGCCTGTTTTTGAAAACATATTAAGAAAACAGTTACCTCATGTTGTAATTTGTTGTTGCTGGTGAACCTCTAGATTTAGACAAACTGGCACAACTATTGGTGCTAATACTATGTGACTCTTCTGAGCATGCTTCAATGTACATAACTATATGAAATAAAACAGAGCATTTCAATTTCAGTGACACTGGCTGTAAGCGAGCATTTCAATTTCAAGGACACTCACTGTAAGCTCATTACAGAAGTTTTATAGCCAAGAGCTTTCCAACTTTAATATAAGTAATATTGAACTAAATTGGAATGTATACAGTACACAAGGAATCAAAGTTACCTTTGTGACTCAGATTTGAGCTTTTCAATAACTGCTAGTTCATCAGCGTCTATATTTTTGCCCTCTCTTTGCACCTCAAGAGAACAACCAACCTTAATTGATGGGAGGATACCATTCCAACCTACAAGAATAAACAGACAAAAACAACACTTGTTGACTATACTTAAGATAGAGGCTAAGGTATAATTATAACAGTAAACTTGAATCTTGTACCAGAACCTTAACTTCAAATTCCTTGAGTACTTAGCAGCATTAATTGTGATGATTTCCTGAAAATTGTTCATTGTTTTGTGATCCATTACTTATTACAACTTCCCTTCATAGAAGAATCACATAATTGAATCTTTTTGGCTACATTGTCACTGAAACTTTTGTACTAGGCTATGCCACGATCAATTTATAGACTAACCAATAAATTACGCAAACATTATTCAACGGAGTTTCTTGCGTTTGAATAAAGAATCTTGGCTTAATGAAGTTCATAAGAACTTAAATATGCTATTCCTCAATCACCTTTTACTCACCTTGCTACAACTCCTCCAACGGATCCTCATCGACGCAATCCCCAAGTACACTTGCTCTAGCGATATAAAGATGAGAAAGTCACTCAGAGGTTGTGGAACACTCTACAGAAGCATAGGGATATTGGGGATGATGGAGAAAATAATTCACATTCATTGGCACTAAGGAAGAGCCATAGGCTAACTAGGGAGCTAGTCAATTCGGTATGTGCCAGATCGGTGAGAATTTCTGGTGCTAGTTGGGCGGCTAAGTGAGAAAGATGAAATGGGCTATGTTAAGACTGAGCAGAACAAAGAACAAATGCTCGACTTTGCCAAGAGTAAAAATAAGACCAACGCCATTTTTAAATGACACTTGCAATCCATGCAAATGTGTTGGCATGTTGCAATATCGACGATAATTAAAACTTAGGTCAAGAGTTTTGAACAACGTTTAATTTCACTAAGCATTATAATTTTTATTTTTGGCGAGGTGTCTATCTTAAGAACTCGGTGTAAATGTAATGTAAGGTTAATTTTAATAACATGTACCTCTCCTCTGCTAATGAGCATGGAAGTACTGACATATATCGGGTTAATGGTTTTTATCAGGATTCAGGCCATAGTTCTTCCAAGTCGTGGCTTATATAGCTACTCGGGCGAGGGAGAATATTTTTGAACCGTCATCCTGGCACGGTGAAGAATGCAGATTCCTGTTTTGCTTCACAGTAGTCTCGCGCTTTCCCAAACTGCAAGATAGCGATTTTGAATTTGAATTTAGGTTCGCAGGTGAATTGGGAATTGTCACCATTAAAGTTCAGGTTCAAATTCAAAAATTGACAAATTGATTACTCACCCAAACACATTAAGAATTAATTTAATGATAAATGCCATATGTAATCAGAGATCTGTCTGTACATTGTAGTAACACAATGCTTGTTGGCATATTCGTAAGCTATACCAATTAGTTCTCTAATATTCTCTATTTATTATTATTACGGATAAATATGATATTAGAAGAGAAAACAGCCCTTTCCATTCATTGGATGCAACATGTTCATTGGCAAGGTAGATTTGATTTGTGTGTCAAGGAGTGGCTGCTCGTCTAAATCAACACAATTCTCACCAACAGTGAATTCGATGGTGTCTTCCAATTCTTTGCAGTCAGGTAGGTCTATAAAGTCATATCCAATGCCCCAATCTTCGCTTTAGAAGTTGACGATACCTTCACCATTCTGTTGGCCATTTACGGGAAATCATCAACGCTGGATTCCCACATCTATGCTTTCTTCTGATCACCCCATTCCTCTTCTGCTACAACAATCTCAAGATCTTCTGCTACAACAATCTCAAGAGTTTCAATGGGCACAAAGAAAGGTTGTTCTTGATCTCGAGGAGGGTTGCAATATCTTTTTCTTACTGCAACACAAAAGGAGTTTACGACATCGAAGTTGTAAGCAAGTTTCAAAAGAACATTTTTATGGTGTTATTGATATTTTTGAAAAACCATACCCTTTTCTTTCCTGCATCACAACAATCTTCATCCACCTATTTATAAAACTTCCTGTATTTTTCAATGTTCTATTGGAGTGCTTGATAACCTTCTTCAGACAAAAGGGGATAAATGAGCTATAAGAAAAGCATGTTTGTAGGGTATTTTTGATATTTCTACAAAGCAGCATCATTCTTTCTTTTAGCATAAAGCCTAATTAGAAAATCCAAATCGCAACAATTTTCAAACAGTTAACAAAACCTCATGTATTTACCTACATGCGTGCTTTTTTTGCTTCTGCTTATAGCTTTGGCCTTTCGTTCTCTTTTCTTGCATTCTATAGGTTACAAAAACTTATAGACAATGCGTTTTTGTCATTTTCTAATGAGATTTGAAAGCATGATAGGCGTGGCTCTATTTACAATACCAATTGTGGTATTCTGATCGAGGTTCTATGGATCCTCCAGAAAAAATCAATATGGCCCAAGTTGTGCTTGATAGTACAGTAGTAGACTGGCCAGGAACTCCTTGGCACGAGACCTATCCATAGCTAACGAGGTGTGGTGTTTGTAGCTAGACATCTTTGTCTCCAAGTGTTTTTTAAATGCATGCACACAACACTCTGTGCAATATATGCTTATTCCTGCTTTAAACCAATAACCCAACTACTTGCACACTTGTAGCATGTGACTGCCTGCACCAACCTGCACCGCAAGTTGATTTTCTTTGTGCTCCAAGGCAAATACATCTCCTTAAAATGAAAAAAACATTTTCCATTTAATTTCAAATGGTGGAATTGAATGTTGCATTGTTTGATTTTTTGACTAATGATTAATAATATCACAGCAAAGCCAAATACATCTCCTTAAAATGAAAAAAACATTTTCCATTTAATTTCAAATGGTGGAATTGAATGTTGCATTGTGTGATTTTTTTATTAATAATTAATAATATCACTGCTATTTTTTGGGATGTTTTCCATGTTTTTCAGGGAACATATTTTATGTTTCATCCCTTCAACCTTATTGACGCTGCGAATTTGGAAGTCTCTTCAGTTTTCACTGAAATTAATTGCCTCTTCCCTAGACCCTAGCAAAATTGTGTGCTTGAAAACTTTGACTTTGCACATATGAGGTGGAAATGCAAATCTCTACTTTTGATACTTTCCATTTTTGCTGCAATATGGACAAATTTTTTAATATAAAGTGCTGCGCCCAAATTTGTTTATCATGATCCTATAAATATAGTTGGGTTTCTCTCTCTAAGTTCAATCCTTGTCACATCTAGTGCAAAGCAAGAGTAGCTAGCTTTGGCTTTTCATTCTCTTCTCCTTTTGCATTCGTATAGGTTACAAGAACTTATAGACAATGCATTTTTGTCATTGCCTACTGTGTTTTAAAGACAAGTGTTTTTTTGATGCATGCACACAACATTGTCAAATATATGCTTATACTTGCTTTAAACCAATAATACATAACAAATTATAAATTATAAATTTTGCAATTTGTAAATTTATTGCATCATAATTTCTAAATTATAATAGCTGAAATCTATAAACTTTATCAAATGATGATGAAAAAAATTTTAAAAATTTAATTTCTTTGCAATTAGCATAATAAATAATTTCAAAATTCAATTAAAACCATCCACCAATAAGTCAAACAATCTAAACTACAAAAGACCCACATGGTAAGGAGAAATATTGAAAGCACATATTTTACAACACCAAAATATTTCATTCTCCCCGGATGTGTTCTTTCTGGCTGAAAGAAAAAACTACAATTGGTGAGAGCTCGTCTCTAGCTTACTGCTTCCATCTAGCTTACTGCTTCCATCTATTGATAAATTAAAACAACCCTGCAAGAACAGGATAAATATGTTGAGGAAGCTTTAGAAATCATTGTTGCAATGGTTAATAAAAGCAACAATACAATGAACAAAATAAAGCAGAGTTGTAGTCCAAGAAATATTAATCCAATGCACTTCCTAGGATATAATCAAAAGAGAGATAAAAAGATAGCAGAAGGATAGAACAAATAAAATATTTATCTATACATACCCTTCCAACTGAGAGCTAATACACATTTTGGCTCTTTTTGTTACCCATGGTTTTAACTAAGGCATTATAAGCTTTCTAATAAAGGGATCTAACATGTTTGATGCCCATGAAGAAAAATGCAGATCCCATATAAAAAAAGTGCATTCAATATCTTCCTTTCATCATGGATTAATACAGTAATACTTAACTATAACCTTCTGATGTTGAATTGCAAACATTCTCATATTTCCTTTGTCTACAATGGGGTTTGTAGGAACTTTTTCTAAGGGAGGCATAGTTTCAGTGTCGTATGAAAGACGATTTATATGAGCTCTTCTTTCATGGTCAAATGCATTCAATTCAAGATCCTTTTGAATGTGTCCACTTGTAACTCTTTAACTTGTTGATGTAAAATCTTGACTTCTTTCCACAATTGCTGGTATGCAATACGAAGGCTTTCCAAATCAAATTTTTTTTCCCTAGCCTTTTTTTTCTCGTCAAGTAAAGGAAGAACATTCATTTCTATGGATGGTTGTTTTTGGTTGATAAAAGCCCATTGCTTTCATCTAAGGATCAATGTTACCGGACTCGGAATTGGCAATAAATCGATGAATCAAAAGAGCAAAGAGTTTAATCAGATGGGGAAAAATTCGACAAAAAACAATGAATTCAATAAATAAAAATATAGACATCTATTGAAAAAAAAAACAAATTTCATTGATATTCAATAAATCCACACCCAAACAATGCATAATATCAATAGATGTCCAAAATATCATGAATAAATAAGTATCTCATATATGTTATGAGTCCAAACATGATCCAAAGTACCGAGTCCCGACTCCTAACTAGTGACTACATAGAACCAGAAGCATCTTCTTCTAAAAGTTTACAAAAAACTACATACTAATCATAAAAAATCAGTAACTAAGCGTCTAAGGCTCTTAAGACTGAGAACTAAAAGCCATTCCTCCCACTCTTTCACTTGCTTGACTCTCAAAGTTCTCCAAATCCTGTAGGCTTAAAAGAGGAGCCTCCTCTAATTGGACCCAATCTGCTGCATTTGTAGTTTGCAGATCTATCTCTTCAAGGTCGATTGGTGAATGATCCAAACCTTTCATTATCATGAGACATCGAAATGTGAATTAAAGTTTGACTTTGAACTTTAAAGTTTAAAATTTATAGTGCAAATTAGATTATGAAACCTTCAAATTCAAGATCTCACCTAGTATTTGCTTTTTGCGAAGTTGTAGATTGAAATGGACAAATATAAGGTCATTTAAGTGCTTTTGTGTCAATCTGTTGCGCTTCTAAGAATGTATTTTCTCAAACATGCTCCAGTTGTGCTCACAACCTGAAGCATTGCATGCTTGGTTTAAGATTCAAATGGAAAATCTCTTCAAATCTGACCTATCACTACCAAATTTTTGCCACCAAAGACCTTGCAAGTGGCAAGGGTTTGTGACTAGAAGTACTAAATAGTAAATACTAAACACTAAATACTAAATACAAAATAGTAAAAACTTAAAAAGACAACAAAATTTAATAAAACATTTAACATACAAAATAAAGTGTAAACAAATTTAATGAATTGATGAAGCCTTCAAGCCTCAAAGGGTACCTGGCAACATCTTAGACCTTTCTTGCATAGCACTGGTATAGACAAATAATTTAACACCCTATAATATTGTAGTTAGGAAAAGACACGACTTTGAAATTCTGGATCAAGGAAACCCTTTCCATGCATGTCATATGTCCTCTGCCAACCTCCCCATCCTCATTAAATTTGCTCTTATCATAAAAATACTGTGGGTTTAAGAAGTACCCAGCAACATGTAAGGGGGAATGCAATTTCCTATCCCAACATGCATTAATAATGTCCCAAAGA
Source organism: Pinus tabuliformis (assembly GCA_031772625.1). NCBI lineage: Eukaryota > Viridiplantae > Streptophyta > Pinopsida > Pinales > Pinaceae > Pinus > Pinus tabuliformis. The sequence goes on along the minus strand of CM062806.1, from coordinate 434,747,502 downwards.
GGCATATAATTTGCCTCCTCATCCCCATATCTTCTTTTGATGGCCTCCTTTGCAAGATCCATTACCTCATAAATGTAACCCATAGCGGGTTTGTCATCATCAACCATCCTGAAAGTTCAAGTTTTTAAATTTAAATAAATATTAAACATTGAAAATAAAAAGAAGCTTGAAATGAAATTTTAAAAATAAAAAAGTTAAAAGACTTGAAGTACTTGAGAACTCTAACAAGGGACTCTGTCACAATAATAATCTCTTCGACATCTTTCCAGAAACCTTCATCAAACACAAGTGCAACAATTTCAATGCCTTCAAGGGCCTTGGAATGTTTAGATGCCATCCATTAAGGTGCCAAGAACATCCTCTTCATATTTATCTTTTTCTCAACCAAAAATTGCAAAGATATAAAATTTGTTGCAAATTTACTCACTGCAGGTCGAACAATTTCCTTACCTTCAGTATGTTTTCTCATGGTATTTAGGATAATAGTGTAGTTGTATAGGTATTTGGTTATGGATTTTTCCTTCTACACAACCTCATGTATCCAATGAATCTTACCAATGTTCTCAAGCATTAAATCTATGAAATGGTCAACACAAGAGGTCCAAAAAATAGTGGGGCACCTAATCTCAAAACTTTTACCAGCAGCCATATAATTACTTGCATTGTCGGTGACAATTTGTACATGTTCTTCTCCCACTTCTTGAATGACTTCATCCATCATTTCACAAATAAGTTGGGCAGTCTTAACCTTGTCTGAGGCATCCATTGATTTGAGAAACATTGTTCCTACTAGACAAGATACAAGGAAATTTATTAAAGTTCTATTCCTCTTATCTGTCCATCCATCACTCATGATGGTGTGCCCTGTTTCTACCCATGATGAAAAAAACTTAGATAGCACAAGCACAACATCTTCAACACTCTCTAATAACAAATATGTCCTAAGACTCTCTGATGAAGGGGCTTTGAACCCTAGATCTGCAACAACAACTGCATCAATCATAGCTTGCCAATAAAGACTTTTGGAACATTAGAAAGGAATGTCAAAATAGTATCAATAGTTAGCAATGGCCTTCCTTGCTTGACTTTGGATATTTTTTTTTCCAACCAGTGACATCCAAGGTAGGTTAGGAACTGGGTTTTGTGCGGGGAGCAGAAAAGGTGTTTATGTTTCCACCACAAGTGTTGAATGTAGGAGGATTCAGTTGGCCTTGAGTTTGAGTTGGATTTGGAGGCATGTGTGGGAAACTTGGAAACAACATTGAGGATTCAACATAGGGAAATGAAAAGGGGGTAGTGGAAGAAAAATCGTCAACTCCAAGAATTCCTATTTCTTTTTACTTCTTTGCTTTCTTGGCATTATGCTGACTCAACATATCAATGGCCAAGGTTTGACATTTTCTTCAACCTTGTTGCAGAGACATATATCGTGGTCGGGTATCTGTGCAAGGTGGTACTTGAATCTATAAATGCCTCCACTACATTTCACTTTGCAAAATTTATAAAGGAGCTTGGGGTCTCCGGGAATCTTGTCACAATAAGCCCAAGCAAAGTCCTTCTCCCTTGGCATTGTTGTTGTTTTGGACTTGTGTTTAAATTGTGGCTTTTGATAAGATTTAGAGTCGTGCCTTCTGTTTAATTTGGCTCCTATAAAAAACAATAAAAAATAAAAAATAGAAAATTGGTTGTATTCTCAAGCAATTAATAAATTCTAGTGAGAGAGTTGCAACTTTATCATGATATGTTGTGTGGTATCACTGAACATTGTAGAATCACATAGCCTTTTTCACACGTCTATTTTTTTCCTATCCCCAATCACATAATCCACTTGTGCTTTTCAATGAGCTTAGAAGTTTAAAACAAAAAGGCCCAAACAGAGTCTATCTATTGGTCCTTAACCATATACTTCTAACCGCCGCATGTGAAGCAGTATGGCTAAGATGAATTCTAGCAGACATTGGTGTGGTAAAGGATTCATCAATAACTCTTGTGGTGTAATAATTGAAGTGCATTACAGTTGGCCAAGGATGGTGTATTTCGTGGCAGTCTACATATGGAAAGTACTTTTTCATGATTTTAGATGATTAGATGAAGAGAGTAGTAAAATAAAAATTTGTCAGATAGTAGACTGTAGAAAAAAGCTATTATTTAATAATTTTCACCAAACCTATTGGCAAATACAAGTACTAGAAGCTGAGAGAAATGATGGGAATGGAGTAAATTGATTTTTCAGTAAGGAGAAGTGTTGGAAAAACCAACACTATCACTATGACATAAATCGTTTGTGATTTTTTAGTGAGCTTAGAACAAAACCTCAAATAGAGTCCATCCCCTGGAGCTTGGGATTGAACAAATATATAACATCTTGAATTAAATTTTAAAATTTAAGCGCAATACTCGAATTAACTGGTTCAAATATTTCCAACTGATGAACCACTAGCAACTTTGTATATAAAAGTTTAAAACTGAAGGTGACATCGACCTTAAACAACGATACAAAAATGTGATGAATTATGTAGTGTGAACAACGACTCGAGTCGTCCTGGTGAACAATGGCTGGAGTTGTCCTAGTCCTTGGAGTCGTCTTGATGGACAACGGCTAGTCGACTGTGTGACAAATCGGGACAGTGGACATCAAACAGTTGATGGACAACGGTTGGTCGACTCTGTGACAAATCGGGGCACTAGACACCAGACAGTTGATGGACAGTGGCTGCTTTTCAACATTAAACCAACCTTTAAGATATTAAAGTGAAAAGCTAAAACTAAATCCCTGCTCGCCGAGTCAGTGGAACCAGAAACTGGGAAAGTCGGCGAATCGGCAAACTCATGAGTCAAACTTGATCAACGAATCAAACTTGCTCAACGCGAGTTTGAGTCGCAGAGTTTTGACTAATCTCTTTTGGCAAGTGAACAAATTAATAGTAGTGAGTACTCAGAAAAATCGGTGGTTCCTGTTACGTTGCTAAGGATATTTGAACTAGATGAATGAGAATCAAATTTATCCTCTTGCCACTTTTCTTTATCTTTTCCTCTTCCAAGGTATAGTTTGTTGAAGATCTAAACCATCTAATTCTTTGGTTATCCATCTTCCATTTTTGTATGGCCTTATTATTAAATAAGGTTTAGGGCGATCCCTTAGTCTGTGCCATAAAACAAGGACATCCTGCATGCTAGTGTCCCTGTTGGACTGCTTGGTGAGCTTTCCATGATCAATACAACGGTTGGCATTGGCCCTTGGCACTATCTAAACTCTAATCTTTTGAATATGTATAATTTGTTCAACAATTGTAGTTTTCAGAAACGGTGCATTCACATTGGTTCTCATAAAGATTCATAACCCGCAAAAAGTGCTTTCTCCTATCTAATGATTGGCTACAGTCATATCCTTGTAGTGTGGAGTTCTCTTCAGGATTCTTAGATAAGTAAAAATATTTCTTTTTTGTTTTGGGATGTTTGAGTTGGGGGCATTGGTAAAATGTATCGGAAGGATCCCCACATTTTGGACACCTTGAAAATTTTCTGCCTCCAAACACATAGGATCCTCTCTTTCTTATTGGAATTGGGAGGTGTCTTCAATTTTCACTGAAATTCATTTCCTCTTCCCTAGACCCTAGTGAAATTGTGTTCTTGAAAACTTAGCCTTTGAACATATGAGGTGGAAATGAAAATCTCTACTTTTGACACTTTCCATGTTTCCTACAATATGGACAAATTGTTCAATATAAAGTGATGCCCCCAAATTTGTTTATCATGATCCTATAAATCTAGTTCGTTTGCTCTCTCTAAGTTCAATCCTTGTCACTTCTAGTGCAAAGGAAGAGTAGCTAGCTTTATAGACAATGAGTTTTCATCATTGTATAATTAGATTTGAAAGCATGATAGGCATGGCCCTGTTTACAATAACGATTGTAGTATTATGATCGAGGTTCTGTGGATCCTCCAGAAACAATAAATATGGCCCAAGCTACGCTTGTTAATACAGTAGGAGACTGGTGACTTGTATGGTTCATGCACTTTAGGCATCCTCTCCAATAAAGTGATGTAGCTGCAATAAATCATATTTGTACGCTTAAGGAACTCCTTCTTGGAACAAAACATATGCATAGCTAACGAGGTGTGGTGTTTGCAGCTAAACATCTCCGTCTCCAAGTGCTTTCTTAATGCATGCACACAACGCTCTGTCCAATCTATGCTTATACTTGATTTAAACCAATGACCCAAATAACCTACAAACTTGTAGCATGTGACTGCCTGCACCATATGTTGATTTTCTTACTGCTCCAAGCCAAATACATCTCCCTACAATGATTTTTTTTTTTTTTCAAATGGTGGAATTGAATGTTGCATTGTGTGAATTTTTTATTTTATGATTAATAATATCACTGCTAATTTTTGGGATGTTTTCCATGTTTTTATGGGAGCATCTTTTATGTTCGATCCCTTCAACCTCGTCGACGCTACGAAAATTGGAGGTCTCTTCAGTTTTCACTAAAATTCATTGCCTTTTCCCTAGACCCTAGCGAAATTGTGTGCTTGAAAACTTAGCCTTTGAAGATACGAGGTGGAATGCAAATCTCTACTTTTGAGACTTTCCATGTTTCCTACAATATGGGAAAATTGTTGATTATAAAGCGCTGTCCCCAAATTTGTTTATCATGATCCTATAAATCTATTTTTTTTGCTCTCTTCAAGTTCAATCCTTGTCACTTCTAGTGCAAAGCAAGAGTAGGGAAAAAGAAAACATGCAAAGCAATATAAATCAAACAAGCAAGAATTTTACGACTGATCATTGCCATCTTTTTACACCTGTGTCCCAACACTCTATATCTAATGTAGGGTTATCCTTGCAATCAGATTGATTCTCCCTTTAGCTGTGTGATAACCACTAGACATAATGGTTTTTTGAGATAACAAAGTTTGAAAGTAAAAAACTCAATAGAACGCATCATAGGCACATTGCTTATCTAAAAACATCAATTTCTTATGTTAAAGTTTGAAGAATAGTAACCCAATTGATGGAAGGACCCATCACATGCATCTTACACTAACCTGCTTAAAGAAAAAGTTTACTTTCATTAAACTTTTCTAGAATAATAAAACCAATGGTTGAAAGAATCCATCATAGACATATGAGAAAAACATCTATCCCTTTTGGTCTACTTGGTGAGCTTTCCATGACCAATACAATTGTTGGCATTGGTCTTTAGCACTATCTAAACTATGATATTTTGAATATGTATCATTTGGTGCGCAATTACATTTTTCAAAAACGGTGCATTCACATTGGTTCTCATAAAGATTCATAACGCGCAGAAAGTGCTTTCTCCTATCTGATGAATGGTTAGAGTCATATTCTTGTAGTGTAGGATCCTCTTCAGGATTCTTAGATAAGTAAAATGCTCATATGAAGATCATAACCTGACCCTAACAACATGAACTCTTTAGATTGTTCTACACCTCCCTATATTCGCTATAAAAACAAGAATTTTATACAGCCAAATTGCACACGTTCTACACCTCCCATATCTTCACTATAAAATCAAGAATTTTATACAGTCAAACTATACACTGTAGAAGTACAACAAACCTGTGATAAACAAGAGTTTACTTTTCGATTCTTTCTCCTATTTGATGAATGGATAGAGTCATATTCTTGTAGTGTAGGATCCTCTTCATGATTCTTAGATAAGTAAAAATCTCATATGAAGATCATAACCTGGTCCTAACAACTTGAACTCTTTAGATTGTTCTACACCTCCCTACCTTCACTATAAAATCAAGAATTTTATACAACTAAACTGCACATTGTAGTAGTACAACAAACCTATTATAAGAAAGTGTCCAATTCTCGATTCTTTGTCATTTCGGGTTTCCTCGTGACCACATTTGGGAACACATTTGGGAACCCTGTCATGCGGAACAATGCACCTGAGTCCAAGTACCACACGCCCCCCTGTTATAGACATTTTTGGGCACTGCAACCCCAATCAAACATGTCCATAAACCAAGGGCTCCTAAGTCCCTAAAAGTGTTGTTTCATACCCTAAAGGAACAAGGTCAACTGATTACATCATCTCCCAGAAGTTCTCCACAGGAAACTGCTCAGAACTGGTCAAAACTGGACCATACAGGTTGCTCAGTGCTAAGGGTGCGATGCATCCCACCTGCCCAGTGTAAAAGGTGTGATGCATACTGAAAAGCCCTTCTGTAGGGTGCGATGGGCGAGAGTGGACAAATGGCAGAGACAGTTTGCGAGGTGGATGATCATAGAATCTTCCAGAAACTTCTCCTATGACACTTGCCTCTTTGAATTCACCCAGGGATGAGTAAGAGATCATCAATCTCCAAGTGGAACCAAGAACTATCAGAGAGAGGACACTAATCAAAATCCCAGAAGCTGACTCACCCCCTGCAATCATCTATATATGGATCCCTCATCCAAGAGATCCAGAGGTTGGAATTTTGTATCTTGTAAGGAAGTGTTGTTGGTTTCTTGTTGGAATATCATAGTGTTGGGTGATCTAAGCTTTTCATGAGGTGAAAGAAGGGCTTTCATGCTGGAGGATGACACTAGGTCAGAACAATTGGTTGTAATCCTCTTTGCTTATTCTTGATATTAATAAAGCTATTCAAGTTTTCCTCCACATTCTTGTATGTTTGATGATATATGCATTTGTGTGGTCAATATATATCTGGTCCTATATTGTTTATGATTGTAGATCTCTGTTCCTCGATAGTATTATGTTGCTTTGATTCCACAGGTGCTCTTTGAAGTTGGGTAGACGAAGGAGAAAGCGGCAAGGATCTGTCAGAAGGGAGAGGAACCGAGCAAGGAACCAAGCGCAAGACTGAGGTTGGTGTCCTTCATTCCTCTCTTATCTACTTCTCATAAAGGAAAACGAAAGTAGTTTTAGTTTGTTTATTTCTAAGATAGCTACCAGTCTTAGTGGGACTAGCAGCTCCGAGTGGACACTAGATTTCCCGATAAAAAATTGGCGACTCCACTGGGGAGCGAATAGATTGTTTTCTTGTCTATATTTGTTTGTTTTATAAACTTACAGATGGAGCCTGAAGTCAAGCCAGCTAGCCTTCGAACTACATTTGCTATGCAAGTGGAAAGTAGATCAATGCCGCTTCAGTCTATCTCCGGGTTTTGTTTATAAACTGAACAATCGATTTGAAAACCTTCTAATTGCCCTAGTGGTGGCTCTAGTAACCTCATTAGATCAGCCCCTATGATTTCTATTTACTGTACATCACTTGCTCGGCCTAAATCCATGAACAGAGCTGCAAACTATGACCCGAAACCCAATTGAAGTCTCGTCCCTGGACCATCGCACCTTCTACTCTTGGGAATCTAGATGCATCACACTTCCCGTGTGTAGTAGGTGCGCTGCATCGCACTTTCCCTGTGTTACAGGTGCGCTGGTCAGACAAGACCTCTTCTGCTCTCAGTTTTTGGTTTCTGTGTTCACTCTCTTCAGCTCTATTCAGGAGTTTTGCTGTCTATGATTAGTATACCACTGCAGAAACCCCCTTCCTTTCCATCATTCTGCCTCCATTTTGCAAAGAACTGTGAAGGTTTTTACGTATTGTGTGCCATTTTTATTTCTCTTTTACAAAGAAGTAGCATAATCAAACTGTCGTCTTCTGATTTGAATGTGTCGCAAGTGTCGTTTTCAGTCAAAGAAAAGAATTCTATTGTTCTTGATGGTCGATTATACAATTACTCTTGTATTTGATTTGAATTAGTAGTTTTTCAAGTGTCGAAAGCAGTTTTCAATTCAAAATAGCAAAGTGTCGTCATTATCTTCCTTTCATTTTTGAAGAGAAATTTGTTAGTACTATCGCTTTGTAAAGATAATTCAGATTTGTACTTAGCATTATTCTTGTCATTCACACATTAAGAAAGCTGAAAACAAATACATGCATGTGCATTTGCATTTAGACTGCTTGTTGGTTTGATTTAGGACAGTGCATCTAGTGTGTGCTCTCTGCTCTATGTTGAAAGAATACCGTCTCTCTTTCTTTAGTAGCTAGGATTTTCATTGCAAAAAGAAGATTAAACAATTGTTTATCATCTTAGATTGCATTTTAGGAATTATATATACATCATGTGGTGAATCTAAAAGGAAAATTTCTTAAGAAAGATCAACTGTAAAATAAATTTAATGAACCTAAAAATGCTTTGGAACCTAACGCACAACATCTAGAAGTCTAGGCTAGAGACGTATTCTGGCGTCGTAAAGCCTGGTAACTGTCGCTTTCACTGTTGGTTGGGTGATTCCTCCTCTTTGAGACGACAAGTGCCAGTACGGACTTGTGCTCTCACGTACTGTCGAGTATATATTGGGAGACAACAATAGGATATATCCTTTATACATAGGAAGTCGTGTCTGCCACCTTATCGATCGCAATGCACTGAACACAACATTCGGGAAGATTGACTGCCGTACCGTAAAAAGTATTCTGCAGTTTTGCGATTGGTTTGGTAATCCCTTTGTTTAGATTTCCAGAGTAGTCTCTTTTGTTCCTTTTCAGACTCCTTAAAGGAAAAGGTCCATCTGAGCACTTGTCACTTTAGGCTCATTAAAAATCGAAGGCGACTAGAGTCATATTTTGTTTTTTCTCGACTCTTAAAAATTGAAAAAACAAGTTGTGTCAAAGCATCTAAAATTTATTTTAATCGGAATAATATCACCATTCTCGCGTTGGTCTTAGGTTGAGAAAAATGGAGTCCACCAACCAAGGAGTTCCCCTCGGAGGGAATCCTAGTCCTTTCTCCTCTTGGGGAGATGTTGGTGCACCTCATATGGCCACGTTGTCACTTCCAGGATTGACTATTGGCTTGCCAATATGGCTCTTCTCGACCTCCGTCATTCAGAACACCGTGATTCCTGAACAATCAAGTCAACAACTGGATGATACTAAAGTTACTCCCCAACCTTCTACTTCATCCAATTCTCCCTCTCCTCCTTCCTCTTCGCTTGATAAAGCCGGTAAAGCCAAAAATCAAGTAACTAAGAAGGAGAAGAAGGGGAAGGAGAAGAAAGAGAAGAAGAAGAAGGAGCCAAAGGTGAAAAGGGGTAACCAGGCATCGTCTAGTGAAAATCCACACACTGCACCATCTAAGCCTAAATCTCCATGTGTCATTTGCAAAGGAGACCACTATCATCGAGATTGTCCTTGCATCCCTTGGATCTTAAGGGACTGGTCTCCTCGTTTGCACAACCCGGTGTCATCAACCTCTGAAGACCATGTTGAAAGTACACCATCAACTAGTGAAAGCGAAGCATTTGGACAAAAAAGGAAATGTAAATTTCCTTGTAAACTGTGTGAAGGCGATCACATCGTCCACCGTTTTCCCTTCCTAGACGAAGCTAAAAGAGTTTTGGATGACCGTTCGGCTTCACCGCTACGGCTTCCTCCTTGATATAAGAAACTCTTGCCTAGTCTGTCACTGGTTGAAAAACCGACTGACACGCCTTTGTGGTCGGTCGAAGCACCTGTAATTGAAGATAAACTCACTGAACCCATACCAAATGAAAGTCAAAAGGTTGAGGTGGCAGTTGACCCGGTCTTGCCTTCGGAAGGTCCATCTTCAGATGACACAATCACCGAAGAGAATGAGAACGACACCGTTCAAATTATTTTCGTAAACACAGACTCCAATGAACATGGGGGTAGTCTACTCGTTCCTTTACCGCAGGAAGGAAGTTCGTCAGAGTCATATCTGGCCATTTATTCGGTCCCACCTCCAAGCAACCTAGTCGTTTCCTTCAATTGGAATCTACTAGGCAGACCCCGTGTACCGGCTAATGTACCATTCTGAATCATTGTACAAGCTTACAAAATGATTATGGTCGGTACCATCATAGATGAAGGGGCTTCTAAGAGTATCCTTTCCTCAACTGCTTGTGAAGCGCTTGGCTCGCCATCGCTTCTGCCTGAGATGAGAAATCTAACAGGCTTCGACAAAGGAACCAGTCGACCGTTAGGGATCCTTCCCAGTGTGCCCATAACATTGAGAAGGAAAATCGTTTACGTGAACGTAATGGTAGTCCGAGGACCTCTAGATTATAATCTACTCCTTGGACGCAACTATATTTATAGCATGGGAGCCATTGTCTCCTCACTCTTTAGAGTAATGTGTTTTCCGCATGAAGGCCAAGTAGTCAAGCTCGTAGACCAGCTTTCGTTCCCCGACTCACACATAGCTAATAGTCAAATGCCATCCCTAAATGGTCTTTTCACGCAAGGAATGTCTCATCAATCTCCAGTCTGTCCACCCGAAGAGCACGAGTGATTCGGGAGGACATGACTGAAACCCAGGGGGCATGCACCCTGGTCTGTTTCGGTAGGAAAACCTTGGGTATAGGGTAGGTTTCCACGAAGGAAATATGACTAGTCTGACACACCTATTCGTTTAGGAAAATGGGATTAGACTGGAATAAGATTCCCTTGTCAAATTTATGTGAGTGGAGGCGACCGCGCCACTCACCTTTGTCTATTTCGGTAGACATCGCCAAGGAAGCATTTTGTCTGCAACGTGGATGGAGAGCTTTCATATGGTAGCCTAGAAACTTTTCGCTATACTTGGGGGCATGCAAACCTTTTTGCATGCAAGCGAAGAGCGACCATTTATTTTCTTAGTTTGTAGTTTCTCAACCCTTTAAACTCGTAGGATTGGTCGTTCCTAACTGGCATAAAGAAAGGATCCGGGGCAAAGCTTTGAAAGGTGCAAGCTCCATAAAAAATGGCATCTTAGATGAGATATCCTTATCATACGACTAGCACGAGCAGTTTTTATGTGGAGTTCAAGCTCGTTAAAAATTAAACCTAAGCAATGAGCAAATGTTTCCCCTAGAGTTTAAGCTCATTAAAAAATGAACCAATTTCCGGTAAATAACCATTGTGAATGCATTATCATCAGCTTTTGAGCCCTAGTCGTGTTCTCATCACCACCTCCACTCTATTTTGGCCGATCATTCACCTCCATTTGATTGTTTACCCCTTTTGAGGAACAACTGCGAAGAGTGATCCTGTTAGCCATCCTTGTGACACTGCCGTGATTGGAAAATTCCAAACCTTACCTAGAATCAACTGCTACCCAAAATTATCACTCGTTCCTCAAAAACAAATCTCCTTTAAGATCTTTTCACCTGACTCGTAAAACATAGAAAGATTGTTGAGCGATTGGCCTATCCAACTCGTTAAAGTGACCGGAAGTGCTATCCCTCCTCTAGATTTTAATCTTTTTGGACCCAAGGGATTATTACACAAAAAGATCGAGCGCTTGTTTTGTTCGGCTCGTTAAAATTACCGAAAATTCATCCCTTTTGTATTATTTTATACTTTTTTGGACTCAAGGTATTACATGACGAAAAAGGATTATTGGAGTTTCCTTTACGTCCCTTTCAGACTCTCTAAAAATTGAAAAGGACCAAGTTATCTTTGTCGTTAAACTCGTTAAAACCGAATAGCGACAAACTTGTCCATATAGACAAGAACGAGTTTCACTGTCTCTAGGCTCGTTAAAATATAGCGACGGGTTTGCCCGAAGGGCAAATTATAGAACAAGCATATGTTATCCTCCTCAAGCTTGACAAAAATAAAGAGGTATTGGTCAGCAATGACTGGGAAAAAATTGGGAAGAAAACTTGAAGAAACTTTATTGGTAGCAAGTTGCTCTTGAACATGACACTTTCACTCCGCATCTGAGTTGGGTTGGGTTGTTTCGTTCACCGATCATATCACCATTGGTCCACCGCACCATCCATATTTGGGGTTAACGCTACCAATCCATGTCAGTGTCGCCGGTATGTTCAAGAGAAGTCGCTCAGAGAATTCACCTGTGTCTCATCTGCTGCAATACATTCACACTCCATTCTTTCATGACCGCCACCCTGAACCCTGTATCATCATATCATTTTCACCTCCAAATCATTTACTCCGTTCCGTGTCGTAGATGTGGGATTCATTAAGGCCCTCCTACGACGGGTCGCTTCTTGTCGACATCAACTCATTATCCAAGAAGTCGACTTAGGAACAACCCTTTCAGTACTTTGAAGCTTGCATGCCTCAATGGCAAGTTTCTCACTTCCGGCGATAGGTTTACATCATTGGCCTTCGACCGAAAGATTTTGCGTGATGTTCGACGCCAAGTCCCTTTTCACACCACGCGAATTGTACTGTAGTACCTTGAGGGTCATCATCATTATCGGTGATTCCTCTCGCGCCTGTTAACAGCTTACATCATTGGCTGGTAATCAGGCGATGTCTTTCCATGTTCGACCCCAGAACATCTTTCACATGGATCGACTTGTACTCCGAGTGAAGATTAGACAAGTTTGAAGACCCCGGATCTAGTTTCATCCATCCGGGCTGCGATATATTCAGGAAAATAAAGACATCAAATGTACATTGTTGCTGCACAGATGATCATCCGAATCAAAGGATGATGACAATATCAAAATCATTAGTCTCCCGCACAGACGGTTGTCCGTCTTATGTACATGAAAATGAATTTATAAAGTTGAGCATGGGAATGCCCGCCTCAGCTAGATCATGAAAAATATTATGAAGATAATGTATTGTATTGTATCTTATTACAGGTCGCCTTCCAGCTCGAAAAAACTTCGGATCCTCATGATAAAGCATTTCACCCAACATCAAAAGATTAACGACCTCATGCTTTAGGGGGCAACTGTTATAGACATTTTTGGGCACTGTAACCCCAATCAAACATGTCCATAAACCAAGGGCTCCTAAGTCCCTAAAAGTGTTGTTTCATACCCTAAAGGAACAAGGTCAACTGATTACATCATCTCTCAGAAGTTCTCCACAGGAAACTGCTTAGAACTGGTCAAAACTGGACCATACAGGTTGCTCAGTGCTAAGTGTGTGATGCATCCCACCTGCCCAGTGTAAAAGGTGTGATGCATACTAAAAAGCCCTTTTGTAAGGTGTGATGGGCGAGAGTGGAAAAATGGTAGAGACAGTTTGCGAGGTGGATGATCATATAATCTCCATAAACTTCTCCTATGACACTTGTCTCTCTGAATTCGCCCAGGGATGAGTAAGAGATCATCAATCTCCAAGTGGAACCAAGAACTATCAGAGAGAGGACACTAATCAAAATCCCAGAAGCTGACTCACCCCCCTGCAATCATCTATATATGGATCCCTCATCCAAGAGATCCAGAGGTTGGAATTTTGTATCTTGTAAGGAAGTGTTGTTGGTTTCTTGTTGGAATATCATAGTGTTGGGTGATCTAAGCTTTTCATGAGGTGAAATAAGGGCTTTCATGCTGGAGGATGACGCTGGGTCAGAACAATTGGTTGTAATCCTCTTTGCTTATTCTTGATATTAATAAAGCTATTCAAGTTTTCCTCCACATTCTTGTATGTTTGATGATATATGCATTTGTGTGGTCAATATATATCTGGTCCTATATTGTTTATGATTGTAGATCTCTATTCCTCGATAGTATTATGCTGCTTTGATTCCACAGGTGCTCTTTGAAGCTGGGTAGACGAAGGAGAAAGCGGCAAGGATCTATCAGAAGGGAGAGGAATCGAGCAAGGAACCAAGTGCAAGACTGAGGTTGGTGTCCTTCATTCCTCTCTTATCTACTTCTCATAAAGGAAAATGAAAGTAGATTTAGTTTGTTTGTTTCTAAGATAGCTACCAGTCTTAGTGGGACTAGCAGCTCCGAGTGGACAATAGATTTCCCGATAACACCCTCATCACTATGTTGGAAATGCATGTGATAAGGGTAAAGCAAGCTCAAACTGTGAAGCCAGGGCTTCACCCACTGCTCCTCCTAAGGTCTTCTTGCTTTCCTTTTTCTGTGGGCACTTCGTGGCATAGTGCCCATATTCATGACAATGGAAGCATTTAATTTTTGGCAAATCTTTCTTATTTCCCCCTTGGCTGGATTCTAGTTTGGTTTGAGATTTCTTCCCTTTTCCCTTCTTTCCTTTTCCAACCAATGAAAAATTTTCTTCATCCTTGCCCTTAGATGAGGTCCCATCTCTGGTATATTACCTTATTTCCTCTTGTACCAAATTGTACCATAAGCATTCCCAATTCGACAGTTTCTCCCTCTTGTTCACTTAATCTTGATAGTTATGCCAACTCTTGGGAAGGTCTACAAGGGCTATCCTTAGCAAGTCATCCTTTGAAACAGTAACACCAACTCCTACAAGTTCATCACGAACTTGTGTGAACCTCCTTAGATATTGTAGGATAAATTCATTCTTCTACATCTCCATATTTCAATGTTTATCCTTGAGCACTAACTTTATGTGGTCACTACTATTCTAGAACAGATTTGTCAGTGCCTACCACATTGCATAAGGATTTTCTTTGCCATGGAGATTGCTGACAATGTGGTCCCATACTCCCTCCAATATTATTCTCAACACCTTGGCTACATCTTTCTTCCATTCATCAAGGTTTTGGGCATAACATTTTTTTGGCTTTGTAACATCTCTCTTGATGTATTCTAGCAATCCATTGTCATTGAATACCTCCTCCATGTGATCCTTCCATGCAATGAAATTAGCGCTGCCTTCCAAGGCATACTCTAGCCTCAACTTGTTGAAGGTCATATTCTCAGCTCTTAAGAGATCTTGTTACACTGAACTGCAAATTCAAACCTCCTAAGAAACAAATTCAAAATTCCTGCTCTAATGTGAATCCTGTTGTGATACAATGTATAAATTATGATGTAGATTTGCAACTTCTCATGAAGGTTTCTCAAAATCGCAAGACACAAACCTACTCTACTGCTCTATGGAAGTTAATTCACAATTTAGAACAAAAAATTTCAGACATGCAATAAGAAATAAAACACATGCACACAATATTTTCCCTGGGGGAAGCAATTTGCTAAAAAATCCAAAGCCTTCTTGCATCAATTTGATGAATATAGATGTATTACAATTGCTTTACTCAATTGTGCACAACTTGTAAGTGAATAACCTATCTCTCTGCTCACTGAGAAGCTCAGACCCAAACATTGTTAATTTCTGCCTCTACTTGAGCCCCTATTTCCTTGGGCAATTAGGTCCCTATTATTTAGGAATTTTTCCAAAATGGATTGCACAATTCCTAAGGTTGATCATTTGACTACATGCAACGCCTATAGTCTCAAGACTAGTCTACAAATAATGTTACACCGCCTTGGAATCTCACCATAGCTATGGAACTCGAATTGTTTGCATGCATTAGCTATTTTGGGCTGATAGATCAGTTAAATAGATGATCACTACGTTTGACTGAAGTCCCACTGCACAACTGACCTTCCACTAGTTCCTCCAATAGTTAGAACTAGTTTAACTGAAAACAACTTGAGATAATTGACTTTGATTGCTACAAATTAGCAATCACACATGCTTAACTGAACTCTAACTCCTCCAACTCGAATTTATTGAGTAAAATGGGTGACACAAGCCATGTCATACAAGTTAATTGCATCCAAGTTGTCTGCTAATGTGGAAATTCAATTTTTCTCAATTTAATCAAGGCAAAATCAAATTGAGAATTTTTTGCTGCATTTTTCAACAATCCTTCAGGTGAATCTAATCCATGTTTCCAATCCATCACAACAATGTGCTAATAACAACAACCAACGGATATAAGTAGCGTTCAAAATAAATAAAACAGTCAAAAAACACATATTGAAACACAATTAATGGAGACCATGAAAAGTACTCCAACTATGTTACTACCTATCCATGTCCATTGAAAGTGCCTTCATCGCTCCTCTCATGAAGCACACCTCTGTTGTTGGCCTCCATCGCCCTAAATCCCATTAGTTGTTGTCGACCTCCATCGCTCTACTTCCGGAAGAACCCATCAATAACATAAAGACGAATCCCTAATCCTTTACCTTTCTTACTTGCGCCTCATATTGAAAATTTTAAGACAAAAGGTTTATTTTGTCTTAAAACTCCCCTCCGTGTAGCAGTGTTGAATGCAACGACACACAAATTGTCTTTAATCATATCAATAGAGATCAAAGGGACAAAAGAGTAATTAATGTCTGGGAAATCTTGCCACGGAATGTTTTCACGTTCTTCAGAGTCGCTACACCCATAAAATGAAGAACCCAACAAGTCATTGTCTTTATATAAGATAACATGAATGGAAAGTGAAATAACAAAGTTGGTATAGGCGTGATACAGTACTAGCCTGCGAGCTGACAGACTTAGGGTGCACTGTCAGAGTCAATTTTGTAGTTGTTAGATAATATTTTCTTAAATTGATATGTTTTTGTCTTAATTGTTAATTGTCTTAAATGAGTTTCTTCTTAAGTGGCCATTGCCTTAAATATAAAGTTGTCTTAAAATATTTTTGTCTCAAACTGTTTTTGTCTTAAATATAAAGTTTTGTCTTAAAATTTTTTTATCATAAATTGTTTTTGTCTTAAATTTAAAATTACCTTAAAATAAATTTGCTTTAAGTTGTTTTTCTCTTAAATATAAAATTTTATCTTAAAATATTTTTGTGTCAAACTATTTTTATCTTAAATTATACATTTAAGAAAATACAATTGAATTAAATTTTAATGTAAAATAACTAAAAAAATTCCTTGTTTTAAAAAAAATGTCTTAAAAGTGACCTTTGTAATAGTGAATGCAATCAAATCCAAAGTTATAGACGATCAAATTTTCTTCATTACAATATAATTAAAGTAATGTAAGAAAGTGCTGAAAATGGTATTGTTTAAATTTTCTTCATTACAATATAATTAATGTAAGAAAGTGCTAGAAATGATATTGTTTAAATTTCTTCATTACAGTATAATTAAAATAATGCAGGGGAGTGCTGGAAATGATCTTGTCGTTTAAGACTCGTAACGCCCCTATCCGGCCTAGGCAGTTATAACGCTAAAGTTGTGGATGGATATTTACCATATATACACGAATAAAACTATAACTTAAAATTAGAATTTATTTTGAAACATTATTTTGTGCCAGTTTAAAAAATGATTTTTTATTTTTTTTTATCAAAATATTATTTTTTCTTTACACAATAAAAAAAAACCAAATAGTTACAATATACCTAAGAAAAAAAAAATCAGATAATGACAACATATCGTTCTTAAAAAAATTACTCATTGCCAACTATTTAATTGCACGGACCTCCTAGTGGATTGCGTTTTGACAATATAATCAGACATTTAAAAACTGCCATAAAATTAAATGCCCACTGTTTTGAAATGTGAATGCAGGATCTGTCACAAGCAATCTGAGACAAAGAATCAGAGGTTTCGTAACGAAAGCAACTAAGGGCACTAGTCATGTGCAAACGCGTAATATGCTGACGGTGACAACACGGACAAGATGCGCCCACAACCAACGTTTTTTCCAATGCGCACGCTGATTGGTATTAGGTACCAGTGTACCATATCAAAATTTTGGATTCCCAAAGCTGAAAGGTTTCGAATCAAAATAGAGAAGATATAATTTTGCTCCTGCTTTACTGAACAAATTAGAAGGGTAAACTTGCGACTTAACCAGAAGATATAATTTTGCTCCTGCTTTACTGAACAAATTAGAAGGGTAAACTTGCGACTTAACCAAATTGAAGTGATTGCATTTTTCTTTCAAGCAACTGGTACAGAGAGAGCTGAACCTCCTGGAAGCCACTCAGAGAGTAGCAGAACCTGCTGGTAACTTGGAAGTATCTGGCAGCCATTTTACACTCGTGAGGTCCATAATACTGGGGTTGTAATTTTCGATCTCTGCGAAAAACATTTCATCTTTATATCTTTTTATTATTGTTTATCTATCCATGGCAAACCTTAACTTCACACAGGCTCCTCATCGTACATCCTTACCATCCTCTTCCACATGCTCTGCATTTCCCTCGTATGCCAACAGCTATCCTTATGATGTGTTTATCAACCACCGCGGACCAGATACCAAGTCATCCATCGCTACCTATCTCCACTCTACCCTTACTGCACATCAATTGCGAGTCTTTCTGGACAAGGAGATGGAGAAGGGAGACTTCTTCGCGTCTCAAATAGCGAACGCTATTCGGACAGCCTCCGTCCATCTGGCAATTTTCTCTCCTCATTATGCCGAATCAGAGTGGTGTCTAAATGAGCTCCTACTTATGTTGGAGACGATGGAGACAGGCCAGTCAACCATCATTCCAATCTTCTACCGTGTGAAGGTTGCAGATCTTAGGTGGAAAAAAGGAATGTATGCTGAAGCGCTGAAGGTTCTCCAAAACAAGAAATCAATCGACTCTCAAACGCAGCAAGAGAGGCCGCGTTACGACTCCAACACCATTGAAAAATGGAGAAACGCTCTTTCTTATGTTTCATATATATACGGTTTTGAACTGGAGCAGGAGAATAATGGGTATGAACCCCAGCTCTTCAAATTTCTCTTGATACTACTATTATCTTTAGAGTTTGTTGGATTGATTGTAGATAAAACATTATTAATTTTGTTGTGAAATTTATTCAGGGACAAGAAGCCGATTCTCAATGAGATCGGGCAGCTAGTTTTGCAAAAGGTTAAAAAAATATTATTCAGGGACAAGAGTCCGATTCTAGATGAGATCGTGCAGCTAGTATTGCAGAAGGTTAAAAAACCAGCTCTGGAAGTGTCCAAATATCCAATAGGTTTGGATCAAAAAGTAAAAGAATTTGAAGAGTTATTGAAGCAGCAGCAAAGTGGGGTAATTAGAGTTATAGGAGTTGTGGGGTTTGGTGGGATTGGCAAAACCACATTAGCTAAAGAAATCTTTAACCGTGAACGATCAAATTACAGGCAATCTTGCTTTTTATTTGACATAAGAGAAAATTCTTTAACTACCTTGCAGAGTGACCTTATGAAGGACTTGACTCAACTGGATTAGCAAATACGCAGCACTGAGGAAGGTAAAGGAAAGCTCAGACGGAATCTCTCATCCAAACAAGCCCTCATTATTTTAGATAATGTGGATCATCCTTCGCAGCTGAATGCGTTACTCTTACCAGCTAGGGATGCCCTTCATCCCAGTAGCTTAATCATAGTTACTTCTCGGGATAAGCAGGTTCTTATAAACAAAGATATCAAAGAATCCTCCATTTATATGTTAAAATGTCTCAATGAACAACACTCAAGAGAACTCTTCTGCCTACATGCCTTCGGGCAACCGCAACCACTTGCAGGATTCGAGGATTTGGTTCAAAAATTTTCTGTTGCGTGCCAAGGATTGCCGTTATCTCTCACAGTGCTAGGAGAACATCTGAGGGGAATAAACGATTTGATTTATTGGACAGCCGAATTGGACAAAATCTCTAAAATCCTACCAGAGGATGTACAGAACAGACTGAGGATTAGCTATGACGGTCTTGATATACATCAGAAGCAAATATTCTTAGACATCGCCTGCTTCTTCATAGGAGAAGACAGGGAAACTGCTATACGAGTCTGGGACGGATCGGAGTGGGGAGGATATCAGGGGATCTGGATCTTGCAGAGCCGGTGTCTGGTGGAGGTGGACCGCAAGAACCGTATAAGAATGCACGATCACCTGAGAGACCTTGGCAGAGATATTGCAAAGAACGAAACTCCCCATCGGCTTTGGCGCCCAACTCATAACCTTCTTCATTGTCTACAGGATCAATCACCGGTAGGTATTTTGAAGCTTTAAATTGACTTTCAAAAGAGCAAATTCCCAATATTGTATCTTCTGAATTCTTAGATTTTTGAAGGATATCGGCATTGTTCTTAATACTTTCTGAGGAACAATTATGCTTTTTGAAGTTTTAGATTAACTTTCAATTGTATCTTCTGATTTCTCAAATTTTTAAAGATATCGACATTGTTTCTAATACTTTTTGAGGAGACATTTAGGTGCGTGGAATTCACATGGTTGAACAAAAATCTACCCCTCCTTTCGAAAACCCTGTGGAGCTGGGCAACCATTTCCTGGGGATGAGGATGTTGGAGCTGCTTAGGGCTGAAGGTGATTGCCTAAAAATCATATTTAGCAGCGTCCAGTCAAGACATCTCATATGGCTCAGATGGTATCGATGTCCATACTCTTGCCTGCCTTTCTGGATTCGCAGGGATAATTTAAGGGTATTACATGTAGATGGGAGCAAATTGAAAACAGTATGGGGAGAAAGTAATTTTGAGGTAAATTGTCAAACTTCTCTTACTTTGGAATTAAAGCATTTGAAGATTATTATTTTTTTAAGAAAATAAATTGGAAATACTGATAGATTGCAATTCTTTTTTATAAGTTTTGGGATGTAGTTTAATTTCTCTAAAAACATTTCCCCTCTTTAATTTCATGAGATTTAAACCTGTAGCCGGGAAGAAACTAAATCCCAAGTGGATCAATTAATTTACCCATTATAGTAAATGGTTCTTGAGTGCATAGTTTGACGGTTGGGGCAGTCGGCTTTCTCGCACCCGGACCTCGTTCGATTCCCAATAGTGACGCTGCATTTGCAGTTTATGTTGTAACATTGAGATTGTATATTGGTTGATGTGTTTGATGTGATAGTTTGATCTGACGGAAATTGTATATTATACTGGGCCTAATACAGCTTCTACAGGGGACCAGCCCTCCATTTTGAAAAAATCTAATATATATTTTTCAATCATCAAATATTTTTTTTGATGAATTCAAAAAAATATGGTTTAAAATGTTTTCACATTTATTTGGTAGTTGTTTGGATAGGATAATACCATTGGGGACCAGCCCCCATTTTGAAAAAATCTAATATATATTTTTCAATCATCAAATATTTTTTTTTGATGAATTCAAAAAAATATGGTTTAAAATGTTTTCACATTTATTTGGTAGTTGTTTGGATAGGATAATACCATTTTTTTTATTGATGTCTGTTACAAATAAAGATCTATCTTGATTAAACCTACATTCAATCAGTTTTATAACTATATTTCAAAATTAAACAATGTATATTTATTAATTTATTTTAATCTTAAAATTGTAATATTTCAGTTTTTTAAAAAATATATAATTTAATATTATTTTTCCGTTATAATTAAAAAATAAAGCTATTTGAAACCTGCATACATTGCTTTGACGATTTTTTATTTATTTATTTTTAAATAAAAGAATAATGTTTGACCTGCCTTTCGAATTTGATCCAATTGCTACACGTGACATACAAGTCGTTAACATCACTTTGGAAATGTGAAAATTGCAGGAAGCTGTGGAGTTGAGGGAGTTGCATATAAATGCTCCTCTCTTAAAGATTCCAAACTCCATAAAGAAGCTGAAGTATTTGGAGAAGATTGTTCTGGAACATGGAGAGCTGAAAACTTTCCCAAATGAATTCTGTCATCTGCAGTCCTTGAAGCACCTAGAGTTGAGGAGCTGTTCTATAGAGTCGCTGCCAGATTGTTTTGGGAAGTTGCAAAACCTCCAACATATTGAGTTACACAGTTGCTGCAATTTGAAGCTGCTTCCCAATTCCTTTGGGACTTTGATGCGACTTGAATATTTGTCGTTGCAACATTGTGGCCAGTTGACTATATACCGTGAATGTTTTGGAAAGATAAGCACACTTGAACGCTTATATCTCTCATATTGTTTGAGTATTGAAGATTTGCCTCAGGTAGCAAATAACAGGTTATTGAGAGAAGTAATTTTATTGGGCACAAGCTTAACAAAACTACCAGATGATATTGGAAATCTAATTAATCTAAGAGTTCCGCATTTAGAGAGTAACAGTGAAATGTTGGAAAAGCTGCCAGATTCTCTCTCTAACCTAAGAAACTTAGAGCAATTGATCCTTGAAAATTGCAGGGGTCTGGCATGTTTGCCCAATTCCATTGGTAAGCTACAGAGCTTACAGAATCTGAGGGTATTAAATTGCTTCCAATTGAAGGGTTTGCCCGGTTCCATCAGACGGTTGAATCGGTTGAAAAAGTTGGAAATAAAGACTGCAGGTGTAGATTACTTAGCATTACCGCCACGTGTCACTCAGAAAAATAATTCCACTGTCAGTTGCAT
This sequence comes from Pinus tabuliformis, assembly GCA_031772625.1. Classification (NCBI taxonomy): domain Eukaryota; kingdom Viridiplantae; phylum Streptophyta; class Pinopsida; order Pinales; family Pinaceae; genus Pinus; species Pinus tabuliformis. The sequence goes on along the minus strand of CM062806.1, from coordinate 434,725,493 downwards.
GCTTGTGCTCGAGGAATTGAAACCGTTTGACATAAAAATATCAAAGGTATCATTTCCCAAAGACGTTTGCCCTAACCTTCAACGTCTCGAAATCCGTCAATGTGAAAGACTGGTGGAGGTTGGAGCATTGCCAACAACACTACTGTCGCTAAAGTTGAAGAAATGTTATGCACTGAAGAAAATGAGAGGGCAGAAGAACCTAGAGTTTGACAGAGCAGAGGAGCTGCCAGGTCTCCAAACGTCGATACGTTCGGATGAGGGTATCGTTAACTGTCCGGAGAGCACAGAGGGCTTGGCACAGTTGACAAAACTTGAAGTGCTAGAGGTGGAGGACTGCTGTGAGTTAGAAGAACTACCAGGTCTCGAACATTTGACCTCGTTACGGGACCTTTATGCCAGTGGGTGTGGGAAACTGCAGTGGCTGCCAAGTCTTGAAAGGTTGGTATCTTTGGAGACGTTGGTCACTTCGGGTTGTGTGAAGCTGAAAAGCATAGTGGGGTTGGCGCAGCTGTCAAATCTTACAGTAGTAAACGTAGTTGACTGCTGGGATTTAGAAGAACTTCCAGGTATTAAACATTTGAAGTCGTTGAGGTACCTTTATGCCACCAGGTGTGGGAAACTGCAGAGCATAGAGGGGTTGGGGCAGTTGACAGAACTTCGACTGCTAGATGTGGAAGGCTGCTGCGAGTTACGAGAACTTCCAAGTCTCCAACATTTGACCTCGTTGAAGAAGCTTGTTGCCAGAGGGTGTGGGAAACTGCAGAGCATAAGGGGTTTGGCGCCGTTGACAGATCTTGAAGAGCTAAACGTGGAACACTGCTGTAACTTAGAAGTACTGGAGGGTTTCGGATATTTGAAATCGTTGAAGATGCTAAATATAGAGCATTGCAGTAAACTCCGTGTCGGTGGGGCAGAAGTAAAGAAAGCCGCCGCATTTAATAGTCTGATGCAAGAATGGAGGAAGGGCAGCAGGGGCTGAGATTGCAATGAAAGTACTTCATAGTTACAGTGTTGGTGTTTGACCTCCGGTCGCTCGCTGCACATTGTGTCGTTGACGGTATACTCTAGAGGTTAATTGGTATGTGGTTCCATGGTGTAATGATGTATGTACCAGAAATGCAGAAATGCTTTTATTAGAATTATCATTTTTATATCCTTTTTTAGTCCTTGCCATAGGCAGCAGGGATTATTGAACTCTGAGCCTTAGGTAGAATAATGATTTCTTTAACCAAACTTTTATTAATGCATTTTTTGCTGGGGCTATTGAACATTGAAAGCCCTCATTCTTAACCTATCAGCGAATTTGAGGTCTTATTTGGCGTTTTTTTTCGAAGTGAAGAGGTCGATAACCTAGGAACCTAAGGCATTTCAGTTTCAGAATTGCTGTCAATCTGGACTAATGCTCAGGTTCTTCTGTACATGTGGCTTCACTAACTTTGGCCACAATCTTCTGAACCCTGGTACACGCGCCTCCTTGTCTGTTCTACTATTACGCTGCTTCACACGTTTTACATTGAATAAAAAATGATACTATTCTTTGTTAGAATTTTTTTTGTCAGAACTTCTTTTATTAGATATTATCAGTAATCAGTAATTACTTCAAGCATATCAGTGAGAAATTAGTTTTGCAGATATTAGTAACCAATCTGTATTACTAGGCTGTTTTTGAAAACATATTAAGAAAACAGTTACCTCATGTTGTAATTTGTTGTTGTTGGTGAACATCTGGATTCAGACAAACTAGCACAACTATTGGTGCTAATACTATGTGACTCTTCTGAGCATGCTTCAATGTACATAACTATATGAAATACAACAGAGCATTTCAATTTCAGTGACACTAGCTGTAAGCGAGCATTTCAATTTCAGGGACACTCACCGTAAGCTCATTACAGAAGTTTTATAGCCAAGAGCTTTCCAACTTTAATATAAGTAATATTGAACTAAATTGGAATGTATACAGTACACAAGGAATCAAAGTTACCTTTGTGACTCAGATTTGAGCTTTTCAATAACTGCTAGTTCATCAGCGTCTATATTTTTGCCCTCTCTTTGCACCTCAAGAGGAACAACCAACCTTAATTGATGGGAGGATACCATTCCAACCTACAAGAATAAAGAGACAAAAACAACACTTGTTGACTATACTTACGATAGAGGCTAAGGTATAATTATAACAGGAAACTTGAATCTTGTACCAGAACCTTAACTTCAAATTCCTTGAGTACTTCGCAGCATTAATTTTGATGATTTCCTGAAAATTGTTCATTGTTTTGTGATCCATTACTTATTACAACTTCCCTTCATAGAACAATCACATAATTGAATCTTTTTGGCTACATTGTCACTGAAACTTTGTTGAAATATTAATTTCCCCCGCTGCGTACTGTTTCCAGAAAACCAGTACGCTTCCCAGCACAAATTAAAACAGCAGACACCTGGACAGCAGCTTTGCTAAAGCAATTTTCCCTGGAGCAGATAGAGCCGTGCGATATGGATGGGCAGTTGTTCGATTGAATGTACAGGGCCTGCAGCAATGAATTTGACGTGAAGTTGAATCTTCATTGACAACCAGATTTATGAGTCAAGCGATAAATGAAATTTAATGCGGTTGAGAGAGTTGGTAAAAATGGTAAACAACAGGTTTTATTGCGGACATGGGGAATGTACCGCAACATCCAGAAATCTCAGGAATTAGATTTATTTTTATGTTGCTTCATACCTTGTCTTAATTTCCAGTCTTGTCATAATAATATTAAACAGTTTTTTTTGATGTTTTGTTTTAATGTAATGAGCAACAACATAGAAAGAGAGCAGCGGTAGTGTTAATCTCTTAGCAATACAGTGCAGCAGTGCTCAAATGTAATTTCTGTGTTTTGAAAAAGAATGTGCAGCAGCACGAGCTCAGATGAATGAAGCTTTCATACACAGCAGTGCAGGGACTGTAAATGAAATGTAAGAGAGAAGCGCAGCAACGCTTGAATGTGATTGTGTGCTGCAGAGAAGAGTAGAAGCAGCAACGAAGGCACATCAGTGCAGAAATGTAGACACAGCAGTGTGTAAGTTTTTTGAGGAACAGAGACAGAGCTCTCTTTGTAATGCACAGCAGTGCAGCAGTTTTTTTTGTACACAGCAGCGTGTTACAGCAGCGTTCTGAGCTGAACGAGAGTGTTTTGTAAATGCACAGGAGTGCAGTCACAGCAATGCAGAGTGCAGACACAGCAGTGAAAAACAACCTGTTGATTTTTCAGAGGAGACAGAGTATTTTGTTTTCTGTAATGTACAACAGTGCAGACACAGTAATGTATTTTCTGTTTACAGCATGAAGTTTTTTTTAAAGTTTTTGAACTGTCTTTAAAGTAGCCTTGTAGATATCCCTCTATGTGAGGAAGGCGAATTTGTATCAGTTGGTTCACTGTTTATGAATACAAGTTAATTTTCCCTGTTGCTGATACACCGTAACAAAAAAAATACCTGACGTCAAAAATTTACGTTGCTGAAACACCACGATCAGCGTTGCTGAAACATGAGTTACAGCAACTAAAAAAAAAAAAACTATGTTGCTGAAACACCATTTCCAGCAAGCGATTTTCTGGGTTTTCTGTGTTAAAACAGAGTATAAAAAAAACAGAGCATTTTTTTTTGTTTGTCTATTATGGAATTTTCACAAATTTCCAACATGGTATCAGAGCTAGTCCAGGCTCTTTGAAGTGTCAAAGAAGCTGAAGGAAGGATTTATTGCAGTAGCAGCTTCACCAGCAGAGTGAAGACTCAGCCAAGAAAGGATCCAAGTATTTCTCAGATTAATTTTCTGTGTTGCTGTTGAAGATAGTCAGTGATTTAAAAAAAAAAAAAACACAGTCAGGGATTTTGAAGAATAGTTAAGAATGGCAAAATCAAAGAAGAAAGTGTCCAAATCCTCTAAGGTTGTGTCTCCCTCCTTTATTAAAATAGAAGACAATCTACTTGAAAACATTCTATTTGAAACCCCAAAGTTTGATGGAAACTTTGATGTATGGGAAATAAAGATGAGGGCTTTCCTAATGTTTGAAGGGATTGAAGTCTGGGAGTCAGTGATTGATGACAGCAAGATGGATAAAGAATCCATGGAGTATGATGCACAAGCAGCAAAGACTATCTTGGATGGTCTCCCTGATTCAGTGAAGAAGAATCTTGGAAAATATACATCAGCAAAGGATATATGGGACAGACTGCATGACCTTCATGCAAAGGGAGCACTGACCATGACAATGAGTCAAGAAGAACCCATCATAGAAGCTGAAAATGAAAAGCTTGACCTCATCAAGCTTCAAGTAAAAGAAAGGGATGAAGAGCTAGCCAAGCTCAAGAAGGAGTTTGACCAATGCAAGAGGAAACATCATGAAGAAGTCATATCCATGACAAATCAGCTGAATGAAGCAAAGAAGCAGGCAGATTCTTTGACAAGTCAACTTGAAGAAAGACACAAGAGAGTGAACAAACTTGTAGAAGAGATTGGACAATACAAGGTAGAGGTCTCCTCCCTTAAGTCTGAACTACAAGAAGCCAAGAAGCAGGCACAAGGAGCTGAAAAGAAAATGAAGAGCAGTCAAGAAAAAGATGAAGAAATCTCCAAAATGAAGACAGATATTATCTCCCTTAAAATAGTAGCAGCTGAAGCTACTCATAGCAAGGAAGAAACTGAGGGAAAACTAGCAAAGAAAAATAATGAATGTGAAAAGTTAGAAGAAGAGATTGTCCTCCTCAGGAAGAAGGTTGAAGGGATGAACAAGATCATGAAGAGCTCTCAAGCCTTGGATGATATGCTCAGCTATCACAGATCTCCATATGATAAATCAGGACTTGGGTATGTAGGTGAACCCTCAAACAAGTATGAGGATGCCTTAAGCAAAGGAGATGTGAAGAAGGCAGAAAGATGTTGTGAAGCTCCTAGTTCCAGCAAAGGCAAGGAGAAAAATGAACGCTGCAATAGAAGAAATCCTGCTCCAAGAAGAGAACCAACTCCAAGAAGAAATGTAGCTGATGGAAAAAAGGCAAAAGGCAATGGTTATCATCAAAGGATCTCAAGGCAGCAAGGCTTCAGAAGTACATCAAGGAAACCTCCATCTCCCAGGTACCAAAGTTCATTTTTTGGTTATTGTTATGCTTGTTCAAACTTTGGTCATATGGAAAAAGACTGTAGAGCATTTCATAAAGATAAATGGTGTGGTCTCCGAAAATCTCCAAGAAACAATTTTAGAAGAAATCATGAAATGTTATTCATGAACAATGTTGAATGTTTCAAGTGTCATAACATTGGGCATATGGCACGTGATTGTAACTTAACATGGGCTCCTATGCAAGCTAGACCCATGCAAAAGAAGAAAGTTACACAAGTATGGAGAAGGAAGGAAATACAGTCAGAAAGTCTCTTGAGCTCTCCAGCCGATCTAAGTTTCTTTTGAGAAGATTCTGCTGAAAGAAGATAAAGCATACACTAAAGGGGAGCTTGTAATTTTTGTTGTTGAACTGTCTTAACAGTCACTCTTTGATGAAGACCTTTTCATAAGGGAAAGATATGAAGTTAAATCTGCCATAGAAGCAGAGAAGAAAAGTATGCAAAGCAAGAAGACCCTCACAGCAGTGGTTAGACAGAACATAAAACAGCAGCTTGTAAATTTTTGTTATGGAGCACATGCATTGAAATGCATAGCAATGGAAGGTAGTTTCCTTCTATGTAATGTGAGAGAACATACTCACAGCAGAGTGAATACAATACACAGCAGTAAAAAAAATGTAATGTTTTTCTTCATATGCAATGCAGCATGCAAAGGAATTCATAAAGAAAAACATGGACAACATATTTTTAATGCACACTGGATGTATAAGAATGTGTGTGGCAGCAGAAAGCCAAAGGAATTGCACAGTAGTGCATTGTGTAAAAAAAATGAAGACTAAGATTGTGTGAAGTAAGGGTGCATGACAAAACGCAGCACCCTGTGTTATTTTTTTGTGGAGAATGAAGTGCCAAGAGTATGGTCACACAGCAGTATGATGAAACAAAAGGCAGCCACAGTGCAAATTGCAAAGGCAACGCAGCAGCAAATAAAACCCAGGGATGACAGAGTCTATGGTTATGGGTATGGACAGAAGTGCATAAAAAAAGGCAACAGCGTGATGGCAAGAAGGAGAAGCACAGTAGTGCGAAGAAAATGAAACCAGAACTAAGAGAGAATGAAGAAATGTATTTTTACACAGCAATGCAAATAAGAAAATGCAGCGGCATGAAATTTTTTGTTGAAGAAATGAAAGGTAATCGCACAGCAGCAGTGCGAGTGTAATCAATGAAGGGGAGCACGCAATGCGTATTTTTGTTGTTAAATGTGAAAGGAATGCGCAGCAGCGCAAGAGCAATTTGAGAAGTTATTTTATGCACAACAGTGCAGTGATAGAGAGAGTGCTGAAATAATAGTGCTGAAACAACAGTGCTGAGATAGAATTGCTGAGATAAAGTTTTGTAATGGAATATGCAGCAGCATAAATGTATTGAAAATTTTACACATAGCAGTGTAATGTTTTTTGAGGAGAAGACAGAGTCTGTAATGAATAGCAGTGTAGAGCATATTGCAGCCTGAGTGCCATTGTGAAGAGCAATGCGAATGAAGATATTTTCACACACAGCAGTGTAAAATATCAGGCAAACACAATAGTGTCAATTTGGACAGATTGAAGTGCCTCTGAAGCAGGCATGTTGAAATCCCTCTGTCAAGAGGAAGATGTAATGAACAGCAGTTCCTTGAGTCGCTGTGTTTTGGAGCAGAAATGCATTCTACAGGCGTGTTTCAGCAACTGTCTGTCAGATGCTGAAACACGTGTTTCAGCAACAGCCTGTGTGGCTGAAACTGTAATTTTCTGAGATAACAGAAATTGGTTGTGGAACTGAAGCGTTCCTTGGTGAATCCTTCTGTTGAGAGGAAGATGCTTTTCAGCATAGTCTCAGGTAAATCCCTCTATTAAGAGGAAGACAATTTTAATTGGTTGTGGAACTGCATCAGAAGCAGTTGGTGAATTCATCTATGTGAGGAAGTGTTTGGGTACGATAGAATGCTCAGCAGTTGAAATTAAAGGGGAGTGTTGAAATATTAATTTCCCCTGCTGCGTACTGTTTCCAGAAAACCAGTACGCTTCCCAGCACAAATTAAAACAGCAGACACCTGGACAGCAGCTTTGCTAAAGCAATTTTCCCTGGAGCAGATAGAGCCGTGCGATATGGATGGACAGCTGTTCGATTGAATGTACAGGGCCTGCAGCAATGAATTTGACGTGAAGTTGAATCTTCATTGACAACCAGATTTATGAGTCAAGCGATAAATGAAATTTAATGCGGTTGAGAGAGTTGGTAAAAATGGTAAACAACAGGTTTTATTGCGGACATGGGGAATGTACCGCAACATCCAGAAATCTCAGGAATTAGATTTATTTTTCTGCTGCTCCATACCTTGTCTTAATTTCCAGTCTTGTCATAATAATATTAAACAATTTTTTTTGGTGTTTTGTTTTAATGTAATGAGCAGCAGCATAGAAAGAGAGCAGCGATAGTGTTAATCTCTTAGCAATACAGTGCAGCAGTGCTCAAATGTAATTTCTGTGTTTTGAAAAAGAATGTGCAGCAGCACGAGCTCAGATGAATGAAGCTTTCATACACAGCAGTGCAAGGACTGTAAATGAAATGTAAGAGAGAAGCGCAGCAGCGCTTGAATGTGATTGTGTGCTGCAGAGAAGAGTAGAAGCAACAACGAAGGCACATCAGTGCAGAAATGTAGACACAGCAGTGTGTAAGTTTTTTGAGGAACAGAGACAGAGCTCTCTTTGTAATGCACAGCAGTGCAGAAGTTTTTTTTGTACGCAGCAGCGTGTTACAGCAGCGTTCTGAGCTGAACGAGAGTGTTTTGTAAATGCACAGGAGTGCAGTCACAGCAATGCAGAGTGCAGACACAGCAGTGAAAAACAACCTGTTGATTTTTCAGAGGAGACAGAGTATTTTGTTTTCTGTAATGTACAGCAGTGCAGACACAGTAATGTATTTTCTGTTTACAGCATGAAGTTTTTTTTTAAGTTTTTGAACTGTCTTTAAAGTAGCCTTGTAGATATCCCTCTATGTGAGGAAGGCGAATTTGTATCAGTTGGTTCACTGTTTATGAATACAAGTTAATTTTCCCTGTTGTTGATACACCGTAACCAAAAAAATACCTGACGTCAAAAATTTACGTTGCTGAAACACCACGATCAGCGTTGCTGAAACACGAGTTACAGCAACTAAAAAAAAAAAACTGTGTTGCTGAAACACCATTTCCAGCAAGCGATTTTCTGGGTTTTCTGTGTTAAATCAGAGTATAAAAAAAACAGAGCATTTTTTTTTGTTTGTCTATTATGGAATTTTCACAAATTTCCAACAAACTTTTGTACTAGGCTATGCCACGATCAATTTATAGACTAACCAATAAATTACGCAAACATTATTCAACAGGAGTTTCTTGGGTTTGAACAAAGAATCTTGGCTTAATGAAGTTCATAAGAACTTCAATATGCTATTCCTCAATCACCTTTTACTCACCTTGCTACAACTCCTCCAACGGATACTCATCGACGCAATCCCCAAGTACACTTGCTCTAGCGATTTAAGGATGAGAAAGTCACTCAGAGGTTGTGGAACACTCTACAGAAGCTTAGGGATATTGGGGATGATGGAGAAAGTAATTCACATTCATTGGCACTAAGGAAGAGCCATAGGCGAACTAGGGAGCTAGTCAATTCGGTATGTGCCAGATCGGTGAGAATTTCTGGTGCTAGTTGGGCTGCTGAGAAAGATGAAATGGGCTATGTTAAGACTGAGCAGAACAAAGAACAAATGCTCGACTTTGCCAGGAGTAAAAATAAGATCAATGCCAGTTTTAAATGACACTTACAATCCATGCAAATGTGTTGGCATGTTGCAATATCGACGATAATTAAAACTTAGGTCAAGAGTTTTGAACAACGTTTAATTTCACTAAGCATTATAATTTTTATTTTTGGCGAGGTGTCTATCTTAAGAACTCGGTGTAAATGTAATATAAGGTTAATTTTAATAACATGTACCTCTCCTCTGCTAATGAGCATGGAAGTACCGACATATATCGGGTTAATGGCTTTTATCAGGATTCAGGCCATAGTTCTTCCAAGTCGTGGCTTATATAGCTACTCGGGCGAGGGAGAATATTTTTGAACCGTCATCCTGGCATGGTGAACAATGCAGATTCCTGTTTTGCTTCACAGTAGTCTCGCGCTTTCCCAAACTGCAAGGTAGCGAGCTTTCCCAAACTGCAAGATAGCGATTTTGAATTTGAATGTAGGTTCGCAGGTGAATTGGGAATTGTCACCATTAAAGTTCAGGTTCAAATTCAAAAATTGACAAATTGATTACTCACCCAAACACATTAAGAATTAATTTAATGATAAATGCCATATGTAATCAGAGATCTGTCTGTACATTGTAGTAACATAATGCTTGTTGGCATATTCGTAAGCTATACCAATTAGTTCTCTAATATTCTCTATTTATTATTATTACGGATAAATATGATATTAGAAGAGAAAACAGCCCTTTCCATTCATTGGATGCAACATGTTCATTGGCAAGGTAGATTTGATTTGTGTGTCAAGGAGTGGCTACTCGTCTAAATCAACACAATTCTCACCAACAGTGAATTCGATGGTGTCTTCCAATTCTTTGTAGTCAGGTAGGTCTATAAAGTCATATCCAATGCCCCAATCTCCGCTTTAGAAGTTGACGATACCTTCACCATTCTGTTGGCCATTTACGGGAAATCATCAACGCTGGATTCCCACATCTATGCTTTCTTCTGATCACCCCATTCCTCTTCTGCTACAACAATCTCAAGAGTTTCAATGGGCACAAAGAAAGGTTGTTCTTGATCTCGAGGAGGGTTGCAATATCTTTTTCTTACTGCAGCACAAAAGGAGTTTACGACATCGAAGTTGTAAGCAAGTTTCAAAAGAACATTTTTATGGTGTTATTGATATTTTTGAAAAACTATACCCTTTTGTTTCCTGCATCACAACAATCTTCATCCACCTATTTATAAAACCTCCTGTATTTTTCAATGTTCTATTGGAGTGCTTGATAACCTTCTTCAGACAAAAGGGGATAAATGAGCTATAAAAAAAGCATGTTTGAGCTATAAGAAAAGCATGTTTGTAGGGTATTTTTGATATTTCTACAAAACAACATCATTCTTTCTTTTAGCATAAAGCCTAATTAGAAAATCCAAATCGCAACAATTTTCAAACAGTTAACAAAACCTCATGTATTCACCTACATGTGTGTTTTTTTTGCTTCTGCTTACAGCTTTGGCCTTTCATTCTCTTCTCTTCTTGCATTCTATAGGTTAAAAAACTTATTGACAATGCGTTTTTGTCATTTTCTAATGAGAGTTGAAAGCATGATAGGCGTGGCTCTATTTACAATACCAATTGTGGTATTCTGATCGAGGTTCTATGGATCCTCTAGAAAAAATCAATATGGCCCAAGTTGTGCTTGATAGTACAGCAGTAGACTGGCCAGGAACTCCTTGGCACGAGACCTATCCATAGCTAACGAGGTGTGGTGTTTGTAGCTAGACATCTTTGTCTCCAAGTGTTTTTTTAATGCATGCACACAACACTCTCTGCAATATATGCTTATTCCTGCTTTAAACCAATAACCCAACTAACTTGCACACTTGTAGCATGTGACTGCCTGCACCAACCTGCACCGCAAGTTGATTTTCTTGGTGCTCCAAGGCCAATACGTCTCCTTAAAATGAAAAAAACATTTTCCATTTAATTTCAAATGGTGGAATTGAATGTTGCATTGTTTGATTTTTTGACTAATGATTAATAATATCACAGCTAAGCCAAATACATCTTAAAATGAAAAAACATTTTCCATTTAATTTCAAATGGTGGAATTGAATGTTGCATTGTGTGATTTTTTTATTAATAATTAATAATATCACTGCTATTTTTTGGGATGTTTTCCATGTTTTCCACGGAGCATATTTTATGTTTCATCCCTTTAACCTTATTGACGCTGCGAATTTGGAGGTCTCTTCAGTTTTCACTGAAATTAATTGCCTCTTCCCTAGACCCTAACAAAATTGTGTGCTTGAAAACTTTGACTTTGCACATATGAGGTGGAAATGCAAATCTCTACTTTTGATACTTTCCATGTTTCCTGCAATATGGACAAATTTTTGAATATAAAGTGCTGCCTCCAAATTTGTTTATCATGATCCTATAAGTTTTGATACTTTCCATGTTTCCTGCAATATGGACAAATTTTTGAATATAAAGTGCTGCCCCCAAATTTGTTTATCATGATCCTATAAATATAGTTGGTTTTCTCTCTCTAAGTTCAATCCTTGTCACATCTAGTGCAAAACAAGAGTAGCTAGCTTTGGCCTTTCATTTTCTTCTCTTTTTGCATTCGTATAGGTTACGAGAACTTATAGACAATGCATTTTTGTCATTGTCTAATGCGTTTTATAGATAAGTGTTTTTTTAATGCATGCACACAACATTGTCAAATATATGCTTATACTTGCTTTAAACCAATAATACATAACAAATTATAAATTATAAATTTTGCAATTTGTGAATTTATTGCATCATAATTTCTAAATTATAATAGCTGAATCTATAAATTTTTTCAAATGATGATGAAAAATATTTAAAATATTTAATTTCTTTGCAATTACCGTAATAAATCATTTCAAAATTCAATTAAAACCATCCACCAATAAGTCAAACAATCTAAACTACAAAAGACCCACATGGTAAGGAGAAATATTGAAAGCACATATTATACAACACCAAAATATTTCATTCTCCCCGGATGTGTTCTCTCTAGCTGAAAGAAAAAACTACAATTGGTGAGAGCTCGTCTCTAGCTCACTGCTTCCATCTATTGATAAATTAAAAACAACCCTGCAAGAATAGGATAAATATGTTGAGGAAGCTTTAGAAATCATTGTTGCAATGGTTAATAAAAGCAACAATACAATGAACAAAATAAAGCAGAGTTGTAGTCCAAGAAATATTAATCCAATTCACTTCCTAGGATATAATCAAAAGAGAGATAAAAATATAGCAAAAGGATAGAACAAATAAAATATTTATCTATACATACCCTTCCAACTGAGAGCTAATACTCATTTTGGCTCTTTTTGCTACCCATGGTTTTAACTAAGGCATTATAAGCTTTCTAATAAAGGGATCTAACATGTTTGATGCCCATGTAGAAAAATGCAGATCCCATATAAACAAAGTGCATTCAATATCTTCCTTTCATCATGGATTAATACAGTAATACTTAACTATAACCTTCTGATGTTGAACTGCAAACATTCTCATATTTCCCGTTTCCACAATGGGGTTTGTAGGAACTTCTTCTAAGGGAGGCATAGTTTCAGTGTCGTATGAAAGGCGATTTATATGAACTCTTCTTTCATGGTCAAATGCATTCCATTCAAGATCCTTGTGAATGTGTTCACTTGTAACTCTTTAACTTGTTGATGTAAAATCTTGACTTCTTTCCACAATTGCTAGTATGCAATATGAAGGCTTTCCAAATCAATTTTTTTTTTCCCTAGCCTTTTTTTTCTTGTCAAGTAAAGGAAGAACATTCATTTCTATGGATGGTTGTTCTTGGTTGATAAAAGCCCATTTCTTTCTTCTAAGGATCAATGTTACTGGACTCAGAATTGGCAATAAATCGATGAATCAAAAGAGCAAAGAGTTTTAATCAGATGGGGAAAAATTCGACAAAAAACAGTGAATTCAATAAATAAAAAATATAGACATATATTGAATTAAAAAATAAAACAAATTTCATTGATATTCAATAAATCCATGCCTAAACAATGCATAATATCAATAGATGTCCAAAATATCAAAAATAAATATCTCATATATGTTATGAGTCCAAACATGATCCAAAGTACCGAGTCCTGACTCCTAACTAGTGACTACATAGAACCAGAAGCATCTTCTTCTAAAAATTTACAAAAAACTGCATACTAATCATAAAAAATTAGTAACTAAGCGTCTAAGACTCTTAAGACTGAGAACTAAAAACCATTCCTCCCACTCTTTCACTTGCTTGACTCTCAAAGTTCTCCAAAACCTGTAGGCTTAAAAGAGGAGCCTCCTCTAATTGGACCCAATCTGCTGCATTTGTAGTTTGCAGATCTATCTCTTCAAGGTCGATTGGTGAATGATCCAAACCTGTCATTATCATGAGACATAGAAATTTGAATTAAAGTTTGACTTTGAACTTTAAAGTTTAAAATTTATAGTGCAAATTAGATTATGAAACCTTCAAATCCAAGCTCTCACCTAGTATTTGCTTTTTGCGAAGTCGTAGATTGAAATGGACAAATATAAGGTCATTTAAGTGCTTTTGTGTCAATCTGTTGTGCTTCTAAGAATGTATTTTCTCAAACATCTCCAGTTGTGCTCACAACCTGAAGCATTGCATGCTTGGTTTAAGATTCAAATGGAAAATCTCTTCAAATCTGGCCTATCACTACCAAATTTTTGCCACCAAAGACCTTGCAAGTGGCAAGGGTTTGTGAGTAGAAGTACTAAATAGTAAATACTAAATACAAAATAGTAAAAACTTAAAAAGAAAATAAAATTTAATAAAACATTTAACATACAAAATAAAGTTTAAACAAATTTAATGAATTGACGAAGCCTTCAAGCCTCAAAGGGTACCTGGCAACATCTTAGACCTTTCTTGTATAGCACTGGTATAGGCAAATAATTTAACACCCTATAATATTGTAGTTAGGAAAAGACACGACTTTGAAATTCTGGATCAGGGAAACACCTTTCCATGCATGTCATATGTCCTTTGCCAACATCCCCATCCTCATTAAATTTGTTCTTATCATAAAAATACTGTGGGTTTAAGAAGTACCCAGCAACATGTAAGGGGGAATGCAATTTCCTATCCCAACAGGCATTAATAATGTCCCAAAGGGGCATATAATTTTCCTCCTCATCCCCATATCTTCTTTTGATGGCCTCCTTTGCAAGATCCATTGCCTCATAAATGTAACCCATACCGGGTTTGTCATCATCAACCATCCTGAAAGTTCAAGTTTTTAAATTTAAAGAAATATGAAACATTGAAAATAAAAAGAAGCTTGAAATGAAATTTTAAAAATGAAAATGTTAAAAGACTTGAAGTACCTAAGAACTCTAACAAGGGACTCAGTCACAATAATAATCTCTTCGACATCTTTCCAGAAGCCTTCATCAAACACAAGTGCAACAATTTCAATGCCTTCAAGGGCCTTGGAATGTTTAGATGCCATCCATTAAGGTGCCAAGAACATCCTCTTCATATTTATCTTTTTATCAACCACAAATTGCAAAGATATAAAATTTGTTGCAAATTCAGTCACTGTAGGTCGAACAATTTCCTTACCTTCAGTGTATTTTCTCATGGTGTTTAGGATAATAATGTAGTTGTATAGGTATTTGGTTATGGATTTTTCCTTCTACACAACCTCATGTATCCAATGAATCTTACTAATGTCCTCAAGCATTAAATCTATGAAATGGTCAACACAAGAGGTCCAAAAAATAGTGGGGCACCTAATCTCAAAACTTTTACCAGCAACCATATAATTACTTGCATTGTCGGTGACAATTTGTACAACATGTTCTTCTCCCACTTCTTGAATGACTTCATCCATCATTTCACAAATAAGTTGGGCAGTCTTAACCTTGTCTGAGGCATCCATTGATTTGAGAAACATTGTTTCTACTAGACAAGATACAATGAAATTTATTAAAGTTCTATTCCTCTTATCTGTCTATGCATCACTCATGATGGTGCACCGTGTTTATACCCATGATGAAAAAAACTTAGATAGCACAAGCATGACATCTTCAACACTATCTAACAACAAATATGTCCTAAGGCTCTCTAATGAAGGGGCTATGAACCCTAGATCTGCAACAACAACTGCATCAATCATAGCTTGCCAATAAGGACTTTTGGAACATTGGAAAGGAATGTCAAAATAGTATCCATAGTTAGCAATGGCCTTCCTTGCTTGACTATGGATATTTGTTTTCCAACTAGTGACATCCAAGGTAGGTTAGGAACCGGGTTTTGTGCGGGGAGCAAAAAGGGTGTTTATGTTTCCACCGCTAGTGTTGAATGTAGGAGGATTCATTTGGCCTTGAGTTTAAGTTGGATTTGGAGGCATGTGTGGGAAACTTGGAAACGACATTGAGAATTCAACATAGGGAAATGAAAAGGGGGTAGTGGAAGAAAAATCGTCAACTCCAAGAATTCCTATTTCTTTTTTCTTCTTTGCTTTCTTGGCATTATGCTGACTCAACATATCAATGGCCAAGGTTTGACATTTTCTTCAACCTTGTTGCAGAGACATATATCGTGGTTGGGTATCTATGCAAGGTGGTACTTGAATCTATAAATGCCTCCACTAAGTTTCGCTTTTCAAAATTTACAAAGGAGCTTGGGGTCTCTGGGAATCTGGTCACAATAAGCCCAAGCAAAGTCCTTCTCCCCTGGCATTGTTGTTGTTTTGGACTTGTGTTTAAATTGTGGCTTTTGATAAGATTGGAGTCGTGTCTTCTGTTTAATTTGGCTCCTATAAAAAACAATAAAAAATAAATAAAAATAAAAAATTAGTTGTATTCTCAAGCAATTAATAAATTCTAGTGAGAGAGCTGCAACTTTATCATGATATGTTTTGTGGTATCACTGAACATTGTAGAATCACATGGCCTTTTTCACATGTCTATTTTCTTCCTATCCCCAATCACATAATCCACTTGTGCTTTTCAATGAGCTTAGAAGTTTAAAACAAAAAGGCCCAAATAGAGTCCATCTGTTAGTCCTGAACCATATACTTCTAATCGCTGCATGTGAAGCAATATGGCTAAGATGAATTCTAGCAGACATTGGTGTGGTAAACGATTCATCAATAACTCTTGTGGTGATGGTGTATTTCGTGGCAGTCTACGTACGGAAAGTACTTTTTCATGATTTTAGATGATTACATGAAGAGAGTAGTAAAATACAAATTTGTCAGATAGTAGATTGTAGAACAAAGCTATTATTTAATAATTTTCACCAAACCTATTGGCAAATACAAGTACCAGAAGCTGAGAGAAATGATGGGAATGGAGTAAATTGACTTTTCAGTAAGGAGAAGTGTTGGAAAAACCAACACTATCACTATGACATAAATCGTTTGTGATTTTTTAGTGAGCTTAGAACGAAACCCCAGATAGAGTCCATCCCCTGGAGCTTGGGATTGAACAAATATATAACATCTTGAATTAAATTTTAAAATTTAAACACAATACTCGAATTAACTGGTTCGAATATTTCCAACTGATGAATCACTAGCAACTTTGTATATAAAAGTTTAAAACTGAAGGTGACATCGACCTTAAACAACGATACAAAACTGTGATGAACTATGTAGTGTGAACAACGACTCGGGTCGTCCTCGTGAACAACGGTTGGAGTTGTCCTAGTCCCTGGAGTCGTCTTGATGGACAATGGCTGGTCGACTATGTGACAAATCAGGACAGTGGACATCAAACAATTGATGGACAACGGTTGGTCGACTCTGTGACAAATCGGGGCATTGGATGCCGGACAGTTGATGGACAATGGCTGCTTTTCAACGTTAAACCAACCTTTAAGATATTAAAGTGAAAACCTAAAACTAAATCCCTGCTCGCCGAGTCAGTGGAACCAGAAATTGGGAAAGTCGGCGAATCGGCAAACTCACGAGTCAAACTTGGTCAACGAGTCAAACTTGCTCAACGCGAGTTTGACTCGCAGAGTTTTGACTAAGCTCTTTTGGCAGGCGAATAGATTAATGGTAGTGAGTACTCAAAAAAAATTGATGGTTCCTGTTATGTTGCTAAGGATATTTGAACTAGATGAATCAGAATCAAATTTATCCTCTTTCCACTTTTCTTTATCTTTTCCTCTTCCAAGGTATAGTTTGTTGAACATCTAAACCATCTGATTCTTTGGTTATCCATCTTCCATTTTTGTATGGCCTTATTATTAAATAAGGTTTAGGGCGATCCCTTAGTCTGTGCCATAAAACAGGGACATCCTGCATGCTAGTGTCCCTGTTGGACTGCTTGCCATGATCAATACAACTGTTGGCATTGGCCTTTGGCACTATCTAAACTCTAATCTTTTGAATATGTATAATTTGATCAACAATTGTAGTTTTTAGAAACGGTGCATTCACATTGGTTCTCATAAAGATTCATAACCCGCAAAAAGTGCTTTCTCCTATCTAATGATTGGCTACAGTGATATCCTTGTAGTGTGGAGTCCTCTTCAGGGTTCTTAGATAAGTAAAAATATTTCTTTTTTGTTTTGGGATGTTTGAGTTGGGGGCATTGGTAAAATGTATCGAAAGGATCCCCACATTTTGGACACCTTGAAAATTTTCTGCCGCCAAACACATAGGATCCTCTCTTTCTTATTGCGGTTAGAGCTCTATGAATTGGGAGGTCTCTTCAATTTTCATTGAAATTCATTTCCTCTTCCCTAGACCCTAGTGAAATTGTGTTCTTGAAAACTTAGCCTTTGAACATATGAGGTGGAAATGAAAATCTCTACTTTTGACACTTTCCATGTTTCCTACAATATGGACAAATTGTTCAATATAAAGTGATGCCCCCAAATTTGTTTATCATGATCCTATAAATCTAGTTCATTTGCTCTCTCTAAGTTCAATCCTTGTCACTTCTAGTGCAAAGCAAGAGTAGCTAGCTTTATAGACAACGAGTTTTCATCATTGTCTAATCAGATTTGAAAGCATGATAGGCATGGCCCTGTTTACAATAACAATTGTAGTATTCTGATCGAGGTTCTGTGGATCCTCCAGAAACAATCAATATGGCCCAAGCTACACTTGTTAATACAGTAGGAGACTGGTGACTTGTATGGTTCATGCACTTTAGGCATCCTCCCCAATAAAGTGATGTAGCTGCAAGAAATCATATTTGTACGCTTAAGGAACTCCTTCTTGGAACAAAACATATGCATAGCTAACGAGGTGTGGTGTTTGCAGCTAAACATCTCCGTCTCCAAGTGCTTTCTTAATGCATGCACACAACGCTCTGTCCAATCTATGCTTATACTTGCTTTAAACCAATGACCCAACTAACCTACAAACTTGTAGCATGTGACTGCCTGCACCATATGTTGATTTTCTTGCTGCTCCAAGCCAAACACATCTCCCTACAATGATTATTTATTTATTTATATTTTCAAATGGTGGAATTGAATGTTGCATTGTGTGAATTTTTTATTACTGATTAATAATATCACTGCTATTTTTTGAGATGTTTGCCATGTTTTTATGGGAGCATATTTTATGTTTGATCCCTTCAACCTCGTCAATGCTATGAAAATTGGAGGTCTCTTCAGTTTTCACTGAAATTCATTACCTTTTCCCTAGACCCTAGAGAAATTGTGTGCTTGAAAACTTAGCCTTTGAAGATACGAGGTGGAATGAAAATCTCTACTTTTGAGACTTTCCATGTTTCCTACAATATGGGAATATTGTTGATTATAAAGTGCTGCCCCCAAATTTGTTTATCATGATCCTATAAATCTAGTTTTTTGCTCTCTTCAAGTTCAATCCTTGTCACTTCTAGTGCAAAGCAAGAGTAGGGAAAAAGCAAACAAGCAAAGCAATATAAATCAAACAAACAAGAAATTTACGACTGATCACTACCATCTTTTTACACTTGTGTCCCAACGCTCTATATCTAATGTAGGGTTATCCTTGCAAGCAGATTGATTCTCCCTTTAGCTGTGTGATAACCACTATACAAAATGGTTTTTTGAGATAAAAAGTTTGAAAGTAAAAAACTCAATAGAACTCATCATAGGCACATTGCTCATCTAAAAACATCAATTTCTTATGTTAAAGTTTGAAGAATAGTAACCCAATTGATGGAAGGACCTGTTGACACCTAATCCTTGTGATTGGGTAAATGTCTGTAAATAAATAAATGTGAAATGTGAACAGTCATCGGGAGATGAACTGAACAGTCTTTCCCTCATGTATATAATAGACCTACCTGATTGAATGAAAAGACGAATCAGTTTTCTGCCTAATGGAGTTACTCCTGGCCTGACATGGTATCAGAGCCAGCTCCTTTTTTAGCTCTCATGCTCCTTGTAACTCCTCTGTCTGTCTGCCATATTCCTTTTACCTGGCTCTCTGTCAGCTAAAAGGTGTCTGTCCATGAATGTTTGATGATTTGCCATATTCTATTTATATTACTTGCGCTCTGCTCCATACAGGCCTGACACAGGTCCGTTAAAATACCACTGTTGCATGGTATTACGACTCTGACATGGTTTCATGCAGTATGTTCACTGTCGGGCTCTTTGTCCCTCTGTCCACTATCTAAACTTTGCGCATAGACCAGTCTGCCCAGACTGACATGGTATTACGCCTCTGGCAGCGATCCTCCATGATTTTACAGAAGAAAACTGAACCACGTGAAGTGTCCTCCAATTTCGCCGTATAATCCATCCTGTTTGTCTCATAGGGTGACCGGAATCACTTGAGGAATTTGGAGTCCCAATTATGCTTTTATCTCTGTGCATCGGTCTATTTGAATTTTATTACCTTAAGTCAGAAGGATAAGAGACTTCATAGTTCCATTGTCAGATATCGTATATCTAATGGGAATCAACATATATGGTTGTTGCTGCAGTAGTAAGTGAATGTAGATATCGTATTTCATCTTTGTTTGCAAACCATTGTTTTTTAGCCTACAGAAGCCACTCAACAACACCGGATTGCCACCTACAAACAAGACTTGATTCGATAGCAGATCCTCCTGGAAGAAACGGGAACAGTGTGGTGAGCGTATAAAGGTTAGAATCTGGACCACGAGTATATGAATCATAATCTCGCTTACGACAGTGTTTTGCAATATACATAGGTATATTGGTTCCTTCGCCATTTCGAATTGTTTTATCTGGTCCGACCTGCAGGATTCGAACCAGCGACCTAAGTGTTTTATATTGATTCCTAAGTGTTTTATCTGGTTCACCTATACGTGACTGAATAATTAGAGCATTTTTTGGTCGAAGAATACAAGATTGTCAAGAAGATTTTAAAGATGCAAAAAATCCAGAAGCTAAGTTTGAAGACTTATTGTTATAGACATTTTTGTGTCTTACAGCATTGAGCATGAAATGTCCATAATCTAAGGGATCCAAAGTCCCTAAACATGTTGTTCCTACCCCTAGAGGAACAAGGCTAACAAACCACAACAATTCACAGAAGTTCTCCACCAGAAAACTGCTCAAAACAAGTCAAATCAGGATCATTTCAGTGGCTCCACTGGCTGTCTGCGCTGAATGTCAAAACCCAGGAAGCTTCCAAAATGACACTTGCCTCAGTGAATTCGACTGGTGATGAGTAAGAGGTTCCAAATCTCCAAGTGGAAGCAAGAACCTCCAAGTGGAATCAAGAACTGAAAGAGGGAGAGGACACTAGTCAGATCTCAAGCTGACTCATCCTCTCTCCAAAAATCTATATATGGATCTCTCCTCCATGAGATCAAGAGGCTGGAAGTTGGTATTTTGCAGAGAATTGCTGTTGGTTTGAGATTAGAACTATTGGGTGATTTGCTTTGAAGGAGGTGAAGAAGAGATTCCTTTTGCTGGGAAGGTGATGCTGGATTGGGCCTCACTTGGTTGTATCTCTTCCTGAACTTTATTTCTTCATCAATAAAACCATTTGAGTTTCTCCTATATGCATGTATATCAATGGTGTTTTGTTGTATTTTCATATTTAGTTTATTCTAATCCTAAACTAGTTATGAATGTAAATCTATGCTTTTTGTAGTTTCCCTCTCTTGTGATCTTGCAGGAATTTGGTGTAGCTGGGCCAGTGAAGGAACAAGCAGCGGGAAGCAAACGGAAGAGAGTGAGATTGGATCAACAAACTAGCGGAAGACATCGGTTAGTTACTTCCTTCTCCTCTATTTACATTTCGTAAAGAAGAATACTCAGATAGTTTTGTCTTGTTTGTTGCTAAGGCACTATCACTCCTTAGAGTGGGATAGGGGCATTCCGTGTTGGATACTTTTCCCAACAACAAATTGGCGACTCCGCTGGGAAGAGTATCTTGTTGGTTTATTTGTGTTTTTTCTATTCATTTCATAAACTCAAAGAGTGCCGAATCGAACTGCATTTGTCTCTTTCAAATGCAAAGTAGAGAGCAGCTACTCTAGTCCATTCACTGGGCCTGTTTATGATCTGAAAAGCTGATCCACAAGTGCTCTAACAGCTCTTAGTGATAGATCTTCATCCTCCTTTGAATCATCCCTTAGATTGTACCTGAAGATAGCTTTTATTTGGCCAAAAACTGTGAATTTAACTGCAATCCGTAACCCAGAACCCAGAAACAACTCTCGTTTCTGCTTCAGCGCAGAGCCTGTGAAGAGGTTCTGCATTTCAACGTAGGTCCCGTGAAGGCTACCTGCGCTGAATGTCAAAACCTCTGTGTTAGACCTGCGCTGAACAGTCTTTGCCATGGAAAATTTTAGGGGCTAATGTTCGCCCAGTGGGCTAATTTTCCATGATTTGTCCAAAAAAAAGATTCGCCAATTTCCAATTTTATAAAAGACGATTCGCCCAAATTTTAGAATATAAAATTATTTTACCTTAAAAATCGCCAACATTATATAGAGACTATATATAAAATAATTATAAATTTGATTAATTTTACAAATATATCAATAAACATTTATAATTTTCATATTAGGGATTAGTGAGATTCGCCAATGTTTTAAACTTCAAGAAAATTTTCCATCCTTAAAATTTTCCTTGGTCTTTGCCTTGTGCAGCTATGGTTCCCTATGTCCTTGTAGTGGTCTCTTTTGGAATGCCCGGATCAACATACTTCTCCATGGAGATGGTATTGGTCATAAGGCCTGCTAAATTTCCTAGAACATGAATGGTCTGAGGATCAATCCTCTTCCTAGCAGGTTTCTTTAGACACATATCTTTGATGGCTTTGGTGTAAATAGGAATGTCCTTTATAGCTTGCAGCAAAGGGATTTTTATGTAGACATTTTTAAGTTCATCCAAAACATCAAATTGTGGTGGAGGCAATGGTGGTTTAACTTGGACAAAACGGTCCGGAAAAGGTGGTTGCAGTGACTGCATTTGTTTGTCTCTGGTTTCACTGCTTGGTTGTGTTTGAGTTGTCATTTCAGTTTCTTTTTCTAAGTTTTCTCCTTGATGATCTGTTATTGGAGAATCCTTTTGGAGCACCCTACCAGAACTCAGGTTAATGTTTTGTAAAGGCAGTGTGGAGTAGGAAGTTCCTTCCTCTACATTATAAGCTGGCCTCTCTGCTCTATTGTTCGGATTTGGGACAGTTTGAGCAGGTATTTGTGTGGGTCTGGGAGGTTGTGAATTAGTTGGAAATTGAAGTTGTGGGACATTTATTTGTGGAGGAGCAGGCAAAGTTTGTTGAGAAGGTTGGGGCTGATAAACAACTGGCTGAGGGTGCTGCTGATATGGCTGTGAATGTGATGGATATGACTGAGGGTACTGCTGATATGGCTGTGAGTAAGGTGGGTATGATTGAGGATACTGATGGTAGGATTGGGGATATTGTTGAGATGGTCTCCATTGATTTTGTGATTGGTTTGCATGCTGCCATGGCATAGGTATATTCCATGAGTTTTGTGCATACATCTGATCATTCATAGGAAATTGCATATTTTGATTAGGAAACATACCTTGGGGTGCTTGCCTTGGTTGCCATGGTCGCTTTGCACCCATGTAGTAGACGTTCTCCATCTCTGTGCTGGCTGCCATGTTACAGTTCTGCACAATTTTAACTTTAGGACAGTCAAATATATCATGATGCTCAGTACAGAAAGCACATACTTGTATATTGTCTAGAGGACAGTCTTTTAATGCATGCTTCTTGCGACACTTGGGGCAGAAAATAGCCATGATATTGTCTTCTTCCTCTTGTTTCTTTTTGGCTTTTAAGGTATAAATTTGGTTTCCTAGAGTACTCAACAAATCTGTTTTGAACTCTTCTAAAAGATTACCAATTTCAGCCCGGGTGACACTAGCAGATGCAGTTTTTATGACCCTAGATGACAAGGTCCTCTTTCCCATTTTGGCTTTACTTCTTGAATATTTTTCACACAGTTCAGCTATTTCTTCAAAGGGTAGGGCAGAGATATCACCTTTGCCCATTAAGTTGAGATCATCCATGTATTCTTCCCTGATACCTTTCAAAAAGATTGTGCGGACTAGATCAGGAGGCATGGTTCGGTGTTTAGATTTTTGCAAGTTATAGACAAACCGTTCTAGATATTCTTCTAAGGTTTCGTCCTCCTGCTGGCTCATTCTAAAGATGTCATCTTTAGAGTCTTTGGATCTGCAATAAGGCTGATATTTCCTCAAAAATATCCTCCTCATGCCATCCCAATCTACTATGGCATGTTCCCCTAGCCCCATAAACCATTGCAAGGTTGCTGCCTTTAATGTGGCTGGAAACAATCTCAGTCTGTGAGCATCATCTGTATAACCATAAGTGCGACACACAATGTCGAACTCAAATAAGAATGAGTCTGGATCCTCTGATGCCATACCATAGAAATTGGGTAAGACGGATGGGGGTATATTTTTCATTTTAATCTCCTCATCCTCCTGTGGTTCTTGTATAGGGAATTTAAAAGTGGATTCCTCTTCCTCTTGATGGGGAACTGATCCAGATCCCTCCTCAGCCATTTTTCTTGGTCTCTTGGTGGAAAAGAGAGAAAGGAATATTGTTTGGTAATGGTGCTACTTTTCCCTTGGGTAGAGGATTTAGGAAAAGGTTGCTGCTGTGATTTATGTGCAAACGGAATTTCTCTCTCAGCAAGAGTAATGTGCTGTCCTGAATAGAATTTCTCAGCTAATGTTTGAATATCCTCCTCAGTTGGTGTTGAGTCTGCTCCTGATGATGATGGATTAGTGTTAAGATGGTGGGGGGTTTTCACAAATCTCCCTTGATTGTCCCTAAGTCTAGGCATATATGAACATGATTCTAACTGTGTTTTTGGTTGTTTTTGTGTATTGAATTTTTTTTTTTTTTTTTTTTTGTTTGAATTCTTTACATACGCCTCCCCAGCAACGACGCCAAAATGTAGTGGTCTCAGCTAGGGTGCTAGACTGGACTCTATATTTAATATCGACCGAGGTGCGTAAGCTTAGAGGCGTGGTCTAAGGTATATAGACATAAAGAATTACCGCCCAGGTGATTATGAGGTAAATTGCAAGGCTTCTTTACGGAAGACCGTGATATGCAGCCTATCCTTCACACACCTAGATTACCCTACTGATGTATCTGACTACAATGTTGGTTATGACATGCATCTATCAAAGAAAACTGTGAATCTAAAGACTGTGTATGATTGTGGCAATGATTCTAACCCCCTTACAGAGGTATCACTCAGAAAACCTTTGCTTAGTAAACACACACAGCATGCAAGATATTTACACTATGAAACTATATAAAAAGAACATGAATAGACTGTGAAATGAGGCAGAGTTTATGAGCATGCATCTGTAAATCACACAAGGACCAAATCCCTTACAAGATTCTCGTTCCAGATCCTAGTGCTGACCATTCAACATAACAATAAACCCTTCGGATGCGCACACCATATACATGTAATGAAACTCAAAACATAAAGGAATCGAAAGCTCATATGACTGCAACGTATATGCTATGTGAACCAACAGTTATGTAAATCGAAACTATGATGTAACCTGTGTGATACATAAGTCGAAACCAATACAACGCTGTGTAAGCATATAGATTGAAACTAATACAACGTTGTGCAAACATATATGTATAAACTGAAATGAAATATAACAAAACGAAGAGCAGTATACCAAACAAAGGACGCAGGGCCCGTCCGCGCCTAAGGGTATACTGACTACCACCGTTCAGCAATCAACCAATGCAAAAGAGTGAACACACGTTGGGACTGTAACCGGTTCTGTGTATTAACTAAACTCTGTTCTGAGCGAATGTTTCAACAACTGATTAATTAACCTTCAAAAACATTGAACTACTGTATTTACACATGCGTACATACAGCCATGTCATCGATGCAGTGAATGTACATAGTGCTGTTGCCGCGTTTTTACATAACTTTTTGCAAAATGTTTCCATACCATAAGTTTCAAAAAGAACAAAAATCAAAATGAAAATAGAACAATGTTGTTGCTGCCTTTATGCGCCAGAGTACCCTGCTTTGACTGAAGTTGACCGCATGCATAGGAGGCTCGATTTGGATGGAAGATAGGTGTTTTTCCATCCTTGGACATTCCACTTTTCGCCCATGCTTTTCGTTCTCGCTCATCCGCTGCGCCACATGTCAAACGGTAAACTCATTACAGGTTGTGGGTACATGAAAATGTATGGATAAATGATGTGAAACTGGGAAGGAAAAAGGGTCTTAGGATGATACCAACAGTCCATTTGCTCGGTTTTATCCTTGTTTTTGCAGCCTGTTATCAGTCAGTGTTCCTATCTTAAACCACCTCTCTTTGCCTCAATTCTGCCTCAGTTGTATAAAGAAACTGTATTTGTTCTTTGTGTATTTGTTACATCATTTGCAGTTTCCCATTGCGAAAGTAAACTAGTCTTACTGTGGCCCTTAGATCTAGACCTGTCGTAAGTGTCGTTTTGATCTTAGGAGTGAGTTTGTTCGCTGTTCACAGTTGATTTAGCTTTTACTTTCGTCGTTTGGTTTGAATTTATGCATTTCTAGTGTCGAAACAAGTAAATCATAAGGTGTCTTTTGATTTTGAAAAAGGAACTTGTTTATGTTTTCACTTGAAATCGAATTCAAAGTTATACAACATCTTTCTTTATATAAACATCAATATTAAGAAAGAGAAAAGAAATACATGCATTTGTGCATTTGCATTTTGACAGCTTGTATGTTGATTTAGGAAAAGTGCATTACTGTGTGCTCTATGCTCTGTGAGAAAAGATGATGTCTTTCTTTTCCCTTGTAGCTAGGATTTTCATCTGTTGAAAAGATATAAAAATCTTGCTTATCATCTTTAGACTGCATTTAGGAGTTGTACCATACATCTCGTGGTGATCCAAAAAGGCAAACTTCTAAAAAAGATCAACCTAAAATAAATTGAATGAACTTAACAATGCTTTGTAACATAACGCACAACATAGAGGTATAGGCTAGAGACGTGTTCCGGCGTCGTAAAGCCTGATATCTTACCGTCGAGTGGTTGGGTGATTCCTCCATGGTGAAGCGATAAGTATCAGTACGGATTGTGCTCCCACGTACCATCGCGTATATATTGGGAGACCCCTATAGGAATAAATCCTTTATCCATAGGAATCCGTGTCGTCCGCCCTACTGATCGCAATGCACTGAACACAACATTCAGGAAGATCGACCGCCCGTACCTTAAAAAGTATTCTGCGGTTTTGCGAAAAGATTGGCACACCCTCTGCCTAGAACTCCAGAGAAGTTTCTTTTGGCCTTTTTTCAGACTCTATAACAGAAAAATTCCATCCTAGCATTTGTCACTTCGGGCTCGTTAAAACATCGAAGGAGACTAGAGTCATCTTTAGCTTTTTCTCGACTCTTTAAAATTGAAAAAGCAAGTTGTGTCTAAAGCGTCGTTAAAATTTATTTTAAACGGAACAAAATCACCCCCTTTTCCTGCGTTGATCTTTCGGTTGAGAAAATGGAACACGCCAACCAAGGAATTCCCCTTGGTGGAAATCCTAGTCCCTTCTTCTCTTGGGGAGATGTTGGTGCGCCCCATATGGCCACATTGTCGCTTCCAGGACTGACAATTGGCTTGCCAGTCTGGCTCTTCTCAACCAATGTAGTTCAGAACACCACTATTCCTGAACAGTCGAATCGACAGCTAGATGAGTCTAAAGTTGCCCACCAGCCTTCTACCTCTTCTAACTCTTCCTCCCCTCCTTCCTCTTCGCTTGAGGGAACTGGTAAAGCTAAAAACCAAGTTCCTAAGGAGAAGAAGGAGAAGAAGAAGAAAGAGAAGAAGAAGAAGGAGCCAAAAGCACCTGGGGGCAAACAAGAGTCGTCCAGAAAAAATCCACACACAACACTGACCAGGCCTAAATCGCCATGTGTCATATGTAGAGGAGACCACTTCCATAGAGATTGTCCCTGTATTCCCCGGATACTGAGGGACTGGTCTCCTCGTTTGCACAATCCGGTAGCATCAACCTCTGATAGCCATGTTGAATGCATACCGTCAACTAGCGAAAGTGAAGTTCCAGGACAAAGAGGGAGAGCTAGATCTCCCTGCAGACTGTGTGAAGGCGATCACGCCATCCACCGTTGTCCCTTCTTAGACGAGGCGAAAAGAGTTTTGGAAGATCGTCCGGTTTCACCGTTACGACTCCCTCCTGGATATAAAAAACTCGTGCCAAGTCCTTCGTTAGTTGAGAATCTAGCTGTCCCACTCAAGTGGTCGGCTGAAGCGTCAGTCATTGAAAATGAACCTACTGAATCCATACCTGACGAAAGTCAAAAGGTCGAGGCGGCAGTTGACCCGGTCTTGCCTTCAGAGGATTCATCTTCGAATGATACCATCACTGAAGAGGATAAGGATGACACCATCTAGATTCTTTTCATCAACACAGACTCCGACGAACAAGGGGGCAACCCTCCCATTCCTTTATCGCAGGAAGGAAGTTCGTCAGAGCAATATCCGGTTGTCTATTCGGTCCCACCACCAAGAAACCTAGTTGCCTCGTTCGACTGGAACCAACTAGGCAGATCCCGGTTACCAGCAAGCATACCATTCAGAATTATCGTCAAAATATACAGAATGGTAATGGCTGGCACAATCATTGATGAGGGGGCATCTGTGAGTATCCTTTCCTCTATTACTTGGAAAGCACTTGGTTCGCCAGCACTTTTGCCTAAAATGAGAAATCTATCAGGCTTCGATAAAGGAACCAGTCGACCTTTAGGGATCCTCCCCAATGTGCCGATCACATTGAAAGGGAAGACCGTTCAAATGAACGTGATGATCGTTCAAGGACCCTTGGATTATAACCTACTCCTTAGACGCGACTATATATATTGCATGGGAGCCATTGTCTCCTCACTCTTTAGAGTAATGTGTTTTCCACACGAAGGAAGAATGGTCAAGCTCGTAGACCAACTTTCATTTCCGGGATCATGCATCGCAAATAGTCATATACCAACCCTAAATGGTCTGTTCACGCAAGAAATGTCTCCACCCCCAGTCCTTCTTCCCGATGAGCGCGAGTGATTCGGAAGGATGTGACTGGAACCCAGGGGGCATGCGTCCTGGTCTGCTTTGGGCAGAGAAAACTTTGGGTATAGAGTAGGTTTCTGCAGGAGAATATGACTAGTCTATACCCCGCCCTTGCTGGAAGAGGGTTATTCTGGAATAAGATTCTCTTGTCAAAGTTATGTGTTTGGCACTCGTTGTCACTCACCTTTGTCTATCTCGGTAGACATCGCCGAAGAAATGTTTTGTTTGCTGCGCAAATGAGACAATCTTTGGGAACCTGAAAGAGGTAGGCCTCTCCTGGTTAAACAAATGTTTTTCCTGCAAATTGAGGGGTAACCTTGAAACTCTATTTTATACTTGGGGGCATGCAAACCTTTTGGAGTGCAAGCAAGGGGCAACTATTTATTTTTTAAATTTTTAGGTCCTCCCTTTAAACCTGTAGGTCTAACCCTTTAAACTCGTAGGATTAGTTGTTTCCGAACCTGCATAATGAAAGGATCCGGAGCAAAGCTTTGTAAGATCTAAGCTCTCTAAAAAATAGCATCTTCAGTGAGACATTTCTTATCATAC
Source organism: Pinus tabuliformis (assembly GCA_031772625.1). Classification (NCBI taxonomy): domain Eukaryota; kingdom Viridiplantae; phylum Streptophyta; class Pinopsida; order Pinales; family Pinaceae; genus Pinus; species Pinus tabuliformis. The sequence continues at coordinate 434,696,491 of CM062806.1, read as the reverse complement.
GACTGGATATACGAGCAGTTTTAGCACACAGTTCATGCTCGTTAAAAAATAAATGCAAGATCCGAGCAGTTTTAGCGCATAGTTCATGCTCGTTAAAAAATAAACATAAGATTGAGCAGTGTTTTTCCGCGTTTAAGCTCGTTAAAAAATGAACTATCCGGTAAATAACCACTGCGATCGTAAATTTATCAGCCATTAAAGCCTTGGTCGTGTTTGCACCGTCACCTCCACTTTTCCATTGGCCGATCATTCACCTCCATTTGATTGTTTACCCATTTTGAGGAACAGCTGCGAAGAGTGATTTCACCTAACCATCCTTGTGACACTGCCGTGATTGGAAAATTCCAACCTGTACCTGGAATCAGCTGCTAACCCTGTTTATCACTCGTTCCTCAAAAGATGAGTCTTCTTTAAGCTCTTTTCAGCTGACTCGTAAAATATGAAAAGATTGCCAAGTTTTGGCCTTCCAGCTCGTTAAAGCGACCGAAAGTGCTATCCCTCCTCTAGATTTTAATCTTTTTGGACCTGAGGGATTATTGCACAAAAATATCGAGCGCTTGTTTTATTCGGCTCGTTAAAACTATCGAAAACTCATCCCTTCTGTATTGTTTTATACTTTTTCGGACTTAAGGGATTAGATGACGAAAAAGGACTTTCGGAGTTTACTTTACGTACCTTTTCAGACTCTCTAAAAATGAAAAGGACTGAGTTATCCTTGTCGTTAGACTCGTTAAAATCATTAAATAGCGACAAACTTGTCTTTAGACGAGAACGAGTTTCCCTATCGCTAGGCTCGTTAAAACATAGCGATGGGCTTGCCCGAAGGGCAGGTTATAGAACAAGCATATGTTATCCTCCTCAAGCTTGACAAAAATAAAGAGGTACTGGTCAGCAATGACTGGGGAAAAATTGGGAGAAACTCAAAGAAAACTTTGATGGTAGCAAGTCGCTCTTGAACATGACACTTTTCCTCCATACAACAATCGGGTTGGGTTGTTTCATTCACCGGTCACATCACCATGGTCTCGCCATACCATCCATAATTGGGGTAATGCTACCGATCCATCGCATCAGTGTCGCCATATGTTCAAGAGAAGTCGTTCAGAAAGAGTCAACCGTGTCCCATCCACTGCCATACATTATCCTTCATCCTTTCATGACCGCCACCCTGAATCACATGTCACAGATCGTTTTCACCTCCATCAAAATCATTAGCTCCGTTCCGTGTCACTAATGTGGGATTCATTAAGGCCCTCCTTTGACGGATCGCTTCTTGTCTACATCAGCTCATTATCCAAGAAGTTGATCTAGGAACAACCCCTTCAGTACTTTGAAGCTTGCATGCCTCAATGGCAAGTTTCTCACTTCCGGCGACAGGTATACATCAATGACCTTCGACCGAAAGATTTTGCGTGGTGTTCAACGCCAAGTCCTTTATTCACACCACGTGAATTGTACTGCAGTACCTTGAGGGTCATTATCATTATCGGTGATTCCTCTCGCGCTTGTTAACGGTTTACCTCATTGACCGGTAATCAAGCGATGTCTTTCCATGTTCGACTTCAAAACAATTCTCACATGGATCGACTTGTACTTAGAGTGAAGATCGAACGAGTTTGAAGACCTCGGATCTAGTTTCATCCATCCGGGCTGCGATATATATTCAGGAAAGATAAAGACATTTGACATGTACATCATTGCAACAGATGATCATCCTACTCAAAGGATGATAATTTCATCAAAATTATCAGTCTACCATCAGACGATTGTCTGTTCTATGTACAGAAAAAATGAATTTATAAAGCTGAGCATGGGAATGCCTGCCTTAGCTAGATCATGAAAGCAGTATGAAAAATAATGTATTGTATTGTATCTTATTACAGGTCTCCTCCCAGCATTGGATGAACTTCGGATCCTCCTGATAAAGCATTTCACCCGATAAACGGCCTCATACTTTAGGGGGCAACTGTTATAGACATTTTTGTGCCTTACAGCATTGAGCATGAAATGTCCATAATCTAAGGGATCCAAAGTCCCTAAACATGTTGTTCCTACTCCTAGAGGAACAAGGCTAACAAACCACAACAATTCACAGAAGTTCTCCACCAGAAAACTGCTCAAAACAAGTCAAATCAGGATCATTTCAGTGGCTCCACTGGCTGTCTGCGCTGAATGTCAAAGGCTCCACTGGCTACCTGCGCTGAATGTCAAAGCCAACACTGGCTACCTGCGCTGAGCGAGATTGGACATGTGGCAGGCTCATTCCTCAAGGTGTCAAAACCCAGGAAGCTTCCAAAATGACACTTTCCTCAGTGAATTCGACTGGTGATGAGTAAGAGGTTCCAAATCTCCAAGTGGAAGAAAGAACCTCCAAGTGGAATCAAGAACTGAAAGAGGGAGAGGACACTAGTGAGATCTCAAGCTGACTCATCCTCTCTCCAAAAATCTATATATGGATCTCTCCTCCATGAGATCAAGAGGCTGGAAGTTGGTATTTTGCAGAGAATTGTTGTTGGTTTGAGATTAGAACTATTGGGTGATTTTCTTTGAAGGAGGTGAAGAAGAGATTCCTTTTGCTGGGAAGGTGATGCTGGATTGGGCCTCACTTGGTTGTATCTCTTCCTGAACTTTATTTCTTCATCAATAAAACCATTTGAGTTTCTCCTATATGCATGTATATCAATGATGTTTTGTTGTATTTGCATATTTAGTTTATCCTAATCCTAAACTAGTTATGAATGTAAATCTATGCTTTTTGTAGTTTCCCTCTCTTGTGATCTTGCAGGAATTTGGTGTAGCTGGGCCAATGAAGGAACAAGCAGCGGGAAGCAAACAGAAGAGAGTGAGATTGGATCGACAAACTAGCGGAAGACATCGGTTAGTTACTTCCTTCTCCTCTATTTACATTTCGTAAAGAAGAATACTCAGATAGTTTTGTCTTGTTTGTTGCTAAGGCACTATCACTCCTTAGAGTGGGATATGGGCATTCCGTGTTGGATACTTTTCCCAACAACACTTATGTAATAACTTATTATTATTTCTCTTGAAAAAAAGAAAAGAGTTGTGATAGTCTATATGCATGAAACATAGTGTTGATCTTTGTATATTAAATGAAGAAGGAAAATAAGGCTATAGTATTTTGAAGCACATTTTCCCAGCAGAAGTAAATTTTTTTATAGAATGCATTCAATCATATCCATGGTGGGAATAGTTCTCACTGGCAAGGAGAACTATCCTGAATGGTCCCAGATGATAAAACACATCCTCATTTTCAATGAGTTGTGGAAAGGAGTGTGTATCGGAGAAGGAGACAATGACCCAGTATAGCCTACCTTAGACAAAGAGCTCATCATTTGGGAAAACAAGAACAGCAAAGCTTATGCATTAATCGTAGCATCTGTAAATGAATAGGTGAGTCGCCATATTTCGTCATATTCAACTGCCTTTGAAGCCTTACAAAAGCTGAAAGAACTCTATGACTCACATTCTGCACTTGAAGTTGTTCAACTTATGATTAAACTCTTCACTCTTGAACTGCAAAATAATGATCCTCTTGCTCTTGCATCTAAAGTAAAGTCTATAATGCATGATATCAATTCCACTAAGGTTGAGCTGGATATTCCTCTTATTGCTTTTCTCAAGGCACTTTATCCTACTTATTCCAATTATCTTGAGTCATTGCAAGCAAATGGAAATCTCAAAGATATAACCTTTGACTCTCTTGTGAAAAAGTTTGCTGAAAGAGAGAAAGCTTTTGGAAAGAAGACAGCCCCTGAATCTTCTGAAGAGACTGTGTGCCTTGCTCATAAAGAAAAGCATCCTGCTCAAGATTCTACAAGAGGAAGAGGTGGACGAAGAGGAAGAGGAAGATATTTCAGAGGCAGGGGGGGCAGACATTCTCAAGGAGAAAAGGCAGATCTGCACTGCATTCGCTGCAAAAGAAATGGATCACATGATGCCTCTACATGCAAGCTACCATGGGACAAAATTAAGCAGAAAAGAAACCAACAGAAAGGTAAAACTGATGATACAGACAAAGGTAAAGCACCTGAATCCGCTCACTATGTTGAGGCACAATGTAACATTGGAGTAAATGAAGATTTGTTTAATGCTTCACTTGCTTCTTGGAAAAATGATTGGTTGCTTGATTTATGAGCAACCTGTCACATGAATCATATAAAATATTTTTTTGAAGATTTCACTGACAATGTTGATGGAGCAATATACTTTGCAGATCAATCAAAAATCAAGCCATTAGGGCTTGGCACAATCAGGCTTAAATTGCCTGGTCTTCCAGACTTTCTCTGGATCATGTTCTATATCTCCCACACCTCAAGAGAAACTTGCTATCCTTGGTCCACATCCGCCAGCAAGGTCACTCCATTCATATGTTTGATGGCAAGCTTAAGGTAAGAAAAGCATCTGACCACTCACTTCTCATGAGGGGAATAGAAGAAGAAAGGCATCTCAAACTGCAAGGAACCTTTGCTCATGCACAACACTTCTCATATATTTCTCATCATGAAGAAGGTACACTTCCATCAAGTTTATTATGGCATGCTAGATTTGGACATTTAAACTATGACAGTCTCCGCTTATTGAAGAAAAATGATGTTGCTGGTTTGCCTACAATTCCTAGAAAACTTAAGCAATGTGATGCTTGCATTCTAGGAAAGCATAACAAACAGTCTTTTCATGATTCACATTCAAGAGCACATAGGAAGCTTGAACTTATTCATTCAGATTTATGTGGTCCAATGCCTGTTCCTTCTGCAAATGGAAATAAATATATCATGGCATTTATTGATGACTACACCATAATGTGTTGGGTTTATTTATTGAAGAACAAATCTGATGCTTTTCAAAAATTCAAGAATTTTCATAAATGGATTGAAAATGATGCACAATCTCATATTGGGTCTATTCACACTGATAATGGAAAAGAATACACATCAAATGAATTTGAAAACTATCTTCGCTAACATGGGATCAAACATCAAACAACTGTGCCTTATAATCCCCAACAGAATGGTGTAGCTGAAAGAATGAATAGAACAATCTTGAATATGGTACGATCCATGCTTTTCTTCAAAAATGTAAAGATAATGTTTTGGGCTGATGTTGTTCTATGTGCTGCATATATAAAGAATATATGTCCATCTAATGCTATAAGAAACAAGACTCCTTATGAAATGTGGTATGGACATGTTCCTTCGGTAAAACATCTCAGGGTCTTTGGTTCCACCTGTTTTGCTTTAATACCAAAGGTACATAGAAACAAACTTGATGCTAGAAGTCGTAAGTGTATCTTCCTGGAGTACTCAAACACCTCCAAAGCATACCGCCTCTATGATGAAGTAAATAAAAAGTTTGTTGTATCTAGAGATGTAATTTTTCTTGAATCATCCAAAATTGACAATGTTGTTGAGCAGCAACTTGATCGCTTGGATAGATTCGCAAAAACAAAATCATTTCAAGAATTTGATAATCAGATTCCACATCTTGAAGGGGGGATTCCTATACTAGATCAACATGTGGAATCTTCTTCTGAAGAACACTCTCCCCCGCATGAAACTCCAACAACAGATGATGCTTTAAGTGATGTAATTGATAGAATTGGGAGACTCAATCTTGATTCAGTCCCAACTCAATCAACAGAGCAGCCTGGACCATCTCAGAAAGGTCCCCCAAAGTGGCTGACGAAGACACTTGAAAGTGTTCATCCTGATGAAATTGGAAAAAAAGGAACCAGAAATTCAAACCGGAAAATGGAGGTGATGTAGATGACTCTAATTCACCTGTTGATATGGATGTTTATTATGATTGTGAATTAAACTTGTCTACAGATTTTGAACCAACTTCCTTCAAAGAAGCTGCTTCTCATAATGAATGGAAAGAAGCAATGCAAAAGGAGTATGATGCCCTCATAAAGAACGACACTTGGAAGCTGGTTGACCCTCCATTTGGAACCAAACCAATTCGCTGCAAGTGGGTCTACAAGAACAAGTATAAAGTTGATGGCTCACTTGACAAGCACAAAGCTAGGCTTGTGGCAAAAGGTTTTGCACAGAAGGAAGGGGTCGATTATGAGGAGACTTTTTCCCCCACAGCAAAATGGGCTACCATCCGGACACTCTTTGCACTAGCAGCTCAGAACGGTTGGAAAGTCCATCAAATGGATGTAAAAACTGCTTTCTTGAATGGAGATCTAAAAGAGAATGTTTTTATGTCCCAGCCAGAAGGTTTTGCTGTGAAAGGACATGAACATAAAGTATGCAAACTTGTGAAGTCCTTGTATGGCCTCAAAAAAGCACCGCGAGCCTGGTATGAAAAACTAACTGAGCATCTTCTGAAACTCAATTTCAAACATTTTGATCTTGATGATGCAACTTTATTTGTCAAGAAAGTTGGCAAAACAGTTGTATATCTTGTGGTATATGTAGATGATCTTTTAATGATAGGGAACAATGAAAGCTACATTGCATCCATAAAGAAGGAATTGGGGAAAAGTTTTGAAATGACTGATTTGGGCTATGTTCATTACTATCTTGGCATTGAAGTAACCCAACATCCAAAGTCCATATTTCTTTCTCAAAAGAAATACATTGGAGATTTGTTGAATAGGTTTGGCATGATAGAGTGCAATCCTCTTACTACCCCAATGGAACAAAACTTAAAGCTCACATCTATTGAAGGAAAGGAATTTGAGGATGCAACAAAGTATAGACAACTTGTAGGAAGTCTCAACTACCTAACTACTACCAGACTAGACATTTCATTTGTTGGAATCCTCTCCAGGTTTATGCAAAAGCCTTGTGTGGGACATTGGTCTGCTGCAAAAAGAGTTCTAAAGTACTTGAAGGGAACTCAAGACTTTGGAATCAAGTACACACAGGTGGATGATTTCAGCGTGATCGGATACTCTGATTCAGACTTCGATGGAGACAAAGAAACTGGGGTATCTACTTTAGGATATGCTATGAGTCTTGGATCAGGAGATGTCTCCTGGAGATCACGCAAACAATCAGTTCCAGCAGATTCCACAACAGAAGCAGAATACGTGGCAGCAACTGAAGCAACAAAAGAAATTGTGTGGCTCAGGAAAATTCTTGAAGATTTGTAGGTAAAACAAGTACAATCAACTCCACTCATGATTGACAACACCTCTGCAATAAATTTGGCCAAGAACCCAAATTCCATGATCGAACAAAGCACATCAATACTAAATATCATCTGATTCGACATCATGTTGAGGCTAAAACAATCCATCTCCGTCATTGTTCCACAAATGAGCAAATTGCAGACATCTTCACCAAAGCGCTTGGAAGAGAAAAGCTTGAACGATTCAGAACGATGCTTGGGCTCACCAACATCCCTTCAGATTAAGGGGGGGAATGTTGACACCTGATCCTTGTGATTGGATAAATATCTATAAATAAATAAATAAATGTGAAATGTGAACAATCATCGGGAGATGAGCTGAATAGTCTCTCCCTCATGTATATAATAGACCTACCTGATTGAATGAAAAGACGAATCAGTTTTCTGCCTAATGGAGTTACTCCTGCCCTGACAGGACCCATCACAAGCATCTTACACTAACCTGCGTAAAGAAAATGTTTACTTTCATTAAAATTTTCTAAAATAATAAAACAGATGGTTGAAAGAATCCATCATAGACATATGAGAAAAACATCTATCCCTTTTGGTCTGCTTGGTGAGATTTCCATGGCCAATACAATTGTTGGCATTGGTCTTTAGCATTATCTAAACTATGATATTTTGAATATGTATCATTTGGTGCGCAATTACATTTTTCAGAGACAGTGCATTCACATTGGTTCTCATAAAGATTCATAACGCGCAGAAAGTGCTTTCTCCTATTTGATGAATGGTTAGAGTCATATTATTGTAGTGTAGGATCCTCTTCAGGATTCTTAGATAAGTAAAATGCTCATATGAAGATCATAACCTGGTCCTAACAACATGAACTCTTTAGATTGTTCTACACCTCCCTATATTCACTATAAAAACAAGAATTTTATACAGCCAAATTTCACACATTCTACACCTCCCTATCTTCACTATAAAATCAAGAATTTTATATAGTCAAACTACACACTGTAGAAGTACAACAAACCTGTGATAAACAAGAGTTTACTTTTCGATTCTTTCTCCTATTTGATGAATGGATAGAGTCATATTCTTGTAGTGTAGGATCCTCTTCATGATTCTTAGATAAGTAAAAATCTCATATGAAGATCATAGCCTGGCCCTAACAACTTGAACTCTTTAGATTGTTCTAGACCTCCCTACCTTCACTATAAAATCAAGAATTTTATACAAATAAACTGCACATTATAGTAGTACAACAAACCTATTATAAGAAAGTGTCCAATTCTCGATTCTTTGTCCTTTCAGGTTTCCTCGTGACCACATTTGGGAACACATTTTGCAGCAGTTGAATATATGTTTTGTATGTGGGCTTGCACAAGTTTATGGAACCTATGAAATGTGGGTGTGGGTGTCCAAAAGGTTGGAAAAAAGCTTCACCCAAATTCAGGAAAAACAATGGATTCAGAGTGGTAATAATAATTTTTTAAGAATATTAAAAATATAGAAACAAATATCTCACAACGTTGCATATGTGCAATCTGTTGCAAAATAAATCCTGCATTCTGTTACAATATATTCTCTGATTAAAAGTTAGTCGAGTTAGATGAGATCCAAATTCGTGATTAGTTCATATTTAGTATGTGTATATATTTTTTGCATATGACCTTTACTATATTAAAATAAGAACCATTCATGTCTAGCATGTAACCAACATATCTAAAATTTATACGGATGCAATGAAAGAAATATAAATATGTAGATCATAAATATAACATTGGTCCTTAGATTTATATACTAATAAATCATATTTTTGGGTTTTGCATGTCTTTCTACTAAAACAACCCACTAGACACTTGTTGAAGATTCACTGGAATAGGTTAGTAGACATTGACACTTGCAATTTAACAGGTACACAATATACATGCTAGCATTTACAGTTGCATTGACATAATAAGCATAAGCATCACCATGTGTACATCATCTCAAAAATAGAAATTGGCATTTGTCTTAGAAAAGAATAAATTTTTTTGATTAAACAATTTCTCATATGTGATTGGAGACTATTTGTTTGATAGTTTACAACTTTTACTACATTGTACATATACATCAATAGAATTAAGAAAAGGAACAATTCAGTATTTTAGAAAATGTTTAGCAGAAAAGGATAAGGAAGCAATTATGTCTTATCAAAATGAGCTCCATGAAGAGTCATTAACAGAAATGCACAACATCAGTAATCGTGATTTGTATTTAGCAAAAATGTCTAGATCAACTTCAATTGATATACCTCTAGAATCTCGAGGACTATGGGGAGACATTTTTTCTATACATTGGCTATCAAACTGGTTGAAAATTGCGATTAGAATTTGGTCGAAAACAAAAATGAAAATGTATTTGCACTTTAATTCAACAATTGCAACAAATACTTATGATATACTATTTCATGATGAGGATCCTATAAATGGCCACTTTGAGCCATTCCTTTGCAAAAATGACCCTATCATGGATTCTGCCTTCTGGCAGCAAACTAACATTGCATATGAACAAATTAGCTTATCCATATTTTAACATCGAACATTTAGGGCCATGACCAACCTTGATAAGGTGCCCATGTTCAATAGCATATATGGCGAGAGTGCATTTGAAACAACCTTTTATCATCTAGATAATGAATATGGCATCCCATGCCTTCGACTTATCATTGCACAAACATTTTGAAATGAAGTTGTTCAAAATGACCCATTGGCAATTAGATGCATCACATAGCATATATACTTTCGTTGTATAAAAAAATACAAAAAAATAACTACTTTGCAAGAATACATAAAACAATTAGCATTACCCTATAACAAAGGAAATATTGAAGGTGATCTATTTATCTTTGCTTGGTTAGGAAAAATGCTAAACATACATCTTGTTATTTGGTCTGCAATTATAATGTTCATGTTCAAGAAAATATGTAATTCAGAAACAATGCTTAGAGATTTGAACATATTGTAATTTGAAACAAGTATAGGTCATGTCTACTATGAACCCTTACAACAAATAGGCAAAATTGAAAGTCAAATAATAAGTGAACTTGCTGCAACCAAATTCAAAGCTCGTGAGTCAATAGTTGATCTTGGTGCAACCTAGTTCAAAGCATCTCGTAGCTTAAACAAGGACAACAAAACTTTATCTTTGCGTCTTGTTAAAGACATTATTCGAAGGAAGTTGAAAACACATAAAATCAAACTTGCCTATAACACAACAACGATGAAACAAAACTAGTGCTAGAAGATTTAGAGCATCAATCCACAAAAACATCTCATGTTCCAATTGACATTAACACTAAGGATAGTGTCACCTTTGAATCAATGCAGTGTTTGAAAAACAATGCTGCAAACAAGTTTAAAGCAATAGATCAACTAATTGCACACAAATTCAAACCATCTTCTTCCTTAAACAAGCAAAAGAAAAACTTGTCTTTACATCTGCTTAAAGGCGCTATTCGAAGAAACTCAAAAACACATAAAATAAAGCTTGCATATAACACAACAACAATGAAACAAGAAGTAGTACTAGAAGATTTGTGTTAGTCAAGATCAAGAAAAAGATTAAGAAACAAGTCAACATAATTATCAATGTCTGAACAAAAATATCAAGAACATATAAATGATACACCTATCTTTCATTGTTCAATATGTGAAAAAACTTTCTTTAGAATATATGTTTTGACAGTCAAATAAGTGAACCAAAGAAGACACAAAGAACATTAGAAAACCACTAGATTGTTCCCATGAAATTGAAAAACCTATATTTGAAAATGTCAAAAATAACAGTTGCTTCATTTGTAGGCTTTGCAAAAAAGCATTTTCAGATGACACAATTCCTAAATATGTAGTTCCTGCAAAAATAAGATGAAATAAAGGCACTAGAACACTTAGTCAGCTTACTAAACTAGAAGAAATACTAGTGGCATTACGATTTCCCTTTTTGCAAATAAAGGAAATGACATATCGACATAAAAAACCACAACTAGGTTTAACTGGAGGAGTCATCAATGTCCCAACTAACATATGTAGAATTCAATCTGTGTTGCCTTGAAACATAAAAGACACTGACACAGTGGTTATTGTGCTAAAAAAGTATTTAAAATTCAAAATTTCCTATGTATTTGGTCAAGTTCGAGTTCACATAGTTATGAAAGCATTAAAACAATTATGCAAAAAAACTCTTTACAAGTTAGAAAATGCCAACATAGACGACAATTGGAAACAAGTGTTCACAGAAAACCAAGACGCAGACAACAATACATCTGACATTGAAGATAGTGAAAATGATAACTAGGATATTGATGAACTGATCACAAAAACATTGGTTCAAGGTTTCACTGATCCACATACTATCCATGACCTTGTAAATAGGAAAAATAATATTGCACCTGCTGTAGGCTATATGCCATTAGGAATTTGCCAAGATAAATAATAAGAAGAAAAACGTTTTCCATCATTATTCTATGGAAACAAATGCCTAAATGCTCTATTGAAAAACTTTACATATAAAATTTTTTGTCAATGGGAAGTCCATTAAAATCATGAATTTCCTTACCATACAACTAACATGTTTAATAAAGAAATTCGTATTGTCTTAAACCAGGTATTGAATATTATGCGGATTAGAATTAGAAAAGGTCAATTGAAAGGAAGAAAACTACTTGCAAAACATGTCAAATCCAAACCAAATTTGGATTGCATTTTGAAATATGACATTTGGTACATGGACTTAAAAACAATTTGCACTTCACCATACTACCATCAACAAATACGTAAAAAATTGTATGTAATGATTTGACAACTAGGTCCACCTACTTTTTTCATGTCCTTTAGTAGCGCAGAGCATCTTTGGGAGCCTTTGATGAATGCATTAAAACATATAAGGCAAAACACTATGAGACCAAACAAAAATGAATTAGAAGAAAATGAGGCACACTCATTAATAAGAAATGATACTGTAACTTGTGCACATTACTATAGATCTAGGATGGATGCCTTGCGTCAATCAATAGCTCATGATTACAAGTATTATGGAGAAATTGATGACTACTTCTACGTCACAAAATTCCAAAACAGAGGAAGTGAGCATGAACATGGCTTATTATGGATAAAATCTGCACCGATCTATGGTAAAGACACAAACATTGATGTTGAAAATTTTGTTGATAAATACTTATCAATTGATTCATTAGTTCTAACAAAATACCTTAGAACCATCCAACATCATTGTCACACAAGAACCTGTAGGAAACATAAAAATTCTAATTGCAGATTTAATTTCCCAATACCTCCAATGAAAACAATGAAAATACTTGAACCTCTTGAATTTGATAGTGCTAAAACGAAAACAAATGCAAAGCTAATATTTCACACAATAAATGATGTCAGTTATGATGAAAAGGACACATTTGATAGATTCTTGCATAGCATTAGATTAAAAAATGATGAATACATACATGCTATCGAATGTACATTAAATCACACAACTTTACTCCTATGAAGAAAGCCAATTGACACCTGGATAAATAGCTTTGCTCAACGCATCCCAAAAATTTGGATTTCAAACACTGACTCCCTATTTGTGCTTGATTCATATGTTGTTGCAATGTAGTATAGTTCCTATATGACAAAAGAAGATAAAACACTTACATCAACCTTTAATAACATACATGAAAACCACCTTAAAACAAAATCTGATATCATGAACACTATTAATTGTCTAGGGAAAGCTTTAGTAAACATGCAACAAATGTCTGCACAACAAGCAGTGAACATCGTGCTATCTCTTCCACTAAACGGTAGTTCACCATTAGGGGAATTTTGAGGTCTAAAATGGGCCACCTAAGAAAATTATAAAATAACAGTGGAAATAATAAAATAAGTTTACATTACATCATCAAATTTTAGAGGGAAAAAAGAAAAAACTACATTTTTAACTTGTATTTTCAACTTATCTCCCTATGGGTTTTCTCAAATTTTGAGTGGGAACACTCATTGGATGCATAATTTGATTCCTTATCCAAGGAGGACCCATGTTGCATACTTTTGATGGACCCTTCTACACAAAAAATGAGAAATACATGAAAAACGTGATTGCAATAACGTTTTTCTATTTATTTCTCATTTTCCGTGTAGAAGTGTCCATCAAAAGTATGAAACATGGGTACGAATTGGACGAGGAATTAAATTTTGAGTCCAATGAGTATTCTCGCTTGAAATTTGAGTAAAACCTTAGGAAGATAAGTTGAAAATACAAGTTGAAAAAGTAGTTTTATTATTTTATTATTTTTTAATCTTTTTCTTTTTTACCCCTAAAATGGTGAATCATCCCCCATGGTTGACATCATCATATTGAATCCTATTGGTTCTTATAAAGTTTATTTTGGTTATACATTTTTCTTAGGAGGCCCATTTTAGACTTCAAAAGTTCTCTAATGCGAAAATGTATTTTCATTAACATAGCTCCTATAGAAGAACATGCATTTGTTTAGAAAAGAAAAAAACACTTGCAAAAGGAACCAAATGACTCTGAAGACATAATGTGTCCATCAATTATTGACTATTATATTCTACGACTTGTAGCTATTGATGCTATATTTTTATCAGAATTTTCATATAGTTATACAAACAAAGGACAAAAACGCAAACAAGCAAATAAGCCATATGGCATTCGGTGCGTGAGATATAAAAAATACAAAGACATTGAAACTTATTGTAGAGAATAATTAATGTTATACTATCCACATTGGGTCAATGAGACTATGATCAAGCAACATCACCGAAGTTGGCAATCTGCGTATGTTTCATTGGAAAAAATAATTAAGCAAAATGAAAAAATAATTAGATTTGTTACAGGACCTACACGGGGTGACATAGATGATGCAATCAATGCAATAGAAACACATACTAAAAAATTATTCGACATAGATAGCATAGAAGAAAACGAAACAAATAATACAATATTTGACAAATGTGTCAATGAAAAATACGAACCTATGATTTCCAAAGTGATTTGCAACATTTTCAGGATGCAAAGAACTTGACTCTACTATCTACAAGACCATATGAAAGTGTCAAATAACCAAATATACTATAAGACATAGAGTATTATAAGTTAATGCGACAATTAAACCCGGAACAAGAAAAATTAGTTGCTGATGTGATAGCAAGAAAACTCTATAGGCCAGATGAACCAAGTCATTTGTTCTTGACAGGAGATGCAGGAACAGGAAAAACATTTACAGCACTAGCATATTTCTAGTGCTTAGTATGCATACATAATGGCACATAATCCATCACAGTTAAAAGGAATAATCACATCACATATAGGAAAGGATGCATTCAACGCAGGCGGTGTCACATTACATTCTACATTCTATTTTCCCTTTAACAACAATGATTGTTATTCTCTAAACAATGAAAAGTTAGATACATTATAAAATAACTTCGAACAACTCTGTGTAGTTCTTATAGATGAGGCATCACTTGTTGGTGTGACAATGCTTTATCATATTGGTAAGCGACTCCGTCAAATCCTGCATACACCAACTTCGTATTTCGATAATGTTGACATGATATTTTCTGGTGATCTCTACCAAGTAAGCCCAGTAAGAGACTCTCTTATATTTGAAAACCCAAGAATCAACGAAAACATAATTTCATATGGCTTTTGGACAAAGAAAATAAAATGTCATCAATTGTATACATCAATGCGTAAAAAATACCAGATCTTCATCAATGTCCTAAATAGGATGAGATTGAACACGTAAACCAATACACATATTTCATACATTAATAAAAATTGCCATAGGTTAGCACCTTTAAATCCACTTTTCCCATACATTTTCCACTGAAACAAGGATGTTCATAATCATAATACAAAAATTCTTTCACTAGCACATGGTCAACAAATAACACTAAATGCTAATGATGAGCATGAAATTGCCGGATCAAATTATTTTTATTTTGAAAAGACAATAGCATTGTCGTAGAAAATAATAGTCAAACAAAACATTTAGTTGAGTTATATGCACGAAACTAAAATACCAATGATGGATTAGCCAATGGTGATGAAGGAATTCTCAGATGCTAGTCATCCAATAAGAATGGAACTGACATTGTTTGGATAGAATTTCCAGATGTAAACATTTGAAATCATCAAAGAAACAAATTCAAAGAGCTATATGAGATAAATATATTTTCAACTTGGACACCAATTTTTTAAATTGCAAAAGCATTAGCAATGTCTCACAACAAATCACAAATCACAATACGAAAACAATTCCCAATACAATTAGCTTGTGCACGAACAATACACCGAAGACAAGGACTAATATTGGATCAAGTTGCATTTGACCCAACTGGTGTCACCAAGCATGGGCTACTGTATACTGCACTATCATGTGTTAAAACCACTAACCCATTATACTTGATTAACAAACTAACAGCCCAAAACTTTCATGTACATACCAAAATATTAGATGAAATGAAAAGACTAGAAACAATTGCTTCATGGACACTGTAATTTACCCAAAAAAGCCTGCCAACCCAAATGTTTTATCAATTGCAACTTTAAATACATGCAATCTACATGCACATCTTAGTGAGATCGTCCATGAAACAGACTTGTTGGACAAGATGATTCTATGTTTTCAAGAAACACACTTTTACACTCCAACCAAAAACAAACAATTCCTACCATTAAACTTTGCCATAGAAAATTACATGGTTGGCATCCTTACTTGTGTAGAGAAGAATATATTGATCAAGGAAACAAAAACATTTTGTAACAAAAAAATTGAACTAATGCTAATTGACATCTACTTCCAACAACCAATTTGCTTAATCAATATTTATGCAACGCCATTTGAACAAGTGTCTACAATAATAGAAATGATTAGAAAAGAAAAATAGCAAACTACACATGTTAATTATGTCTTCTTAATCATTGGTGATTTTAAAATTGATATTCGATTAGAAACAACTCGCAGTCGAGCTCTTGTTGAGAATGCAACAAGATGATGGAGCTTAGTGGAAAGAATTCGCCTTCACTAAGTGGGCCCGCAGGCTATTTTTGGCGCAAAGTCTATTTTTAGACTGTCTATTTTTAGACATATGGATCATGGTCTATGAGTTGCAGGATGCTTTTTGTGGATGATTGGTCATGTTGGTAAAAATAAATGGACTTCTATTTTTAGACATATGGGCGGTTTCTATTTTTAGACTGCAAGGCTAAAAATAGAACAATCGAATATTATTAGCTCATAATAATATTTGGACTATAAACATTACCTTATCCTCTTGGAGCACTTCAGTTTGAGCTATAGATGTGGCACATGCAACTGTTAGAAGGAAATACGCTTTTCTTGTGGGTCAATTGAGCTATTGCATGGTGGACTTCAGTTAGAACTCAAGTGATTGAGTTTAGTGGAGTTGATTGAGGAGTTGATGGAGTTGTGTTCAGTTTGACTTGGTTAAACTAGTTGTATTTAGTCTAACTGCAGAATACACTAGTGATGAGTGATGTGAATTAATTGTTAATTAATTCACTAATTATTAAATCATAAAGCAACTAAATAATACATCAGTTAACTCAGTGCATGGACAGTTCAGTGGAGACAGGTGTTAGAGGTTGAGATTGCTATCAGTTGTGACTATAGTTGTGCATGACATCTTGCACAATCAATGGATTGAGTATTGCCAATGAGGATTGCGTGGTTCAGCCAAGGAAATATGAGTTTGGATCAGCCATTCATCATTATTCTCATGCAGGATTGCGTAGTGGAGGCAGGCAAACAGTGGAGGAGATTTGAGGCATCAGATCTGAGCTAGTTTGTGTGTAACAGTACTTGTGAGGAGTATTATACTATGTATTGTTACATGTTCTCAATCATTATAATATACAGATAGTGTGGGGTTTTCAGATGTATGCTTTCCTCGGGTTACATACTGTGTTAATGTGCGCATGCGATTGATGTTTCATTGTTTTTAATTCTACAAAATTGATGATCAATGTAGAGGAGGTTATGTATTATGCATGTATTCCGCAATAGTGTATAATCGGGATAATCTCTGTGAATAAGTGTCATATTATTCAAAATTTCTACATGGTTTCGGAGCTGTTGATCATCAGATCTATTATTCAGAAAGTGTTTACATTTTATTTCTTCAGGCAGAGTCTGTAATCGAGCCAGGTAGCCTCTGGATTCATCCTTCCTTTGGAAGGTGAGATATCCGGTAAAAGCCCATACAGTCAATCTCTGTACAAGAAATACTTCTCACGAATTTTAGATCAGAGGAGATTGAGTTTTGAGCTGGTGGAATTCGAATTTGCAGCAGTGTTCTCTTGGTGTCAAAGTTGAAATGTCTTTCAACGGATTGCAATTAGAGTATGCTCTTGAAGGCAACTCGAACTATATTGCATGGAAAGACAGGATGGAGGTGGTGTTAGATGATAATGGGCTGAAGGAGTTCATAGAGGCTGAGGTCCCAAAGCCTACTGATGTTGTGGGGAAAACTACCCGATGCGGATGACCCTATCCCTACTCTAAAGGTGACAGTCTTTAGCAACAACTGAAAGTAAAGCTTTGATGTTTTCCTTTATGAAAGTACAGAGAGAAGGAAGAATAGATTAACCAACCTGGTGTCTTTCACTTAGTCAATCCTTATCCTCTCTCTTTGTCTCTTGTTCCCAGCTCCTTGCTCTCTTTGCCGGTCCAGCTACACACAGATCCTGCACAAAACAAGAGAGCAAACTACAAGATACATGTACTCATAACTGATGCATGGATTAGAGTGAATCAAATATACATGTAAATACAATACATCAATACAATACAAGTATATAGGAGAACATGCAAAACTTTATTTATAGAAGTAACAGGGTTCTGAGAAGATTACAACCAATGATGGCTCCAATCCAGCAGCACCTCCCCAACAGCAAGAACTCTCCTCTTCACCTCTAGTAAAACAATCACCCAATAGCTCTAACTGTAATCCAACAGCACCTCCTTGCTTAACACAAAATTCCAGCCTCCTTAGACCTCATAGAAGAGCTCTATATATAGGATAGAAGAAGAGAGGATGAGTCAGCTTGAGACTGACATGAAGCTGCCTTGTGTCCTCTCCCTCTTCAGTTAATCTTCAGTTCTTGTGTCCACTTGGAGATCCTTGCTTACACATGGTGATCAAGTACCTCTTACTCATCACAGGGCGAATCTCATGAACCAAGTGTCAGTTTGGAAGCTTCCTGGGCAGTTGACACCTTGCAGGATGACTGTGCCACTTGGCCAATCTCGCCCAGCGCAGGTAGCCTTCATTAATCTTGACTTCCAGCGCAGGTACAAGGAGGGACAGTTGCATTCCAGCGCAGAACCACAGTGGAGCAGCTGACATGATCCATAATAAGCCTGTTTTGAAGTGTTTTCAGGTGGAGAACTGATTGGAAGTGCTGTTGTTTGATGACCTTGTTCTTTTAGGGGTAAGAACAACATGTTTAGGGACTGAGGATCCCTGTAATTATCGACATTCCATGCTCCATGATGCGAGGCACAAAAATGTCTATAACAGTTGCCCCCTAAAGTATGAGGCCGTTTATCGGGTGAAATGCTTTATCTAGAGGGTCCGAAGTTCGTTCCAGTGCTAAGGAGAGTGCCCTGTAATACAATACAATACAATACATTATTTTTCATTCTATTTTCATGATCTAGCTGAGGCGGGCATTCCCATGCTCAGCTTTTATAAATACATTTTGGTACATATGACAGACGATCGTCTGAAGGTAGACTGATAATTTTCTGCTGAAATTATCATCCTTTGAATAGGATGATCATCTGCTGCAATGATGTACATGGCAAATGCTTTTATATTTCCTGAATATATACCGCAGCCCGGATGGATGAAACTAGATCCGGGGTCTTCAAACTCGTTCGATCTTCACTCGTACAAGTCGATCCATGTGAGAATTGCGCTGAAGTCGAACATGGAAAGACATCGCTTGATTACCGGTCAATAATGAAAACCGTTAACAAGCGCGAGAGGAATCACCAATAATGACGATGACCCTCAAGGTACTGCAGTACAATTCACGTGGCGTGAATAAAGGACTTGGCGTCGAACGCCACGCAAAATCTTCTGGTCGAAGGTCATTGATGTATACCTGTCGCCGGAAGTGAGAAACTTGCCATTGAGGCATGCAAGCTTCAAAGTACTGATGGGGGTGTTCCTAGATCAACTTCTTGGATAATGAGCTGAAGTCGACAAGAAGCGATCCGTCAAAGGAGGGCCTTAATGAATCCCACATCAATGACACGGAACGGAGCTAATGATTTTAGTGGAGGTGAAAACAAACTGTGACATATGATTCAGGGTGGCGATCATGAATGGATGAAGGATAATGTATGGCAGTGGATGGGACACGGTTTACATTTTCAGAATGACCCCTCTTGAACATATAACGACACTGATGCGATGGATCGGTAGCATTACTCCAAATGTGGATGGTTTGGCGAGGACCATGGCGATGAGACCGGTGAATGAAACAACCCAACCCGATGTGGTACGGAGGAAAAGTGTCATGTTCAAGAGTGACTTGCTACCATTAAACTTTGATGTTCTCCCAATTTTTCCCCAGTCATTTCTGACCAGTACCTCTTTATTTTTGTCAAGCTTGAGGAGGATAACATATGCTTGTTCTATAACCTGCCCTTCGGGCAAGCCCATCGCTATGATTTAACGAGCCTAGCGATAGGGAAACTCGTTCTCGTCTAAAGACAAGTTTGTCGCTATTTAATCATTTTAACGAGTCTAACGACAAGGAAAACTCGGTCCTTTTCATTTTTAGAGAGTCTGAAAAGGTACAGAAAGTTAACTCCATAATTCCTTTTTCATCGTCTAATCCCTTAAGTCCGAAAAAGTATAAAACAATACAGAAGGGATGAATTTTCGATTGTTTTAATGAGCCGAACAAAACAAGCGCTCGATCTTTTTGTGCAATAATCCCTCAGGTCCAAAAAGATTAAAATCTAGAGGAGGGATAGCGTTCCGGTCGTTTAACGAGCTGGAAGGCCAAAACTCAGCAAACTTTTCATATTTTACGAGTCAGTGAAAAGAGCTCAAAGAAGACTCGTCTTTTGAGGAACGAGTGATGAACAGGGATAGCAGCAGATTCCAGGTACAGGTTGGAATTTTCCAATCACGGCAGTGTCACAAGGATGGCTAGGTGAAATCACTCTTCACAGCTGTTTCTCAAAAGAGGTAAACACACAAATGGAGGTGAATGATCGGCCAAATGAAAAGTGGAGGTGACGGTGCACAAACACGACCAAGGCTTTTATGGCTGATGAATTTACGATCTCAAAAGGTTATTTACCGGTTCATTTTTTTTTTTTCTGAATGAGCTTGAACTCTAGGGGAAGATTGCTCACAACTTATGTTTATTTTTTAACGAGCATGAACTATGTGCTAAAACTGCTCGGATCTTGCGTTTATTTTTTAACGAGCATAAACTATGTGCTAAAACTGCTCGAAGATTTGCATGCCCCCAGCATCATAATGACGCATGTCAAAGGAGGGTGCCCCCCAAGCTTCATTGCATTCAACTTGGTGGTTGGAATGAAGGTTTACCTTTGAATTTGAAAAGGGGATTTATTTCATTTTTTAATGAGGTTGACATAGAAAAAGAACTATCCTCGTGACTACTTGTTTCATTTTTTAACGAGGTTGACACGAGATAAGAACCGTCCTCGGAGCCGACAAAATATTTAGGAATCTTCCGAATCCAACCAGAAGATTGGATTAGATTTCATTTTGTAGGTTTCCACCGTGGCCACTCCCGCCAGATTATTTGGAGGCGGTAGGGCGAAAGTACCCATTAAGGCAGGGTCTTTTAGGAGACCTACTCCGATATTTTGGAGCAAATGATTCCTTCCATGGATCATTGGATTGCTTCCTGTAACTTGTGAACTGTTGGGGAGAAAAGTTTGTTGGTCGACGATTGTAATTCCTTCTTGGAAGGGAAATGCAATCTTCCTGAAGTAGGTCGACACAACCGCGGCCATGGCATAGATCCAGGGCCTTCCTAGTAGGATGTTGTAATCGAGGTTTCCATCAATTACTTCAACATCAATTCCTACTGTTTTGCCCCCCAGTTCCACTTGCAAGTTACTTAAAATCCCGTATGGAGTGTATGATCGTCCATCAAATGCTTTTAACGTCGTTGACGATTTCGACAAGGGTGGTGAGCCTAAATCTTTCCACCAACTCATCGACATAAGACATGTAGATGCCCCCTCATCAATAATTGTTCGATGAACAGTTTTGTTGAGGGCTTTCACTTGAATAAGGAAAGCTAGTTGAGCTGGTAATTGCGGGTCATATCCTTTATGATCAAAGGCCACAAGATTGGAATCCATTGGGCCAATCCCACCTATTGCTGATAATAAAGCTTGCTCTTGGAAGGGGTAATTTTGTGGTACCTCAAGTGTCGACATAGTGGACGGCGATTGGGCCAAGTCCTTTACTATATTATAATTCTGTGCTTCTTTGGCACGAGGATTAAATGTCGATTTGTGTACTACTCCCTTTGGCGACTTTATCATTGGCTCAGGAACGATGGGTGGCACAACTTCGGTCAAAGTTGTCGTCGAACTACTAGGTTGTTCATTAGCCTTGTTATTCGACAGCCATGAATTCCCGTAATCTTTATTCCTTGTCAAAGCATTATTCTGCTGCTTTGAGGTAGACAACATAAGCACTTGGGATCGAGAAGCATTTTGATTAGCAACCAGATTTTGACCAGGATTAGGAAACGGATCAGTCAACACAGCTGAGGTTTTCGGACTCTTAAAGTATCTTTTAAGCTCAGCTTTGTATGGACAATCTGCTGTCCAATGATCCTCATCGCATATATGACACCCCGAAGGGGGTTTCCCTTTTCTCCCTTTCTTTTTCTTCTTGCCCCCTGGTTGCTTCAGTTGTTTGCCCTTGTCGTCCGACACGACACTTACTTCCGAGGCAAGAAGTTCTTCATTTGCATTTTGATTCGAAGTCTTACGGCCTTTCTTAGGCGAATCCCGTGTTGACTTTGCGTTTGCAGTGCCAATCACACCATCGCCGGCATGAGAGTCACTATTTGATCCAGGAGGGGGAGGAATTGAAAATTTCGGTCTAGGGGCGTCAGGTATCTTGTCATAGAGCGTGCCAGACTGAGTGTATACTAAGTCTAAATACTGGGCACGAGCAATAACCTGCTCCTCTGTTACGACGCCTCCCTTGGCCACATCTTCTGTTATAGCAGGAAGAAGCGACTTTATAAACCACTCAGCCAATAGCTGATCTGGAACATAGGTTTTTACCATTCTGCGACGACGGCGCCACTCATGTATATGATCTGATATATGTGTGGCCGTTGTCTGCTTGAAATTGGTCAAGATCTCCGTTCCAGTTTCGTACCTTATAGGTAACTGAAAGTGTGTTAAGAAAGTCGTGGCTAGGGAACTAAAATTGTCGAAAGAGGCTCTAGGTAATTCAATATACCATTTAGCCGCCGGACCAGTCAATGTCCTCTGGAAAAGGCGAAGCCTTATCGAATCATCATTCAAGGTATTCGACGAACACCACAGATGGAATGTCATCACATGATTCGACGGATCTTCGCCAGGATTTCCATTGAATTTAGGAATGTCCGAAGGAAGTTTGTGAGGAATCGCTGGCCACCAATGGGCATAGGCGATTGGATCGTTCGTCAATCGATGTAAATCTGGTAATTCTAGGGTCGCCACGAATGGCAACTGCTGATTCAGGTTTGGCGAGGCGTACCCAGGATACGATGGGATCGCCTGAGCAGTAGGCCTTTGCATACCAACATAATGCAACTGATGTTGATATGACTGATACGGCTGGTGGGCTTGGCCACTGTAAAGTGGTTGATTTAACCCGTTCTGAATATAGGGTTGCCCACTATTCGCAAAGATCTGTTGCTCAGATCCCTGGTACACCTGTTGAAACTGAGGTTGTTGGTATTGCACCATCCATGGTTGTGAAGCCATGTTTTGCTGTGCGACACTAACCGATGGACCAAGATGCGGGGTTATGGTTCCCGTTTGTATCTGTGTCGTCCCGGCAATTGGCGATTGTGGTTGTGTTGCAGGGTCAATAGGCTGTTGCATTACAACTTGGGGTTGACATACAACAGGCATCGATTGAACTTGCGACACGGTTACAATTGCTGGCGTCGTCGGGATACTAGACATAGGTACACATTGTTGCATAGAATATACAACTCTTGGTTGTTGGGGTAACATAGGTACCCAACCACTCGTCGTTACTTCAGTTAAACCTGAATTTGGTTGAAAACTGCCGTATGGGTATCCCCCCGGAAGAGGAAGTGAAAAGGCATATTGCCCCCCATACGGTAACAATCCTGAGCTCAAGGGTGTAGATGGCCTTTGAGGACTGGATGGCCCAAACTGATTCCCAAAGGGATCAATTTGTCTAGTTTCAACGTAAGAATTACCGGGTATTATACCGGAAGAACAAACTGGAACATACCAAGTTGTCATAATAGTCCCTGGGTGGACTCCTTCTAGCTGATGAGAGCTAGTCGGGACGGCTGGTATGCCGGCAAACATCGTTGGATTGGCAGCAGGAGCTTCTGCTGTCGCTGTGTCGTTTGGCACAGTTCTAGATGTCGACGGTTGTTCAGACATTTTAAGTCTATCCAATAAACTTCCTAACGATTCTTCAGGAACTTCCAGTGGCGATGGACAAACTTCTGATGCAGAAAGAAAAAGAGTGGTACCTACTCCAAAATGAATCGGAGTATTTGCTTGCTGTTCCTCTACGATTTCCTCTATTGCAATAAGACCAGGAGGAAGAGGAAGACCATCAGGTCCGTAAAAGATTTCTGGTGCCGAAGAAGGGGTTGCTTCGACAGCGACAGTTGTTTGAACAACAAGACTCTGTGGACCGGTTTCAGATGGAACTGGTTCAGTTATGCAAGTACTTGTATTCAGACTAGGATCAGTACAACTGTCCTTCTGTTGCTGTTGAACTTCTTCAATGAAGGCAGGGATTCCAGAAATATTGGGAGTGACCAGAATCTCAGATGTTCTTGGAACTTCCGTTCTAACTCTAAAAGGAGATTTTGACTTGGTCCAGCGAGTTCGCTTTGCCCGTACTACTTTCGGTTCTGGTGACAAAGGTGGTTGACTCACAAGTGTCCCTGAACGACGGGGTTTTAATTGACTTTCCTCCACGGTTGCGGATTACTTGATCAATTAAAATACAAAAAGGGGAATTATGTTTCCGTATTGAATGAATTTTATTAGACGCTTTTAGACACAACTTTGCTTTTTCATGTTTTAAGAGTCGAGAAAAAGCTAAAGATGACTCTAGTCGCCTTCGATGTATTAACGAGCCCGAAGTGACAAATGCTCGGTTGGACCTTTTCAGTTATAGAGTTTGAAAAGGGCCAAAAGAAACTATTCTGGAGATCTAGGCAGAGGGTGTGCCAAACCTTTCGCGAAACCACAGAATACGTTTTACGGTACGGGTGGTCGATCTTCGTGAATGCTGTGTTCACTGCATCGCGATCAGTAGGGCGGTCGACACGGCTTCCTAAGGATAAAGGATAATTGCCTATAGGGGTCTCCCAATATACGCGACGGTACGCGGGAGCTCAAGTCCGTATTAGTGCTATCGTCCCTCAGGAGGAATCACCCACCTTCGTAGAGATCGACAGTCACTACGTTTAACGACGCTGGAACACGTCTCTACCTAGACCTCTATTGTGAGCGTTATGTTACAATGCGTTTTTAGATTCATTCAATATATTTTAAGTTGATCTTTTTATCAGTTTGTCTTTCAGGATCACCACGAGATGTATTGGTACAAATTCCTAAATGCAGCTAAAATGATAAGCAAGCTTTTACAATCTTTTTAGCTTTGAAAATCCTAACTACTGAGGGGAGAGAAAAACAATATCTTTCCACACAGAGCACAAAGCACAAACTAATGCACTTTCTCCTAGATCAGACACCCAAACTTATCAAAAATGCAAATGCAAGATGCATGTATTTCTTTTCTTTTCCTTTAATGTTGATGTAGACAAAAGGAAATTGTTGTATGATTTTCGAATCCAATTTGAAGCGTAAGCAAACAAGTATTGTCTAAAATGAAAAGACGCTTTACAGGTACTTGTTTCAACACTAAAAACGTATGAATTCAAACCATAAAGTGAAAAACAAACAAACTCAAATAGCCATGAACAGTAATAAAACTAGCTCATAAGATCACAAAGACACTTTTACAGTTCAGGATCTAAGAGGTCATAGCTATACTGGTTCGCTTTTCACAATGGGAAACTGTAACTGAAACAAGAAATACTGAAAGAACATTCACAGTTTCATCACACAACTGAGGCAGAATAATGTCAAGGAGAAGTGGTCTACAGCAAGTACAATGACCAGCAAGCAATCAGCCAAAAACAAGTGAAAACAGGGCCAAGACACAAAGGGAAAGCTGAGCAAGACAATGGCTAACCGAACCAGCGCAGGTTCTAGTCTGCCAGTTTCACTCTCAGCACAGTTCCCGAAGGGAGCACCTGCGTTGTAATGCAGACTGCCTGTGGACAGCCTGCACTGACACACGAGAGTTTCGTCTACAAAGAATTCCGGGTCATAAAAAGCTCAAAAATGCACTGTTTTTGCTGAAATAAAAAGCTATAGGTCAAGTACAGGCTAAGGGATGATCAAGAGGATGAAGATCTATCACAAAGAGTAAAGAGTCTTTTGTAGATTAGCTCTTTAAATCTTGAATTTGCTCAGCAAATGAGCAAGAGTAACAGACCCTCTACTTCGCTTTTGATATAGTCAAAAGCTTTTCGATTTGGCACTCTTTTCTTCAAGAAATGAATAGCAAAATACTACAAACACCAACAAGATACTAGGCTCCCCAGCGGAGTCGCCAGTTTGTTGTGGGGAAAAGTACCCGATGCGGATGACCCTATCCCTACTCTAAAGGTGACAGTCTTTAGCAACAACTGAAAGTAAAGCTTTGATGTTTTCCTTTATGAAAGTACAGAGAGAAGGAAGAATAGATTAACCAACCTGGTGTCTTTCGCTTAGTCAATCCTTATCCTCTCTCTTTGTCTCTTGTTCCCAGCTCCTTACTCTCTTTGCCGGTCCAGCTACACACAGATCCTGCACAAAACAAGAGAGCAAACTACAAGATACATGTACTCATAACTGATGCATGGATTAGAGTGAATCAAATATACATGTAAATACAATACATCAATACAATACAAGTATATAGGAGAACATGCAAAACTTTATTTATAGAAGTAACAGGGTTCTGAGAAGATTACAACCAATGATGGCTCCAATCCAGCAGCACCTCCCCAGCAGCAAGAACTCTCCTCTTCACCTCTAGTAAAACAATCACCCAATAGCTCTAACTGTAATCCAACAGCACCTCCTTGCTTAACACAAAATTCCAGCCTCCTTAGACCTCATAGAAGAGCTCTATATATAGGATAGAAGAAGAGAGGATGAGTCAGCTTGAGACTGACATGAAGCTGCCTTGTGTCCTCTCCCTCTTCAGTTAATCTTCAGTTCTTGTGTCCACTTGGAGATCCTTTCTTACACATGGTGATCAAGTACCTCTTACTCATCACAGGGCGAATCTCATGAACCAAGTGTCAGTTTGGAAGCTTCCTGGGCAGTTGACACCTTGCAGGATGACTGTGCCACTTGGCCAATCTCGCCCAGCGCAGGTAGCCTTCATTAATCTTGACTTCCAGCGCAGGTACAAGGAGGGACAGTTGCATTCCAGCGCAGAACCACAGTGGAGCAGCTGACATGATCCATAATAAGCCTGTTTTGAAGTGTTTTCAGGTGGAGAACTGATTGGAAGTGTTGTTGTTTGATGACCTTGTTCTTTTAGGGGTAAGAACAACATGTTTAGGGACTGAGGATCCCTGTAATTATCGACATTCCATGCTCCATGATGCGAGGCACAAAAATGTCTATAACAACTGATACTGCTCAAGTTGATGCTTGGCAAAAGAAGACAACAAAGTGTCGAAGGATTCTGTTGGAGGGCGTGAAAGATCACATTGTGTCCAGCCTACATGGAAAGGCTTCTCCATACTTGATGTGGAAAGCGTTGACAGATATATTCCAAAGAAAGAGCGATCAGAGGAAGTTGGTGCTCAAGGATAAACTCAGAAACATTAAGTGTGAGAAAGGAGACAGTATGCCCAAGTATCTCACGAAGTTCACTCAGTGCAGGGATGAGCTGGGAAGTGTGGGGGTGACTGTCGATGATGAGGACTTGGTGAGCTTGGCTCTCCTTGGTCTTCCGAAGAGTTGGCATTCCTATCAGGACTCTGTCAATGGTCGGGAGAAATTGCCAGGATGGGAGAGACTTTGGTCAGATCTTGTGCAGGAGGAGATCAGGCGGAATACCAGGGATAGATCTTCATCAAAGGCACCTGATGAAGAAAATTGCACTTTGGCTGCCAAAGCAAAGAAGGGGAAGAACAAGAAAGCTTCTCATTCCGGTGCGAAAGGCAAGAAGCAGGACATGTCCAAGGTGAAGTGCTTTCACTGTCACCAACACGGACACTATGCCACAAATTATCTGTAGAAGAAAAAAAATAAGCAAGCTGTTGGATCTGCAGCAGGAGAGGCCTTAGCCTCGCAGTTTGAGCTTGATTTTTTGTTGATACCATGCTTGGTATCAAGTGTGATGGGATCGGTATGGTTCTTGGACAGTGGTGCGTCTTTTCACATGACAGGAGATCGAGATTTGTTTTCTGATCTGGAGGAGAAAGATCTTGGAGTGCACATCGAGATGGGCGATGATGGTAGATACAATGCAACTGATGTCGGTACCATTTCCTTTGAGAGGGAGTCTGGTAAACCCTTCGTATTGAAGGAAGTGATGCATGTTCCAGGATTGAAGAAGAATCTTATCTCTGTGGCGATGTTAGAAGACAAGGGATATGACGTTGTTTTCAGCGAGGGAAAGGCTTTCCTGCGTAGTAAGACAACTGGAGAAACCCGGAAGATAGGGGTTCGAGTCAGGAAACTTTATCAGTTGCATGTAGATGGCTGCACAACAATGGCATGCAAGGCAGAAGGATTGGTGAGCCGGGATGATGTCGAGTTGTGGCACAGGAGATTGGGTCACCTTCACCATGGAGCCTTGAAGATACTACAGCAGATTACTACAGGGCTTCCTAAAGGCACTCTTGCATAGTCAGATCAGTGCAAGGGGTGTACTTTGGGAAAATTTGTGAAAGTCACCTTTCACGAGAAGGATAGTTGCGCCACGAAGATCCTTGAGAGAATTCAAACAGACGTGTGTGGACCTTTCTCAGTAGCTTCGACAGCAAAGCACAGGTATTATGTGATCTTTGTTGATGTTTTCTCTCGAAAGTGCTGGATCTTCTTCATGCAGAAGAAGAGCGAGACATACTCAAAGTTCTGTGAGTTCAAAGCACTGGTCGAGAAGGAGTCGGGGAAGAAGGTGAAGGCTCTTAGGAGTGACAATGGTGGTGAATTCATCTCTGGCAAGTTCAAGGACTTCTGCAGCGCAGAAGGGATTCGAAGAGAGCTCATAGCTCCCCATAACCCACAGCAGAACGGGGTTGCTGAGCGGAAGAACAAAACGATCGTGGGTGCTGCACGAGCGATGTTGCATGATCAGGGCCTACCCCTTCACTTGTGGGCGGAAGCATGCAACAAAGCAGTATATGTGCAGAACTGTTGTCCTCACAGGATACTTGGCATGAGTACACCTGAGGAGGCTTATTCTGGTAAGAGGCCTGATATTTCTCATTTGAGGATTTTTGGTTTTAATGTTTACATGCATGTGACGAAGGATGCCAGGAAGAAGCTAGAGCCGACCGCAAAGGTTGGGATATTTGTGGGGTACACTGATATGCCCCACAATTATCATGTGTATTTTCCAGACAGTTGCAAGACTGTTGTGCGACGGGATATAAAATTTCAGGAGGAGAAAGCCATGGAGTGTTCGCTTGAGAGGGAGCCACACTAGCATGCAGATGAGGAGCTATTAGTTCCTAAGGATGAGCTTCAGGACGTGGATCAGCCACATGATGAAGTTCATGGAGTGGAAGAGACCACTCATGCAGCGCCAACCATCAAAGGGCGAAAGCGCTTGACAGAAGCTGAGCGACTGGCTCAAGATGCAGAGAAGGTTGTAGGACCACCTATAGCTCAACGTAAACAGAGACAGTCACCTAATCGGTAAACTAGATACATGGCTCTTGTGAGCAAATGTGTTGTGACTGAGCCATCCTCTTTCGAGGAAGCTATGGAGGATTCCACATGGGTAGATGCCATGGTGGAAGAGTATGATTCGATTGTCAGAAATAGTGCATGGGAGATTGTCCCAAGACCGGAAGGGAAATCAGTGGTGTGTTCGAGATGGATCTACAAAGTTAAGCAGGCAGCTGACAGGAGTGTGGAGAAGTACAAGGCAAGATTTGTTGCCCAAGGCTTTTCACAGATAGAGGGGATCGATTATGAGGAGACCTTTGCACCTGTCGCAAGGTATTCTTCCATACAGACGATTCTTGCTCTCTCAGCGCAGATGGGGTGGCACATTCATCAGATGTATGTGAAGACTGCGTTCCTCAATGTAGTCATTGAGGAGGAGGTGTGCATAGAGCAGCCCGAAGGTTTCGAGATCTTCAGCAGTGAGTCGCATGTGTGCAGACTCAAGAGAGCGTTGTATGGGTTGAAACAAGCACCACGTGCTTGGTACACACAGATAGAAAGTTATTTCACCGAAATTGGATTCTCCAAGAGTGAGGCGGATCCTAACCTGTACCAGATTGTGGTGGAGGGTAAGTTGCTTATCATTGTACTTTATGTAGATGATTTGATTCTAACAGGGGATGAGCTGTTGATACTTTCATGCAAGGATGATCTTGCTAAGGAGTTTGAGATGAAGAACTTGGGCCTCCTTCATTATTTCCTGGGATTGGAAATTTGGCAGCGCAGTGATGGACTATTTGTTTCCCAGGGTAAGTATGCTCGGGAGATACTGGAAAAGTTCAACATGCATGGCTGCAAGCCTGTTGATACTCCTCTTGCTGGAGGATGGAGGAAGGAGGATGCTACTTAAGCGGAAGTAGTGGATGCCATTGTTTATCGAAAGTTGGTGGGGTCGCTTATGTATCTGGTCAATACACGACCCGATATATGCTATGCTGTTAACCAGCTTTCACAAGCTATGGTTAAGCCAACCAAGCTCTTCTGGAAGGTAGGCAAGCATGTATTGCGTTATCTTAGAGGCACATCGGGATATGGATTGTGGTACAGACAAGAGGATGAGGTGAAGCTATGTGGCTTCACGGATGCAGATTGGGCAGGGAGCCCAACAGATTGAAAGAGCACATCTGGAGGGGTCTTCAATATCGAGTCGACAGCAATTTCTTGGTACAGTAGGAAGCAGAGATCCGTGGCACTCAGTTCAGCAGAGGCCGAGTATATGGCAGCAAGTTTGGCTGCATGCGAGGCTATATGGATGAGGAAGATCCTGGTCGGGTTGTTCGGTTCATGCTTGGAGCCTACAATGATTTATTGTGATAACCAGAGTTGCATTAAACTCTCGGCTAATCTAGTATTTCATGATAGATCTAAGCACATTGACATCAGGTACCATCATATCAGAGATTGTGTGCAGCAGAGAATCATGTTACTTTCATACATTCCAACGGAGGATCAGGATGCTGATATCGTGACGAAGGCGCTCACTAGGAGCAAATTCGAATACCACCGAGGCAGGATAGGGGTTGCTGATAATCCATATATTGTTGAGAGACAGTGTTGAGAATGCAACAAGATGATGGAGCTTAGTGGAAAGAAGTCGCCTTCACTAAGTGGGCCCGTAGGCTATTTTTGGTGCAAAGTCTATTTTTAGACTATGTCTATTTTTAGACATATGGATCATGGCCTATGAGTTGCAGGATGCTATTTGTGGATGATTGGTCATGTTGGTAAAAATAGATGGAATTCTATTTTTAGACATATGGGCGGTTTCTATTCTTAGACTGCCAGGCTAAAAATAGAACAATTGAATATTATTAGCTCATAATAATATTTGGACTATAAACATTATCTTCTCCTCTTGGAGCACTTCAGTTTGAGCTACAGATGTGGCACATGCAGCTGTCAGAAGGAAATACGCTTTTCTTGTGGGTCAGTTGAGCTATTGCATGGTGGACTTCAGTTAGAACTCAAGTGGTTGAGTTTGGTGGAGTTGATTGAGGAGTTGATGGAGTTGTGTTCAGTTTGACTTGGTTAAACTAGTTGTATTTAGTCTAACTGCAGAATACACTAGTGACGAGTGATGTGAATTAATTGTTAATTAATTCACTAATTATTAACTCATAAAGCAACTAAAGAATACATCAGTTAGCTCAGTGCATTGACAGTTCAGTGGAGACAGGTGTTAGAGGTTGAGATTTCTATCAGTTGTGACTATAGTTGTGCATGAGATCTTGCACAATCAATGGATTGAGTACTGCCAATGAGGATTGCGTGGTTAAGCCAAGGAAATATGAGTTTGGATTAGCCATTCATCATTATTCTCATGTAGGATTGCGTAGTGGAGGCAGGCAAACAGTGGAGGATATTTGAGGAATCAGATCTGAGCTAGTTTGTGTGTAATAGGTGGAGATAGTACTGAGTACTTGTGAGGAGTATTGTACTATGTATTGTTACATGTTCTCAATCATTATAATACACAGATAGTGTGGGATTTTCAGCTGTATGCTTTCCTCAGGTTACATACTGTGTTAATGTGCGCATGCGATTGATGTTTCATTGTTTTTAATTCTGCAAAATTGATGATCAACGTAGAGGAGGTTATGTATTATGCATGTATTCCGCAATAGTGTATAATCGGGATAATCTCTGTGAATAAGTGTCATATTATTCAAAATTTCTACAACTCTTACAAAATATATGAAAACTGAAAACTTGCAAGAAATAACAAGTAAGTTATGTCCACGATAAAAAACAACAATAGATCATATCTGGACAAATTTTCCTATTGAGCAATGTGAAATCAATCTTGCAAATGCATATTGGTCAGATCATGGCATAATTTATGCTTTGCTACAACTCTAATCAAAACATGGTATATGCTTTGTTGCATTTCTAATCACAACAAAAACCAAATTTGTCTGCATCCCTTGTTTGCAGCAATCCAGGCACAATAATGTATCTTGCTTTAGGATCATCAGTGCATCTATTTTTTTTTTTTGTTTTCTAATTTCATGGCTTCCTATTTTCATCAGTAAATTCGTTGTAGTGTTTCCAACATCTAACTCTTGTGGAATGTTTTCAATAATTGCTTTAGAATATATTTGTTTCCATGTTGTGTTTCCATAGGTGTACCAATAGAAAAAATTTAAAATCCTAAATAAGGGAGTGCAATAAGCAGAAGTGAATCCAATAATAAAGCAGATAGTGCAACAAGCGGAAATGAATCTAGCCATTTGGACAAATGGTTCACTCCTTTTCCTTTCACAATCAAGAACAAGCCGACCAATCTTTGCATTTATACATTAGTTAATTTTTACATTTTCTTTTTCCATTTTAGTGTCTTTAGTCTTCGTATTTATACACTAATTAATTTCGCTTTTTCTTTTGCCATTTTACTCTTTCTAAAATATCAGGCAAGCAAAAGAAAAAATAGCAAAGTGATAAATCGTGGCATCGTCTATAATCAACATCTGCATGGGGAGTTTAACAAATATTTTTGAAGGTGATGTGTTAGTGTTCTATGGTCCTTCTTCTATTCCAGTATCCTCCTCACCATCGAAGGCACAAGTTGTACACGCCAACCTTGTTGATGTGCACGAACAACTTACAATAACCATCAACATAAGTGATAAATTAATCTCTCAAATTGTCTCCTTTTTCTCTATTAGGAAAAGTGTTTGTATAACAAGGTTCAACGTCACTAAGAAAAGAAAATATGAAAGAGGTGATGCTAGCCACTGCATCTCCTTGACTCTAGGATCTGTCATTTAGACAATACCCATGCTTTGTTATGAACGTCGACGTTCTCCATACACTATAATTGCTATGATTTTAGAAGCAAGTATAGATTATTCAGTTGGAAGCTTCACAATGCTTGTCACAGGATGCCAACAAAACAATTGCCAATTTGAAATATATGTCAAAGACAATGAAACAAACAGTGACTGCACCACGATATTATGTCAATTGTTTTGTTTTATTATGCATTTATTTTTACGTGTGCATCTTTTCTTTATCTTGCTAAAAGGATTTATGCTTTAATGCTATTTTTCTGGCAAATAATAAAAATTTCAATTAATTTTTTTCAGGTGTTTTTGGCCGAACAACACGAACACAAATTTGTTCAACTACAACAAGATATAGTAAGAGGAAAGACAATCTTTCTCCTTTTCAAAAACATGGTTCGAAGTGGACCAAGAGAATCACATACCATATGTACATGCTTATCAATCTTCTTTGAGCCACTTAATGATGAATTAACAAAATATTACCTACATACTCTTGCCAAAAAAAAGCTCGAGGAAAGTTCTCAATTGCATTTCAAATTATTCTTATTTATAGACTCTACCATAAACAAATGTTCAACAAATTTTTTAGTTGAATTAACCTAACAAAAATATTTGTATTCCTAATCGAACTACTGTAGATATTGACATTATCAAACCCACTTATATGTTTTTCCCACCATACAAGCTATTCTGCAACAACTATAAGCAACTAATTAGAACAACAGACTGAGCAACTAATTAGAACAACAGACTTATATGTTTTTCCCACCATACAAGCTATTCTGCAACAACTATAAGCAACTAATTAGAACAACAGACTGAGCAACTAATTAGAACAACAGACTGTCCAGTTGATAAAATTCTTTATTTCACAAACTGTGGTGACAAAAAAATGTTTTCTTATGAACATAGTTTACAATGTACAATAAAAGATGTAGATGGCAAGCTAGATTCCATCCTCTCAAACGATCTTCTTCCAATCTTGTCTCCAAGACTCCTACAAATATCCTTTGCAGAATATAAGTAGAACATCTCTACAGCTGTTTTCATGTTACATGCGTATTCACTAAAAGGAACCTTTACATTTTTTATTGACAATATCATCATCAATATCAAGAAGATTTATCTTCAATTACTTTTCTAGGCCCAAGTTTTGTAATATGCATATTGATAGTTCTATTAAGCCTCAGTTTTGTAACATGCATATTAACAATTGTAAATATGAAAAACTTGTATATGTTTTCAGAGTTTTGTTGTCACAATTGTAAATATGAAAAACTTGTATATGTCTTCAGAGTTTTATTGTCCAATGAAAAAAGACACTGTACTTCGCTAGCTTTCTAAGCATTTCCATCAAAATGTTTAATGACATTGTGTTAGATCTTCTTTCTCTGTTTTTTGCCCATCTCTCCATTATAATTCTTCCTACAAAGGTATACCATTTTTCTTGTGGTTGTGCTTCCGCGAAAAACAGATTTTTCCACAAAGATGAAACATCCCTGTTCCAGATCGATAGTCAGTCCTATTTGAAGGTTGAGTTTTCTAATTACAGGGCCTTTTAATTTCATCATGGTTTTAAGTAGTTTTGTTTCCAGAAATATAAATATATATATATATATATATATATATATATAATTTATTCTGTGATATTGTTTAGCATATGATCCTAAATTTGCTCTGAAACACTGATCTGGTTTAAGGTTCTGGCAGGTAAGAACCTGGACTGACTAGTTGAAATTTCCATAGGAATTTCAAACTTGCAAATCTCCAACAAACAATGCTTTCTCATTCGCAATGTAAGCAAGTTCATATTCATATTCATAGAAACCCATTTAGCTTTCACACACTGTCAAAAGTCTACTACATAAACCTCTGTTGCAGTAATATGTTGTTGACCTTGTAATCCTCGGTTATGCCTCCAATATCGTTTCTTATTCCCAGTTTTAGATGCAATTCTACTCCCAGTTCTCGATACAGAAAACCGATTACATTTAGCAAAAACCCTCCTTAGCATGCTTGGTTACTTACTCGGAAGATTCACGAAACTGATATTGATTTATTTATGCATCCTTCGCAGAGCTAATCTGCTCGCAAGTTAGGCAACATTTCTTTAGAAAACATAGCAGCTATTGGATATTTGGACAGTCGGAGATTTTGTGAAATATCGACTTGGTTTTGTAGACTAATGAAATTTCTGCATTACAATTAAACTCCCTAGAAATTGTAATCCTAAAAAATTTTGCTTTCTTAACAAGGTATTTATTTTTGAGTGATTTTTTCTTTACAGTCCCCGTTGCTTTATTCCTAGTCAATAGTCGCTTGCAGACAATGAAATCTCAACATTCCCATTCCTTTAATAGGTTTCTTCACTGAAAGCTCAACATGCCCATGCCTTTTACAACTTACTTCACTAAATGTCGTTGTTAACCTCATAGGACAACCCTCATTTTGGAGCTTCATAATTTAGTGGTGGTGCGTCCCAATTTCAAAGGCATCTACATTTACAGAGCTTTGAATCCATTTACATAGTTTGGAAAATAAGCAGATTCAGATGGTCCACATCCGAGGCATAGCGTGGAAGATGCTGCAGGGTCTACCATGCACCTTGAACACTTTTTGCTCTCAACATTGGTTACATTTAAAGGATAATTCCTTCTTCAAAAAGTGGAACCCTTCTAAAGCAACGAATTTGATCCACTCTACAGTTGAAATGAACTTTGAGGATTTCACATTCAGTCTTCTTGGTTACAGTCTACAGGGATGGTATAACCCATAGTTATGACTCTAGCGGGGTCTTTATAAAATGGAGAACTTGAGCTCTCTAGCCCAAGAACTGAGGTTAAAGGACATATCAACTAACCAAAATAAGGATGATAGGGAGGCAACCCCTTTAGCATCAAACTGTTTTGGTAGATCTCTCGTGATTCATTTTGTTTTCAATTTAATCCATTTTTTTCAATGGATATAACAAAAAGTTTCTTAAGAAACTACTCAGTGATTTGGTCAAACGATCATTGTTTCTATCTTTGACTATGCCAACAGAGAAATGAAACAATTGATTCCATATGTAGTCATTACTTCGTCCTTTTTCTAGAACTGCAAACGTTCCTGAAATCAAATTTTATATACTTTATAAAATTTGTATACTTTTTCATTTGGATTCGCACCTTAGCATGCTCTTGCTTTCGGATGATAAATAACCCCACAAAGCCTTGAGCTTAGCCTAACATCGGGTCAGGTGTTCACAGTTGGTATGATTTTTTTGACAATAGTCTTTGTAACGAATGTGGAAAAAGCTGTAAGAGCGGAAAATGGCCATCTCTTCTAAGTAGTGCCTCATAACAGATCTGTTAGTACTAGCTGTCGACCTGAAATTGGTTTTCACCACAATGTGTCATTTTATGGTAAGCTTGTTCGCAATAAATGATATCTAGGCTAGTAGAATACATGTCAGTCATGCTAGATCAAAGAAATACCTAAGCAGTTACCCCCTAATTCCTTTGCTCTTGAACCTCAACCACCTTATCTATTCTCCTTTTTCTCTTGTTAGGCTCTTCCACTATGTCATACAATAGTTTCATCACTGGCAGCTCCAATTGGACATGCATCACTACCTCTAAACCATAAGCGGTCAGTCGATAGTGTTAGTTTGACAACGAATTAGTAACTTTGGGTAAAATGTAACTAGACAGTTTTATACCGAAATATTAGTTATGTAACGACAGTCGATGATATAAAACTAACAAATGCCCATGAATGTAATGAGCGGAGAATCATTGTTGAATAACAAATTCCAATCCAATTCAGTTTCTT
Source organism: Pinus tabuliformis (assembly GCA_031772625.1). Taxonomy (NCBI): domain Eukaryota; kingdom Viridiplantae; phylum Streptophyta; class Pinopsida; order Pinales; family Pinaceae; genus Pinus; species Pinus tabuliformis. The sequence continues at coordinate 434,659,432 of CM062806.1, read as the reverse complement.
GTCTTGGTTATTCTGTTGAGTTTCTTTGTTTTTCTTCATTATTTCCGTTATTCATACAACAAGTGGTATCAGAGCGTTGAGATCCGAGGGCCGAGCGGTTGGAGCAGTTGAGCTGTGGAGTTTTTCTTCGCTGCGTGTAGGAGCCTGTCCCTGCGTGAGAGGCTGTGTGAAGACCTGTGTGAGGCACAAAGCCTGCGTGAAGATCCGAGACGCGTGAAGCCAGTTTCTTCTGCGTGCAAAACCCTCTGTCTGCGTGTCGCTGCGTGAGAGCTTGCGTAAGGCTAGTTATCTGCCTGAGCGTGAATCCTCTGCCTGCGTGTTGCTGCGTGAAAGCTTGCGTAAGGCCCGTTATCTGCCTGAGCGGGAGTGAATTTGCCTGAGCGTGAATCTGCCACCTGCGTTGGATCAGAGCGTGAATTTGCCACCTGCGTTGGATCAGAGCGTGACAACACGCAGATTGTTGTTCTTTCTTCTATGCGGTGACTGCGTGAGGAGGAGCCATCTGTACGCAGAGGTCAGAGCGTGAAGAGTCTGGCAGAGTCGACGCAGAGGTCAGAGCGTGAATGAGTCCGGCAGAGTCGGGTGTTGACTGCAGCGTGAGGAGGAAGGCCACTACATGAGCAGAGTGTGAAGCGTTGACTACAGCCCGAGGAAGAAGCCGTGGACCTGTTGCCTGCGTGTAGAGTTATCTGCCATCATCCATCTGCTGCAAGGACACTGAAGTATTACGGGTAAAGTTTTCCAGAAATTTGTAAAAGGTGGTTTTTTTTTAAGTGAATTGGAGGAAAGATTTCATGTAGTTTGAAGAAAAACAAACAAAGGGTTTGAAATAATTGAATTGGGGAATTTTTTTTTTTTGAGAAAGACAAACAAAAATATATATAAACCCTAGAAAGACTAAAACCTAGGAAAGGGAAAAATGGCCAAGATGTCGAAAGCAAAATTCGAGGTGGAGAAATTCACTGGAAAGAGCAATTTTTCTCTTTGGAAACTGAAGGTTAGGGATCTGCTTGTGCAACAAGGGTTTCACAAGGCATTGGATGGGGCAACTAAGAAACCTGCAACCATGACTACTTCAGACTGGGAGGACTTGGATGCCCGAGCTCTTAGTACCATCCGGTTATGCCTAGTGGATGAAATTCTCTTCAATATTGTTGAAGAGACTACGTCGTAAGGATTGTGGGAAAAACTTGAAAATCTCTATCTGAAAAATTCATTAACCAACAGAATTTATCTGAAACGACAGTTATACAGTCTTCAAATGAAATAAGGTTCAAACGTTGCAGAACATTTGAATGTTTTTAATACACTAATATGTCAATTAACAGATATGGAAGTCAAAATACAGGAAGAAGATAAAGCCATAACCTTGCTGTGTTCTCTGCCTGAATCGTGGGATCACTTCATAACTTCAATCAGCTTCAGCTTTGCTGATTCTTTGAAGTTTGAATCAGTCATGGGAGCTCTCTTGTTTGAAGAAGTACGAAGGAAATCCAACACTGAAACAGCTGCATCAAAAGCCATGGTCACTAGAGGACGCTCAAAGGAAAGAGGAGAAAAACCAAGGGGGTCTTCCAGATCGAAATCGAAGGGAAAGAAGTGTAAGACAAAATGTTGGAACTGCGGTAAAGTTGGACACTTGAAGAAGGACTGTTGGAAACGAAAGGAATTCGAAAACCCGAAGAACGAAGCGAATCAGGTCGATTCAGGTATGATAGACGAAGTTTTATCTACTGAAGAATTATGTATGATAGATGAAACTTCACCTGAATGTAATGTCTCTCAGGGTTTTGATAGCTGGATGTTAGACTCTGGTGCTTCGCATCACATGTGCCCACATAGAAATTGGTTTACCTCTTATGAAAATGTAAACGGTAGTTCTGTGTTTATGGGTAACAATGTGTCATGTCAAACTGTTGGGATGGGAGATATCAGGATTAAGATGTATGATAACACAGTTAGGACATTAACTAGTGTTAGACATGTACCTGATTTGAAGAAAAGTTTGATTTCTTTGGGAGTGTTGGATTCAGATGGTTACAAGTTTACAGGTCAGGATGGCGTCTTGAAAGTCTTTAAAGGTGCCCTTGTGGTTATGAAGGTAGAAAAGGTCGGAAATCTTTACAGGTTAAAAGGAAGTACTCAGGTCAGTGAAGCAGCGGTTGCGTCAGAGAAGGAAGAAGCAGGTACTCGTCTGTGGCATCAACGATTGGGTCATATGAGTGAGAAAGGTCTTTAGATACTGATGAAACGTAAATCTCTTCCCGATCTGAAATCCTTGAATTTAGATTTCTGTAAACATTGTGTGTATGGAAAATAGTGTAAACAGAGATTTAAAGTTGGAAATCATAATAGTAAAGATGTTTTAGACTACATTCATTCTGATTTGTGGGGGCCTTCCCCTGTTGTGTCATATGGAGGTGCATTGTATTTTTTAACGTTGATTGATGATTACTCTTGTAAAGTTTGGGTCTATATGCTAAAAAGGAAAGTTGATGTATTAAATGTCTTTAAACAATTTAAAGTAATGGTACAGAAAAGAACAGGTAAATCTATTAAATGTTTAAGAACTGATAATGGTGGTGAGTTCACTTCAGTTGAATTTGAACAATACTGTAAGGATGAGGGAATTGTTAGACACAAAACTGTTGTTTATACTCCTCAGCAAAATGGTGTTGCTGAGCGTATGAATCAGACTCTTATGGAAAGAGATAGAAGCATGATCAACAATGCTAACTTGCAAAAGGAGTTTTGAGCAGAAGCAGTATCTACTGCTTGTTATTTAGTTAACAGATCACCTTCAGTAGCAATTGATTGTAAAATTCCTGAAGAAGTTTGGACAGGTCAGTCTTGTGACTATTCACATTTGAGAATACTTGGCTGTGATGCTTATTCTCTCATTCCGAAAAATCAGCGTTCAAAATTAGATCCAAAGTCGAAATGTTATGTCTTTGTTGGGTATGACTATGCAATGAAAGGATATAGGTTGTGGGATCCTACATTGCGGAAGATAGTCATTAGTAGAGATGTAACATTTGATGAATCCTCCGTGTTAAAATCAAATGTTGAAAGAATTGAACAGGAACAGGTATCGCCAAATCAACGAGTTCAGTTGGAGGCTAGACCTTTCGGTGACAATCGAAAGGAAGGAGAGACTTCTGGAGAAAAAGGTGTTGAAGACACAAAGGAAGCCGTTGAAGCTTCTGAACCAGTGCAAGTTTCTGAACCAGTTCAGCAACCAGTCGCTCTGAGAAGGTCTACAAGGGAAAGGAAAACTCCCAAAAGGTATGAAGATTCTGCTTCATCTTTTGCTTTGATCACTGAAGATGGGGAACCCTCTTGTTATCAGGAAGCAGTAGATGATACAGATAGCGAGAAATGGAAAATGGCTATGGAAGAAGAAATGGACTCCTTAGCCAAGAACAATACTTGGGATCTTGTAGAGCTTCCTGAAGGGAGAAGTGTTGTTGGATGTAAATGGGTCTTCAAGCTGAAACGGAAAGTTGATGGAAGTATCGAAAGGTATAAGGCGCGACTGGTAGCAAAAGGGTATTCTCAGGTTGAAGTTAGATGTTAAAACAACTTTTCTACATGGTGATTTGAACGAAGAGATATATATGGAACAACCAAAAGGTTTTGTACGAGGTCGCAGCAGAAGATTAGTTTGCAAGCTTAGGAAATCATTGTATGGTCTGAGGCAGTCTCCCAGACAATGGTACAAGAAGTTTGATTCCTTCATGGTGAGCCAGAACTTTATAAGAAGTGAGTATGATCATTGTGTGTACTTCAAAAGTTTCAATGGCATATTCATTATCTTAGCTTTGTATGTTGACGATATGCTTATTGCAAGCAAAAGCATGGAAGAGATCAACGGGTTAAAGGCTCAACTCTCTAGGACGTTTGATATGAAGGATCTTGGAGCAACAAAACATATCTTGGGCATGGAGATACACAGAGACAGGAAAAATGGTAACCTTTGGTTATCACAACATAAGTATGTGGAGAAGGTACTTGAAAAGTTCTCTATGAATAATGTGAAACCTATTAATGTTCCACTAGCTTCCCATTTTAAGCTTTCTTCGATTTTGAGTCCTAGAGCTGATGATGAAAAGCAGTATATGTCTCATGTACCATATGCAAATGTTGTAGGCAACTTAATGTATGTGATGGTATCTACAAGACCTGACATTTCACATGCAGTTGGAGTTGTCAGCAGGTTCATGGCAAATCCAGGTAAAGAACATTGGCAAGCAGTGAAATGGGTGCTTCGATATCTAAGAGGCACAAGTGACCATTGCATCGTCTTTAATGGTAGTGAAGGATCAGTCTACGGATATGTAGATGCTGACTATGCAGGTGACTTGGATAAAAGAAGATCTACCATAGGTTATGTATTTACTCTTGCAGGTGGAGCAATTAGTTGGATGTCAAAGCTTCAAGAAACAATTGCGTTGTCCACTACCGAAGCTGAACATATAGCTGCTTCAGATGCCAGTAAAGAAGCAATCTGGTTAAAGGGTCTGCTCGATGAGATTGGAAGGACGCAAGAGAAAGTGAATGTACTTTGTGACAGTCAAAGTGCTATTCACTTGGCTACAAATCCTACTTATCACAGCAGAACCAAGCACATTGATGTAAGGTATCATTTTCTGAGACATGTGATCGATGGCGGAAAAGTGGCTCTTCAAAAGGTCCATACACGAGAGAATTGTGCAGACATGTTCACAAAGCCAGTTACAATAGAGAAGCTGCGGTGGTGTTTAGCTTCTCTTGGCTTGCAGAAAAGATGATGAATGGGCATGGGCAAGAGATTAGGAAAATTGTTGTCAAGGTGGAGTTTGTTAGTTTGAAAACGAATTAGTAACTTTGGGTAAAATGTAACTAGACAGTTTTATACCGAAATATTAGTTATGTGACGATGGTCAATGATATAAAACTAACAAATGCCCATGAAATGTAATGAGCGGAGAATCATTGTTGAATAACAAATTCCAATCCAATTCAGTTTCTTGTCTTGGTTATTCTATTGAGTTTCTTTGTTTTTCTTCATTATTTCCATTATTCGTACAACAGATAGGAGATCATTGCCATAGAAGCCAAATTTAGGCACTCCTAACTCTTTTTAGGAAAGTTTTTAAAGAAAAATCCCCTAGTCATACTTCCAGTCTTCACTTTCACTAGCTATCCGCTGGTTCAGATGGCTACTTCTTTACCGACCTTCGTGCTATCAACGAGACTTACCATCAGTCCCAGTTTTTTTATTCCTAGTAGGTTACCACAGGGAGAGGGAACAAATCCAATGGGAGAAGGATAGTCCTAGAGATCGTAGAGCTCAAAATTCGGGACTAAGAGAGGCATATTCCTCATAATATGATGCAACAATCGATTGTTTTGATTCTCATCTTGATCCAGCTAATATTGAGTCACAACGAGACTTATCATCGGTCATAGTTTGTCATTCCCAGTAGGTTGCCACGGGGAGAGGGAACAAATCCAATGGGAGAAGGATACTCATAGAGATCATAGAGCTCAAAATTTGGGATTACGAGAGGCATATTCCTCATAATACGATGCATCTATTGATTCTCTTGATTCTTATATTGATCCAACCAATATTGAGCCAGTCGATCCAGTAGTAGATCTAGCACCAACAGTAGCACCAGCCAACAAACATGTGAGCTTCACCGCTAACTCGTTTAGTAATGCCCTCTTAACCAAAAATTACAACAATGATTTTCAATATTGCCTCAGTAGCTTAAACGCCTACATTGTAGAATAGAGAAATGTGGAAAATCTGACTCTAAGGCACGTTTTCTAAATTATAGGCTCCTCATTTTGAAACTTTTACCGAATTTTCATTGAATACGTGCATTTTAGGTGCATGAAGAACATATACAGTTTTTCAAACTCAACATGCATTGATCTCTCCCTTGCAAATACTGTCAGAAGTCGACTACATAAACCTCTGTCGCCGCTCCTCCTTGTCAATCTTAGAAATGTTTCACTAATTTGAATTTCCATGTTTAATTCTATGTTGCAGTCATATGTTGTTGAACTTGTAGTCCTCGATTATGACTCTGACATCATTTCTGGATGCAATTCCTAGAAGGTTAATTTTAAGAGCATGTACGTCTCCTCTACTAATGAGCGATAAAGCAGACTTTTGAACGCACCTAAGGAATTTTTATGATCTAGTACATATGCTGCTTACACTTTAGACATAATAGAATTTTCTTCTGACATTTACATATGAACCATCACCCTTGCATAGACAGGAAAGGGTTATGTTTGAACTATGGTTTAAAAAATATCATTCTAAGTTGTCACTAAATGCTTCTTAGAGTGGTTGAATGTTTAGTATTACGTCTAGTTTTAACATTAAGGCCAATAGTTATGTATTCTACACAATAACCTCTATGTTCTAAGATAGTACAAATCTTCTCTATTACCCATTATGTGAGTAAGAGGAACTATGAGTTTGAATTGTCCATCCATCTAAGAGCTTATTTAAGCATCATATTATTAAATATGATGTGTGTAAATTAGGGCAAGTACAACCGTATCATTTTCATTACTATAGATTACAACATCTTCCTTATGCAGATTGAACCAATGGAACCAATAGAAGATTGAATCTTTGAGAACTAGATGCTATTGGAACTAGTAGAGAGTTAGGCTAGCAGACATAATATGCTCACAAGTTAGCCAACATTTCCTTAGAAACCGTAGCAGCTAGTGGAGGTAACTATTTTCGCTTAGGTAGATGGGTTTTCTTGGTTGTTGGCTGTAGTTGTAAGGACTGTATGGATTGACTCGCTATTACGGTCCTTTCATTGCGATGGGCTGTTGGGGACGTTTTGCTAGCTCCTTTTCTCTTATATGGATTAGGGTTCGGTCCAAGTAAAGAAAGGAAAGGCCTGTACTGGTTTTGTTTGAACATATGGAAAGCCCCATTTTTATCCAAATGTTCAGATCAATCAAAATGTAAGGCATGTAAAAATAATACATATTTATATAGATATATCATTCTACAGTAGGTTACATTAACTAATTATATCTAAATAAATGCAGCATAGATATTCTTTACTTTTCAAAGACTTTATTTATAAATGAAGGGTATTGAACTAAAGGCATGACATCCAACTCATTAGAGGCAACTACAAATAAGCCCAAAGAGAAGGATTTCAGTACATTCTCATCCTCATGCTCTAAAGGTGCAACATCTGCCTCATTAGCTACAGCGGCACCTGAGGCCCGTGAGGAGCATTTTAGTACATTCTCGTCCTCATGCCTAATAGAAATACCCCGTGCCTCTACAAGGTTCACCTTACACTGCCTCACCATACATCAATACAACAAATTCTCTATGCGGGTCGTGGATTCCTCTGACAACAGTCCAATCTTATAAACATTCAACCAGGTCAGTACTAATATCTTTGACTATGGTCATACAATATCATAAAACAAAGGAGACTATCAAAATGTTTTACTTACAACTTGTTTGTGTGGCTCATGGATTCCTCTGACAACAATCTAGTCTTTGTCTTTTGAATGATTGAGTAATAGCTAGAGATTCAACCAGGTCAGTACTAATATCTTTGAATATGATCATACAATATCATAAAACAGAGCAAACTGTCAAAACGTTTTATTTATTAAAGTATATATGGTTTTTTTTGGTATGATCAATCGTAACAATACATAGCTACCTGCAATCAATATCACGTAGCTAAATTTGTAGATTACTTTCAGTCACTTTATAGACATTGTTTTCTGTAAAGTGTTATATTTTTCCCATGAACAAATGTTGGATGCAGAATTTTCAAATTCACCAGGCGCTTGATGTTTGGATGAGTTTAGATGTTGGACTTCAAAACACTAGAGATTTCTATCTCCCCTTGGGAAGTTCTTTAGATATATGAAGAGTTATTTTTTATTATGGATCCTCATTTATGGTAAGATCCCAATGTTGAACCCTTGAGGTTAGCCAATGGTAAAAGGCTCTCAAGGAGCGCTTACTCATAACTAGTATGCAAGCGTGCTATAGAACTTTAGTAACACAAGTTAAAATGGGAATATTTGCAATCTTTTACAAGTATTTGATTAAAGCTACAATATCTATGTAAGATTTAGACTACTTTTCATAAGAATACTAAATAGAGATTCATATATGTGTTTACCAATATTCTTTTTCCGACACATCTTACCTCAACATCATTCCCTTACTTTCAAGTGGTTGAAAGAGGGATGACAAGTCAGTTCGAGCCTTCCCCATTCACTATACATTATGAAAATTTCCAGTCAATGCTACAAGGTCATACATAGGGGGTATCCATTGCCGATACGCTACTTTACCCAGGTTCCATGCATTCTCGGTACTCAATACGGGAATGAAAAGCTAAAATAATGTCTGCTCATTGACATGCCCACTTCCATAGCTAGATAGTAATTCCATATCTGAGATGAAGGAGACAAATAGGTTTTCTATTGGTTAGACTAGAAGACATTCTTAGTTACATATGAGATATAGATTAGGAAATGGAACTAATCCAATCCAATGGGATTTTACTACTAATGCGATTTTACTACTCTTATAGTGTCCAATGGGAAATACAGGCTTTCCAAACATATAATGGCCTGTCAACATGGCTGTGATTCAGACAATTGGAGTTTAGGCCAGACGCATCCCACGAGTTGTAGTTGTTTTGCTAGAAGATTCCATGTTACAACATTTTAAATCCACGACTATTGCTTGCAGTTGAGCTTTGCATCTCAATGCTTTCCACTCATGCCTGTTCAACCATGTCATCCCAACACTATCCATGGGAGGAGATTCAAAAATACTTTGATTAGTTATCTCTTTTTCCAGTCCTTTAGAGTAGGATATCATCCTTCTTCCATTTTTCTATGGAACTATTTGAATGACTTTAGAAGACTATTGTCTGCACTGAATTGAGATAGAACTTCTTTCATGCACTTTTTTTGTGACATGATAGCTATCTAATGGCCGAATCATGGCCTTTTGACTTGTTTATAGTAGACACATTTTCATGCTCCCAGGAGTCATCTCAATCTAAGGTTTTCCACTATTAGGACCTTGTCCTGTGGGACAAACCATAGAAAGATATCCCCTCCTTTTGCTAGATAAAGTCAAATGGGTTTTCTTCTACCGTGGTTCTCTCCTGCTCACTCTTCAAAAGTTACTTTTACAATGTAGTTCAATGGATCAGTTAATTTAGCTTACTATCTTAATAATAATACAGGAATATCACGAATTCAGTTAATAATACAAGAATAAATACTTTGGATTTTATGTAGAGCCTTGGAAGTTATTCCCCGATTCATGCATAACTAGTCATTTCTTTCCAAGCATTCAACACCTCCTGCTTCAGAGTTTCCATTCCTCTGTAGTGTTGTCTTCATTCCAACTGTTTCAGTCTTTCCCCCTCCTCTAACTGTCCTTCTTCAGTGTCTACGAATATACCTTTAGCTGCATAACAAGTCTTCTTTTCCTCTACCCATCTTAAACTCATTGATAAGCTACTTGTTGTTAAGGCTTCCACCATAATTGTACACATGCAGGAACAATATAAATAAGCACCACGTGGACAAATGAATTCTTGAATTTTTAGATACACTAATGCTTCACATAGGAAGAAAAGGATCCTGAAACAAACTAATGAGATCAACGATCTCTTATTAGAATGCCACGTCAACAATCTGTTATTAGGGTCCAACATTCTTACAATGAAATCTAAATGCAAATTCTTCCACTGAGATTTGAATGAAAATATGAATGCCAACTTAGAATTTGTGTTCTACCAATGAGACTAATGACTGTCAATGTGCTATGGATTATGGAGACTAATGACCATCATAGTGCTCTCAAATGAAAATTTGAATGCCAGCTGAGAGTCTCTGTTCTGCCAATGAGACTAATGATTGTCAATGTGCTATGCCTACTTGAGCCTATGATAGCTACTGTTTTGCTAGAAGATTCCATGTTGAAGTTCAACTTTGCATCTCAAACAACAACCCTTCATCAGCCTTGAAAGGCTTGTGGGTTCACATTAAGCGATCTACACATAGTGATGTAATTTTTTACCCTTTCTATGTTGTGGGAGAAGGCTAGTTTGTAGAAAAAGGGGTCTTCCTAAATATCACAAACATGTAGAAATGTTTCCTTTGCAAGGCTATTCCTTTTAAACATGGGGCCCTGAATATCAATACTCTACGTTGATACTAAGTCTATGGTAATTTCTGTATTCATTGTATATAGAGTATTTCCTATGAAGAGTATCTAGGACACTCGGTACCTGATTCTTTATTCATGAACAATAGCTTGATGATTTCTAATGCTTCAGTTCTAGTCATAGAGGGAACTTGGTCTTGAAGCCTTTTCGAGAGGTGAGTGAGAGTGTTGATCAGATTTGCGGCTAGTCTATTGCTAGGATAATATTCCACGCTTTGAATTTCAAGGAGGTTCCAAACTAATACTTTCTATGTGTTTGTGTAAAGAGAGTAAAGAAAAGAGATAGGATTCAACTCCATTGTTTTAATCAGAAACATTGGTAATGTAACTTTTACTTCCAATTTTTGTGTCTGATTTTTAATGATTGTTCAAGTGTGAAGTCTCTTTATATCCATCGGACAAAGGCTTCCAGAAGAACAATAGCTTAGATGAACGATTGGATTCACAGGGTCCTGAAATCAAATCTTATAAATTTTTTACAATTTCTATACTTCTAGATTTGGATTTGCACCTTATCAAACCAACGATGTGATACAAAAATTATTCATAAATTGACAAACACATATTGTCAATGTCATAGATATATTTTGTTGGGTGTGGAGCCTAATTATCTTCTTTATTCAGAGGTATCGCCACATTGGACCCCATTTCGTAATGTGGTGGCAACGCTGCCCATAAAATGTACACCGCCAGGGGGTCTGGGGGGTGACAACGATTGTTTGGAACCCGCCCCTAGCGGGGGATTAGGGGTAGCGCCCCTAAAGCTAAAAATAGATGTAAAATTGCCTTGTAAAATGTTGTAATTTCGTAGTCAATCTGACCCATTGATTAGGCGAAGATCTGACGGTAGAAGTTATGTTTAATTTAGGGTTTTTTTCCTAGAAGGCAACCCCTTGCTATATATGAGGGAATTATATTGCATCTATCTAGATCTGTATTCTGAGCGAGAAAAGAGAGAGGAGATTGTGTGAGAGAGAAGAGGGAATTACAACAAATCTATTGTAGGTTGTATCTCTTCATTTTTTTGTATAATATAAAAGGAAGGACTAACTATTTCTCCATGGACATAGCCCAAATTGGGTGAACCACGTATATCTGTGTCTATATTGTTTTATGTGTTTATATTTATGCAATATATTTTATGTGTTCCATTGCTCTGTAATATATAATTTTTTTAATGATTATTCAAGTGTGAAGTCTCTATATATCCATCGGACAGAGGCTTCCAGCAAAACAATAGCTCACATGAACCAATAGATTCACAGGTTCCTGCAATAAAATCTTATAAATTTTATACAATTTCTATACTTTTGCATATGGATTTGTACCTTATCGAGCCAATGATGTGATACATAATTTATTCATAAATTGACATATACATATTGTCAATGTCATATATATATATATTTAAGTCCCTCAGAACCTTACAAAAGCATCTATTCTTTGTGTATTTACAAACAACAATATAGATCTTTTCTTTGTAGCTCAATTTGACCAACAGTTTCAGGAAAACATGCATAAAAAAACTATAAGCGTAGGAATGGAAAAATGTAGGTGGCAAAGGCTCTGAGAATGGAGAATGCCAATCCCTTCTAAGTATTTCCTCATAAGAGAAGCCTTTTGCTGCAACCGAATCTGTATCTGAAATTGGTTTTGACCACAATGCATACTTTTAAGCTTGCATAGCAATAGCCCAACACCCTTCACGAATGGTAGGGACTTGTCACTTTGCAGCTTATCTTGTTTTTTAATGAGAACGACAGTGTTATATTGTTTTTGTTTTGTTTTGTTTCTTTCAAATCTTTTAATTATATTCAAACTAACCAATTTTATAAAGTAGTTTTCATAACGTTTTTCAAAAGTTTATATTTCAACTTTTTTAAAAATCAAATTTTGTTTTTTGATTCGCAATTGAGAAATTTTATGTGGTTTTAATAACTTGTCTTTGAGGTTTCTGCGAGTTTCATGATGTAGCATATCTTCTGGATACATCGCATTAGGATTCTTTATAATCGATGTTTCGAACCAGCGAGATGAATCACCGTTGCTGGTTCGAAACGTCGGTTTTAATATCGTTTATTAAAAAAAAAAATTAAAAAAATAAAGTTCTAAAGAAATTTTATAATGACATTTGGCCAAAATTGTCATTACTTGTGGGCATTTCAAAAGTAGCAATGTTTTTTTGGATAGTTTTCATTTTATTTTTTACCATTAATTTGAATATTTAATTCTTTTTAATAAATCAGAGTGAAAATCAGGAAATTACTAAAAACAAAATCTCACACAAATCAATCTATCAACACTTTTAAAACAATTATGTTTCTTTTATGCCATTTACCTTGATTCAACATTTATTTAATATTAAATATACGATTTAAATACTTGGTAGATACACTATGGTATATTTTACTATTTCACTATTAAGAGGATCTTTTGACCCACCCACAATATAAGAACTCATGCATTCTTTCAACTTCACTTTTACCTTCAATTACTTTTTGCATAAAAGGCAGGTACTAAGCAACATCACTGCATGTTAAACTTGTTCAAAATTGTATAAGAATTAGATTGAGATGGAAATTAATTAATTAATTATCTATCTATATATATATATATATATATATATATATATATATATATATATATATATATATATGAGATATTTAAAAATAAATTTCTAATTTCTTAAAATTTTAATGATATAAGATTAGTTATGGTTAGATTTAAAGTCATTATAATTACAACGTAAGGCATTCTCCTCTTAAAATAACTCTCTAGCTACCACTCTGCTATAACTCTCTAGTTTCCACTTAATGACATTTGATAACCTCTCAACCCGCTCGCTCGTGTTAACCAAATTGGTGGTCTAACGGTTAAACTAATCAAATGCATTGCAGGAGAAGGAACAACTATAGGATTTTCTCTTGGAATGTTTGGTAAGGGTTTGTTTCTTCTTGCAAAAGACCAAGCCTCCACTCAATCCGCTAACATCCACACAATACCATGATTTCCATCACAGAAAATATGCTGCTGGGGAAGAACTTGTCCCAAACGACAAATTGATTGCATCAGTTTTCTTTCTTCGCCTTGAGCTTACTGGACTCGAAATAGATCTGAGGGTTTAGACCTTACAATCCTTTAAAATTCATGTATGTATATTATTTTCATAGAAATATCTCCTCTGGCTCTTTGAGTGCTCCAATAATTGTTTTTGTTTGACAGGAGATTGGAGAGGATCAGGAGAAAAAGCTTGAGGAGCTTCGTAGCTTCATATCTACTGCATTGGCTTTGATTCTTCTTGCAGAAGACCAAACCCCTACTCAATCTTCTGGCGTACACACCACACAATACCATGATTTCCATTGCAGAAAATACACCATTGGAGAAGAATTTGTCCCAAAAAGATGAACTCACTGGAGAGGTTTTGTTTCCTTGCCTTGGGCTTACTAGAATTGAAACAGATTTGAGGATTTAGACCTTAAATTCCTTCAAAATTCATGTATATATATTATGATGAGTTAACTTTGACTGTCTTTTGGATTTTTGAAGTTTTCAAAAATGAACCCAAGATCATGATGCCTCTACATCATTTCACAATACATATTCAAATCCATACATTTTATTGCATTAGACACTTTGAAATAACATCCCAAATGTTGTTGAATTTATTGATCCTGAAATAATGGTTGTTGGGACAAGAAAATTACCTCTGGGACAACAAAACCAACTTGCTTCTGCAACTTATGATTCAGTCTTTCCTATGCAAGATTTAGCCAATTCCAAATTTAGCCATTCTTTGCTTGGATTTAGAAATTCTTTCTTAGGACAGGCGAGATAGGAAAGAATTAGGCTATTGGATAATCAATATTTATATTTTATTTTACAAAAACAGGCAACTATATTCATCGAAAGAGTTGTCATCCCATAGATTAATGCTACTTCCATGTACATCTCCTTTCTTCCTAGTTCATTTTCAGACTCTTTAACTAGGGACCATGTAGATTTAACACTAGTTTTCCCATTCTCAATCAATATTCTCTGCCTACTCTATATACTTCTTTTCCATGTGTATATGGCTGCCTCTAATCAATTTTCCATTTCCAAGGCGTTGTGCTATGTAGATAAATCAAGCAAGGAGAGAACATTTTCTGTAGATGTATAATCAACAGTGTGTTAGGCCCCTATACTACTAGTGTAACCCCTTATTGTTATTAGTACAACCCACTTATTATATTGATGTACCCATGTAGTGCCCATATTGTTACAATTGTGCCACATAGAAGCCCACTATTGTTACTGTTGTGCCCTACAATATTATTGTTATGTAGGCTTTGATTGTATTGGGACCACTTAGACTCCTATATATAGAAAGGAGGTATTTTCATTTGTATCATCCAAGAATTGTTCATTTATGTAATGTAAAGGAGGTTGCCCCCTCGAAGAGGCTGAATTATAAGGCGTGGATTTCTCTTTTCTATCTTTTTGTGAGCTGGTTCCATAACATTTGGTATCAGAGCTTTGGATTCTAGGGTTTCGCTGCTCCAAACAGGTCATCGTGGCATTGTCGCTATAAAGTTTTTTCTGTGACGTTTCAGAAGTCGCAAAAAAAACCCATTTGAGAAGAATTGGCGCTAAACCTTGGGTCCGAATTTCAGATTTTTTTTGCGCAATATTTTCGGAGATAGGATCTGCGGAAGTCGGTCTTTTTGCAGACTCCTGAATTACACTCAAAACAGGTGACCTGGGTAAAATCGTCATAACTTTCTTTTTGAGCATCGGATTGAAATTTCGTAAGAAGGTACAGAAAGAGGACGGACTGCAGTTTCTGTTTATATATTTTTTAGAGTCAAAGGTTGAAATAGTGACACGTGGCACTTCATACAAGTTCGCTCTACTAAACTAGTCTATAATCCGGTCACTGCGGGAGATTGTGCATAACTGTTTCTTGGAGAATCCAATTTGGATCAGACTTGTGGCATTGGAAAGAGGACATAGAGGGCTAATACAGGTCACAAGTTCAGAACTTAAAGATCCGAAAGTACAGAGTTACATTCGTTTCAAGGTAGAGCTCCTAAAATCAAGAAAAAGCAAGATGAGGAAGTTTGATGGCAATGATCCGGTAAATTGGATACTTCAGATGGAGCAATATTTTGATATACATGGTGTACAACTATTACAAAAGGTATGTATTGCATCTTCATATTTAGAACCAAATCATTTTTTATGGTACAAAGGGCTTTGTTCTCGTAAAAAACTTGTTACGTGGTCAATTTTCACGGAGGAAATGATAGCACATTATGAGGATACGAAGAGCAACACCTTCTTTAGAGCAACACCACAACAATTGGAAAGAGTAAAAGGGCTTTGTGACATAATGGAAAGCAAAATTATGGAGACCAGGAAGCATACCTCTCACAACTATAAAGATGGAAGTGTTGTTTCTCCCAACCTTCCACAACCTACAAGGGTTACACCACAACAATTGGAAGAAAAAAGAGAAAAAGGGATTTGTTACAATTGTGATAGCAAGTGCACTAAAGGTCATAGGTGTGCTGAGAAGAAATTATTTTACATAGAATATGAAGAAGAGGAAGAAAAGGATCAAGAAACATCAAAAGAAGAGGATATATTTCAGGACACCACCCCAGAGAAAGAAGAAGTGAATCAGACCATATCTTGTAAAGCATTGGCAAGAATTACCACTCCTCAAACTCTCAAGATAGAAGGACATATCAAGAAGAAAAAGGTGCAAGAAGTGAAAGATCACATCGAGAAAGAAGAAATTAATCCAACCATGTCTTGTAATTCAATGGATGAAATTACCACTCCTCAAACTATCAAGATAGAAGGACACATCAAGAAGAAAAATGTTCAAGAAGTGAAAGATCACATCGAGCATCAAGAAATGAATCCGACCATATCTTGTAAAGGACTGGAAGATATTACCACTCCTCAAAAGATAGAAGGACATATCAAGAAGAAAAAGTTTCAAGCAGAGAAAGATCATATCAAGCATCAACAGCAAGTTCTCCAACTTTTAAAGGATAACGCCACTTTGGTGCAAAATCAAATGAAACAACAGGTAGATCAACATCGTAGTGAAAAATGTTCTGATGTAAGTGATTGGGTATTTTTACTGCTACATCTCAAGCAAGCTATTTATGAGAAGGAAATGTTGGCAATACTACATGCACTTAAAAAATGGCGACCTTACCGAATGGGAAGACGCTTCAAGGATGAGGATGTGGAAGCATTGTTTTGTGCTATTTATATTATCCAACCAAATTGGATAAATGAAGCAACGGATGAATGGAAGAAGAACGAAGAAGTATGGCCACTTATTCAAAAGTTGCAAAAGATCCCAATTCAAGCAATATTAGCAGAAATTGAAGAGGAAGGAAAAATCATATTGGAACCTGGAGCAGTCACAGAAACAAGAACCCGACAGCTACGAAATCGATCAATTTCAGAGTATCTTATCAAGTGGAAGAACTTACCTGCTAAAGATTCCACATGGGAGGACAAGAATCTTATACAGAAGCATCAAGAACTACTCAAGCGTTGAGGACAACGCTTTTTGAAGGAGAAGGGCATGTTAGGCCCCTATACTACTAGTGTAACCCCTTATTGTTATTAGTACAACCCACTTATTATATTGATGTACCCATGTAGTGCCCATCTTGTTACAATTGTGCCACATAGAAGCCCACTATTGTTACTGTTGTGCCACATAGAAGCCCACTATTGTTACTGTTGTGCCCTACAATATTATTGTTATGTAGGCTTTGATTGTATTGGGACCACTTAGACTCCTATATATAGAAAGGAGGTATTTTCATTTGTATCATCCAAGAATTGTTCATTTATGTAATGTAAAGGAGGTTTCCCCCTCGAAGAGGCTGAATTATAAGGCGTGGATCTCTCTTTTCTATCTTTTTGTGAGCTGGTTCCATAACACAGTGATGATTCTATAAAGGGCATATCTAAGGCTTGACTTGGTAGTCTGCAAAAAGAAACAATTATAGATCAATAAATGAAATTTAGAAATATGCACACCAATCCAAAGTTTAATTTAAGTGTTTTTATGTTTGAGAGGGTTAATAGAAATCTTGTGGTGAAATTTATGAGTTCCCATATGTATGTGCTTGTTTATTTTTAATTTTTGTGTGCATGTTTTCAAGTTATTGCTCTGTTCTCTGCTTTAAAAATGAATTCGCAATCCTTGTTGTTTGTTTTATTTTCAATTCCCAATATCGCTGCACTATCAAAAGCCTTGCTACCCATGTTGTGGTCGACCTCAAGTACTAAAGCACCTTTTCTAATTCTTTCCCTGTGCCAAGTTTGCCTAGGGAAATGCTGGGTTGTTTTGTAGCCAACTTTCAGGCTCTTCTATTTCCTTAAACATTACTATCCTTGGAGACAAATTTATCTCAGTTGTAAAATTTATGAGTTCCCCTGTGTATGTTCTTGTTTATTTTTATTTTTTCTGTGAATGCTTCCAAGTTATCATTATGTGCTCCATTTAAATATAGATTCACAACCTTGGTTGTGTGTTTTATTTTCCATTCCCAATATAACTGCACCATTAAAAACATTACTACCCATGGTATGGTTGGCCTTAAGTACTAAAGTCTTTTCTAGTTTTTTCCCCTTTCCAAGTTTGTATAGGGCAAAGTTGGGTTGTTACGTAACCAACTTTTAGGCTCTTCTATTTCCCAATACATTCCTATCCTAGTAGACAGATTACCTTTACTCTAGAATTCCAACGCTCATGGAAAATGATTTGTCTTGAAATATTGCTTTTCATAAGGAAGAATGATTCAGGTGGATCTCTAAAAAGTACTAGTGGCATGGTGAAAAAGGCTCAAAATTCAAAGGGGCAGAATATGGATAATCTTAGCATCATGTCAAAGTTCTCTTCATCCTGATTCCAACGATGCAAACGACACTTAAATCTGATTTCATATGAAAAAATTAGAGCAAGTCAAAGTTCATGTTTGACTTGGACAAGTGGTAGGAGAAGATGACGTGGCAGAACTCTTAGCAAATGGGGAAGCACCAAGTGGCAGGCCGCCATTGGTCCCGCATTTTTCAATCGCATATGGAAAGAGGTCAACGGTAAAAAAATCGCCTCCCATCATGACCAGGTTGCGATTGTGATATTGCAATCACAGATCGGAGGCAACACAACATTAAAGAAATTGGCCCCCAACATACCAGGTTGCAATGTGATCATCACAATCGAATAGTGTAGGGTGCTGTATATATGTTACCCCCTAGCTTCGTTCATTGAAATTTGCGATGGATCCCAGATGCGATACATTTATGGGTTTCAGTTAATAGTTCCGTCAGGTTCGCTGGTTCACACATCGCATCGTAAAGTACAATGGTCGTATGCAGAATCACCTTGGTTCCGCCGATTGTGATTTGCGATGGGTGATCAACGTAGATAGACTATGGCCATCGATGATAAAGCCATTGGGTTTGGGGAATACACTGATTCTTTGTATTATTCTGCCAGTTTAAGGTTTAGAATGAAATGATCTGTTTGAACTGTTAGATGGTGGTTTTTCCATGTATGATATGTTTGTTACCTACACACCATTCCAGGCCCAAGAATCTCTGATTGAAACAAACCCACTTGGCATACTTGTCATCTGTTGGAACTTCCCGAACTGAGGAATCAACCGATCAAGATTATATAATGGACGGTCCGCACAGGGAAAATGGGGAGACTGACATAGTTTAGAAACCATTGTACAACACTAACCTGACCTGGCAGTAAGTTGGGACCTCGCCTTGAGCAACAGGGAGGTTCTGAGAGGGTGCAGAATTTTCATTTCTCTGAATTGGGTGTTCAAATAGGTGATTCTACACGATTGTTTGCTAGAATTTCAGTGGTACTATCTATTTTTGAAGCTGGGCTCTCCATTCTTCGTCCATCTTCCAGCTTCGAGGTATAAGGATTGTAAATTAATGTTTCTTGTACTTTTATCTCTTTTTATGCCACTTAATGAATGAAGGCCTCCCCACTATTGGGCAGGGCCTGGAGACGTAGTCCAAATTGGACGAACTCCGTAATCAAATATTTGTGTCATGCTTATCTTTTCATTTCTGCATTGTTTTATGTGCTTTTAAGTTCCATGGTTAATAAGCTCTGTTTCATATAATTATGATATATCTATAAGTAAAAGATCTTGGATCAAAGAAGAGGAAGGAAGTGTTATTTACTAAGAAAGTACTTGCAAGCAGATTCTCATGGTTTGATAGCTCCTAATACACGTTGGTACTTGTAGATCATTATATAGCGAGAAAGATGGAGATAAAACACTTTCATCAATTATTAGCTTTTTTGGGGAGTGTGTACCTTTCCCTATGGGTAGAAAGCCACCTGGTGCATCCCCAACCAAATCAACTCATTCCTACCAACGATTGAGAACTTAGGGTTAGTTGCAACATTAAGCTAGCAGGGTTATCAAGGAGACAAGGAAAAGGATGCACAACTAGCCTCATCTTCTATGCAGAATGATTTTTGTGTGATGTTGTCCACACAGGTACCCATTTCTTCCATGAAGCAACTTATGAGATATCACTCCCATTCAAATGACATAGATTCAATTCTCCTTCAATGCCTCCCATTGAGACTTGCACCAGTCACCATAAAAATCTTCCAATGCAACGACCCATACTATTATGTTGTGTTTTGGATAATGGAGATCATCACAATGTAGCTTGTTGCAAGAATGTCTGGGACATTGAAAAAACCATCATATTTTTTGTGCCTCTTACCATCTGTCCCCTCCCTCAACAATGGATTGCATGGCCATAATGTGGGAGCTCTACATGTTGAGTATGATGAATATGCAAAGCAAAGGATGATTGAGCATGAATCCTAGTTGGACAACCTTTCTATTGCGTGTGAAATGTTGGATATCAGTGCCATATCAATCGAAGAAGGGCTTACTTGTGTTTTCATCCTAATTATTCCTATAGTGCATGATGATTGGATAAGGATGTTGATTATATTTTTTCAAGTGTGGAGATGAATAAGCTGAGGGTACCAGAATTTTTGCAGCAGAATCTCTTGAGACCTAATTGGATGGAACTGAAGCGTGTACTTTTGTTTAAAGTGTTTAATACAACACCACATCTTTAGAGGTGGAATGGTTGTTAGAATATTTTCTTGATCCTTTGTATTTCTCATGAATCCTGGGGTATATAAATGATTATGAATATTGGAGAGAAGGTATACCGAATCTCCATGGACTCAAAGACTCACCTTTGTTTCATATTGTGTCCTTTTATTGTTGTTCTTTGAAAATATAATGCTATCCACGAGGATATGAAAACGAAAAAAATGTTCATAATTTCCTTGGATTTTCTTGAAGATGAAGGTTTTAATTGGTACGAAAAGCACATTGGAAATTAAATATCACCACTTTCATAATTATTCAAGGCATTTCTAAACATTGGCTTCATCTCTATGAGGACAAGTGTGAAGGAATTATTGTAGATGTGGCACAACATGTGGATTTTGTTTATACATGTTTTTCTAGCCTTGTGTTATGGGTGATTTTGATGATAAATAGGTTGAGGATAGGTTGCCACATGCACTTTTTTTAGACATTATTCCAACCCCCTTCAACATAACATTGACTTGGCATATGCTAGGTCATGTTATCATCTTTCAAAATCTTATATTGGCTACCATGCCCATGTTTTAATTTCTTGTTGTAGCCTTCATATCATGAATATTCCATTATATTTATATGAGGTGTTTGGAATTTCCTTGTTTTACTAGGAAAAGGTGTTTATGTAAATAAAGAGCTAAGATGGCTCCATCGGTTGTATGGTTACACCTAGCTCCTATACTTTTTCATGTTACAATAGGTGGAAAAATAAGCTCTCTAGCATGAGCACTAGCTATTTTCATGGAGCTTGGGAATTGATGACATATGATAAGCCAATTTTGATGTAATAAACTCTACAAAATTTATTTTTGGTGTTTAGGGATGTGATGTGGATCCATTGTGCCATAGTTACTTCACAAGTATTTTTGATAGGTACACAAGACATTCTGGGGTTCCCATCCACTCTTCTCTAGAGTACATGTCCCCAAGTTGATGCTACTTGTTAGCCCTTAAATTATATGAGGGTTAACGCATGTGATTTTCATCACACATACAAATGATCTTCATTAATATTGTTTCTTTTTTTTGAATGGTGCATCATGGTGAAGCATAGGTATGACACATTGTTTCATTGGTTTGTATGGGAGGTTATATGGTGCCTATTTATTTTCATGGTTACTTGTATATTATGACAAGGATATATTGATTGATGGCTTATCTATTGATTAGGCACACCTATGGGTCAACTTATCATACAATGTTGTTAGTTCCTTACATGATATTGTATATGATTTTGGGATGGAGTGCCAATGTATTGTAAGGTGTCTATCATACTCCTATAATGATATCTTATGTGATAGACAATTAATTTTTTGGAGCACTCACCTTCTTTTAGTATTTTGAGTGCTATAGGGTTTTATGGTTGTGTGAATAACTATAGTGCTTGATCATGAGGAACCATTTTTAAGTTTTGGTCTGCCTATCTTAATGAATCTATATTTGCCTTTAGATAATGTTTTTTAGTGATCGAGCACTTGATAAATGTGAATTTGAAGGAATCCCATTATAATGGTACCTTGAAGATCATATCTAATTGGAATTAAGACACAAATTTATCATTAGATCCAGAATTGAATTTTGTGTTCCAATCCTAGTTTCATGTCCAGATATAAAGCACCGATGATAGGGTATGAGGATGAATTTTGGAGGTAGTCTTCAGTGAAGTTTCAGGCTTTTAAATAAAGATGACAAATTATAAGGCACAAGAGGTTGAAAATTATTGTAATAACCAGCAGCAGCGGACGATGTGTTTTTCAAACCTTTCCCAAGCAATCATATGAGAAGCTCACTTTGATCATCGAAAAATGTAAGTCTGGTCTCAGTATTAGTAAGCTTGCTTATAGTCCCGAATGGAAATATAATTGAGAGCTTGCACATAGGTATCACATTAATGTTGGGACCTATTCAAGAAAACCTTTTGTGTCAATGAAGTAAAGCCTAATTCAGTTATAAAGAAGAGTTGCCCATTCCAGAAAATGGTAAAAGTTAATGACAAATCTAAGTTCCAACAAAGGTAGCATGGTTATTCTCCATCAATTGTAGTTCAAATCCAACATCCAAGGGAAAATGATTAAAATACATGTTCTTTGTAGTGTCATCTTCCAGAGTCATCGCATTCATGTTTGTTGGAATCGACGTTTTGAACCAACCATTGTGGTTCATCATCAGGATTAGATCCATGAGTGAAATAAGTCAGAACTCAATGAGGTTCAAATAAGGTTAGGGTTGGGATGGGAATGAATATTAGCCCCTTTTCAGTTTCATTAGTCATTAACCAGCTTTTCACCAAGGAATTAATTTACATAGTGCACCGATATATCTTGATAAAAATCATAGAAGAGCACTATAGTTGAAATATGCCCAATATAAACTTATCAATGACATCCTATTCCGAAGGAATTATGATGATGTTCTCATGAGGTGTCTCGAGAAAGAGGATGTTGATAAATTAATCTAACTGAACCCCATGGTTGGATGGGATGGGATCCTTATATTTAAAAACTTATCTTATAACATAGTCTTCTTACTTTCTTTGTTGATGACTCTCCTCTGTAATCTAACATATTCTTAGCTTTTATGTAAGCCTTTATATATTAGTTATTCATTCTCTACTTAGAATTTTATAACAATCTAAAAGTTTCTTGAGTATTAAATTGTTGAAATGGCAACATGGACTTGTAGATCTAGTTTAAAAAATTTAAATTAAGGATCTTTATTCTTAAATTGTTGTTATTATTAAATTGTTGTGATCTATATGTTGACAGTTTCTATGTTATTTATTACACTGTAGGTGCAAATGGAACTTCTTCTATCAATGGTATTGTCCTTGGAAATGTGACATTTTCTTCGACTGGGACAAATACTACTTTAAATAGTTCTCCATCCCACCTCTAGTCACAAATTCATCCCATTCTTCTTCCTATTGTAACTATTCAGCACTACTGAGAGATTAGAGTTAAAGAGTGTGGTTAAATTCAAAGTGCTTACTTGGGTTCAGTTAATGGATTGAAGGGGGGGGGGGGGGGGGGGGTGTGTTCCAGGGCATAGTTCCTAAGAAACATGTCACATATGACACCTCAGCTTCACCATCTCTAAACAAAAAAAACTCCTTTATGAAAAAGTGTTGATTTTCCTTAGGAAGCATATCCTAGTACACATCACAAACCAACATTTCAGAAAGAACCTACTCATTTATGGACTTTTCAGCTTTCAAGACTTGACTTATACAATATCTCTTGTAAAGCAACCTTTTCCTTGTTTCATTTGATAGCGCATTCATAGGTACTCTTGGAATTGGCAACCACCATTTCTTCGCTCACTTACAATCAACACGGAATCCAAATTTAGTGGTGTTGATCAAGGAATGGCTAGAAGAAAACTTTTACTCCTGTTTTAGGTACACCTCTTACGAGCACGAAGAAACGAAAAATTAATAGATTCAAAAATTCTTCATCGAAATTTAATGGGTTCAAGCATTCTTCAACAGAAACTACTATTCACAATCTTGTGCACCTGAGTTCAGACAGGTTTGTAACTGCACACAACAAACTTGAAGTTGCAAGTGTGAACTTCCATGTCAATGAAGTTGAAAAGGGCCATACTCGAACAAAGTCTTCCAGTAATGAAAATGATTGCTTAATGTTCATTGAGAGAGTTTTGATTTATGCTTATACTACAAGATTCTCGTATTTTCCCCTTGTTTTTTATTTTTAATATATAATTTTTTATGTTTCTTTGAGAAGAGGTGATATTTTGCGTTTCTCAAGGGATCATACCAATAAACCTGTATTTTGTAATGATTGTGCACTGGACAAGCAATTCATGGAGCTATTTTGTGACACAAATAGCAAGACAGGTAAAACTATTTCCTGTTTATCTTTTAGTAGATTAAAGAGAAACTATTACCAATGTGTATACTTTTCCTAGAGCAGAAGATGTATTCAGATTTCTCATCTTTGGGTGCACTTTTCCATTTTTTTTAATTTCTTCTTTTCAAGTTTTGTAAATGCATCTTACATTTTATGACTAAACATGATAGAAATACATCTAGAATGATACATGATGCCAGACAAGTAATTTTTAGTATTAGTCTATAGAGATTTTTGGAGTTATGATTGCTTAGACTTAGCTTTGACAATTTGTTCCAATACTGTGATTGTGATGTTGATTTTGATTAGAAGAATGGTAACTTGTTTCCAATATCAATTTTATATAATATCTATCATATGTTTATTGTAGATATTATCGAGCACGTGTCCAAGGAATGTACCTTCAACATTCGCATTTGTGTCCTCATAGGGTGATCGGAAGCCTATTTTCCAAGTCTTTATATTGTTATTTGTCATGGTAATAAATGTTGATTGAATGATCTTGGACATTGTAAATATATTGTTTTGAAACATTATAATGTTGTGCAAAGATTGCATCGATTTTACAAGACACTTCAAGCTACTAGTTTCATTTCTTCCGCTTTACGGCGTTTTCTTTGCAGCGTCTGGTGCAAATGCTAGTAATATATTTGTTATAAGTAATTGTATAAGAATTAGATTGAAATGAAAATTATGAAACATATATATATATATATATATATATATATATATATATATATATATATATATATAACATGATATTCAAAAATAAATTTTTGAAAATAAATTTCTAATTTCTTAAAATTTTAATAACATAAGATTAGTTGGGGTTAGATTTAAAGTCATTATAATAATATATTTGTTATAAGTTCTTTAGGTAATTTATGTTGCGGGTTAATTGATGATCATTGCATGGAGAGGTTCTCTCTAGTTCAACATGGTAGAGATGATGTAATGTAAAATTAAATCAAATTAAAAAATAAAATAAAAAACACAAAATTCTTGAATGCATGGTTTTTTCCCTTTTGCATACTTCTCTAATGTGGTATATT
Organism: Pinus tabuliformis; assembly: GCA_031772625.1. Classification (NCBI taxonomy): domain Eukaryota; kingdom Viridiplantae; phylum Streptophyta; class Pinopsida; order Pinales; family Pinaceae; genus Pinus; species Pinus tabuliformis. The sequence continues at coordinate 434,634,069 of CM062806.1, read as the reverse complement.
TAAAGGCTCTCTCTCTCTCTCTCTCTCTCTCTCTCTATATATATATATATATATAATCATGCATGGAAATTAATTTGTAAATAGCCTTTGTTATAATGCCATGGCTTATCAATACCAAGGGGTGATACCTTAGCTTATCAATACCCCGTGGCCAATATGACACATTGATATGACATTTTTCTAATTAATTAATCTGAAATAAATTAATTAAAAAGGAATAACTAACTTGGCTATATATAATTAATTAATAATATTAATATTTTAAAATAAGTTATAATCTAGTTAATTTTAATGTTTTTTTAATTTTTATGAAATACATATTTTGATGCTAATAATGGATTGATGTCTATAGATATTCATCGACCATTTACTTTTTATTGATTAAGAGATGTTGACTTTAATACATATATTATTTAGATTGAAATTATATTCTAATTATATAATATGATTTCAAACTCCAATATATGGGTTAAAAATAAATTTATGGCTTTTTTAGTCATTATTAAATTATTTTATATAAATACAAATTAAAATAATAATTCTAAATTTTGTAAATAATAATTATAAATTTTGTAAATTTTATTATGTTTTAAAAAATTACGTATAACACACAAACTACTCTATAAAAAGTAAGCAAATACATGCATAAATATAATACTATAAATAAATATGATATGTAAACAAAAATATTAATACAATGTAAATATAAATATTTTAATCATAATGAAATTTATATTATTTTTTAATTTGTTTTTTATAAGTATTTTTTATTTTATTTCTTCAAATAATTGTTTTACTTCAGAATGAATTGAGATTCTCTCTCTCAAGAATATAAACCAAACATACAATTTCAATTTTATTAAGAGCCAAACAAAAAATTACTGAGATTGTACCAAAATTCTAACAAAGTTTTTTGAAATACATGGCCTCTAGGGGTATACTTAAATAAAAAGGACAATTAACGAGGACTAAGCAGTAAAAATCAAGAGGACATAATGAACATTCAAGTTTTTCTAGAATTCAAAGCTTCACAAGTGATAGGATCTTTGTTACCTCCTAGAGAATAACCTAGATTAGGGGTCAGGTAGAGGTGACCTTCAATTTTCCCAAGTCCATTGTCTATGGAGAGAACTAACATCTAAAAAAAATCCAAACAGGATAATCTCTTCTTTGGTAGTGTTCCTACCCACCAACACACAATTCAACAACAATTTTAGATGTAAGTAAATATATACTATTGATTGAGACATCCTTGAAAGTGGTATGTGTTTGGAACCCATCCAATGGCATATGCAAGCGCCTGAAAATTGGTTATGTATTTTCACTTATCTTCTATGTCCCACATTGCTTTGGAGATATCCCCCTGAATGCTTGGCATAGTGAATTCATGATAGTGAGAAATGGAGCTCTTTTCTTGGTGTTGGGCTATGGGACTTCCAATTTCTCTACAATAGGTTGTGCCATGATGTGCTCAAGCTTTCTGCCTCAACATCATGGCCACTGGTGAGGGAATCTGAGCATAACCACAAAGAAAGTTCAATGAAGAATTATTTATCCAGAAAGAGGGGAAGTTTGGGAGTGGGCAATGATAATCGAAGGGCAGACAAGACGAGACAGTGAGGTGGTACACTAGTGGAGGGGAGGGGGCACCAGTTTGGGAAAATAAAGTGAGTAAGGACCTCTCAAAAAGTCAGGTGAGAACTAGGAAAAAGATAAGGAAGGGACCTCAATGGAATAGCGGAATAACATCAACAACAAAATACCTATAAGGAATACCAACATTTCCATTGAGGAAGACGAATTGCGACAAAGAGAAAAGTTTGCATCAACCAAAGAACTGCAATTTCCCCATCTAAATTGTTGTAGCAAGGATGGATATGTTGAGCATGATCCAGATGCCATAAACCATAGAGTACAAAAAATGATTTCAGGTAGACTATGATCCACTTTCATCATGCCCAAGGAGATGGATCTATATGCCATAATAATTCTACACCTCTCGAAATGACCAATGTGTAGAATGAGAGTTAGATCACATACAATGCCAAGAATCCAAGTACAGGGCAAGTTAGAAAATGATGACATTGCAAATGCAAAGAGAGCACGTTCATTAAACTAGAATCGAGCAACATGACTGACAAAGTGGTGGCAAAGTGATTATTCATTGAGGGGAAAATGTAATAGGATATGTGTTCATAACTATTAATTTTAGATAACAATGGTATGTTTTATGCTTAAGCATAATTTACTTCAATGTTCCCTTAGTAGCCCAATGACAATTTCCAATTATATCTAGTAGCAATCACATTAAATTATAAACAATGACAGTAAATGCAGATAGAACATAAAATCATATGCAAAAGACAAGCCAAGACAAGAGGACACAAGATGTGGTGGATTCCAGGGACAAACCCCAATGTGGGGAAATCCTTTGATCAAATATTCTTATTATTATTTAATAGTTCAACAAAGAGAGAGTACAAATATCATAAATACAAGCCTAAAACAGATCTTCCAAATAAATAGTCAAATCAGTAGTCAATGCAGCCCTAACTAGAAAGTCAATGGTGGTGAAAGCTGCCCCAAACCATCCTCCAGTCAGCTTGGTCAACAAAAGAAGAATGCAGCGTCCGAACAAGGTCAAATTCAACCAAAAACAGCTCGGTCAACCTAGTCAAATGTTGTTGTAACTTATGCGGTCAAACCAAAAAGTCAACGTTGAAGTCAACATGGTAAAACAATCCTAATCATCTCAAAAATTATGCCAAACAATGCGGCCAACAGGGATCGATATTATGCCTCCAAAATAGAATTCGATGCATGGTCAAAGTGCCCAATTCAATTCTGGTCAACACTTCCCTAATCTTAGAAATTTCGGCCTCCAAAACAAGTCTAGAAATCATCCTTCCTTCCACACATGCGAAGAAGAGAGAGAGAGCCTACAAGTGTACGAACCAACCAAGAGAGGAAAGAGAAGATGATGTGATGGGATAACTAGTGATGTCCAAATGAGAGAAGGGTCACTCCTATTTATACAATTCATTAAGGGAGATGAGACACATCCATTGGGCTTCATGAGCCTACATTTGATTGAGGTTGACCTTGATAATTTGACCATGAGAAAGAATAAATTCAAAATTCCATTTCTGCTTGTCAAAATGAGATGATATTTATATCAAAATTGTACCTCTCAAAAAGAGGAATCCAATGCAATAATCATCTCGATCATATGATATATCCTAATGTGGAAGTTTTCCCTAGTTGCCAATTTTAACACTCCCTCTCAACTACGGATAATTCCACTTGGCAATTCATCAAGATGCCAACCTGTCATCCTGTACCATCCCTGCCATCACTGTCATGTACTGGTATGCTCTGCTGAACCATGAAGTAATAATGAAGAAGAAGTGATTGAGAGTGAGTCATAAGATGATACCACTCTCCACTGACTAAAGTCAGTCCTTGATCCTAGATCAAGTTGTTGAACAACATGCATCCTAGGCATAGGGAGTATGACAATACATGATGCATGCATTGGTAGTGTTATGGTCCCTAACCATATTTTCCCAACTCATTGGCCAAATTAGAGGTACCTCCCATGAGTCACGGACTCTATGCGTAGGATGTGTGTCGGGGCATCAACAAGAGAACGTAAACCACTCATCCTACTCATATGCCATAGGAGAAGGTGAACCACTCATCCTATGCATATGTCAATCGTAGGGGAAGGTGAACCACTCACCCTACATGCATGTGTCTTGGTAGGGGAAGGTGAACCACTCACCTTGTATCCAGTGCACCACTGGGGGAAGGTGAACCACTCACGCTATGGTCGCTCATAGCTATCTCCAAGAAGTACCCCACACCCCTAGGAGCTCCCAAAGCTCTATGCCCAACTCATATGTTACCCTCATGGGAGGGTCCTTCCACAACTCCAAATCTCTCTCAAAAGGTTAATAATTTTACCTTCCCCAAAGGCCTCAGGAGAATGTCTACAACCTTCTCAGAAGTCCTGATGTGTTGGAGCCTAAATTCTCCCCGTTGTACCATATCCCAGATAAAGTGGTACCTAATATCAATGTGCTTGGAGCAATCATGGAACATGAGATTCTCTGATAGACAAATCCCACTTTGGTTGGCGTAGAAGATCACGTGGTATCTAGCACATGCTCAAATATCTCACTGAAGAGCTTCCTCAACCAAACTGCTTCACAACATGCCATACTCGTAACCGTGTATTCCGCCTCGTTGGTGATTAATGCAACCGATTTCTGCTTCCTTCTCATCCATGATATAGAAGCAGACCCCAAAGAGAAGAAACACCCAGATGTTCTCTTACGATCCACAACACTGCCATCCTAGTCAACATCTGAATATCCATGTATCCTCAAATTCCTGGTAGTGTATCTCAATCCATAGTGGATTGTGCCTTGGAGATATCTCAAGATATTCTTGGTCGAAATCCAATGAATGTGATGAGGCTCGACCCTATATTGACTCAACGTGTTCACAACAAAGCATATGTTAATATGAGAGTTGACCAAAAACATAAAGGCCACCACATGTTGACGATACTCGGTAAGGTTTTCCAATTCGAACTCAACAAAACTTCAAAATATCTTCTCAAATTTGAATTCAATCAGAGTAGTCACAGACTTGCAATCCACCATCCCACGTCTCTCATGTAGCTTCACAATATATTTTCCTTGAGAAAGGAAAATATCACCTGGATTTTGCTAGACCTCCAACCCTAGGAAATAATACATCAGACCTAGGTCCTTCATCTCGAACTCGAAAGCCAACTCCCTCTTGCATTGATGAATGAGAGCATCATCACCTATCATAAAGAGATCATCCACATAAAGGACCAGAATGACAGGTCTATCCTTTTTAACCTTGAAGTATAGGTTCGGGTCAACATCAATTCTTGTAAATACCAACTTCATAAAATAGCTATTGATCCTGTCATGCCAAGCTCTAGGGGATTGATTCAACCCATAAAGGGATTTCTTCAACCTGTACACATGTGTCTCACGATATTGAACCTCAAATCCCTCAGGTTGTTCCACATACACTTCCTCCTTAAGCGAACCATGCAAGAAGGAAATTTTGACATCCATATGGTGTAGGTTCCATCCTTGAGAGGAAACAAGGGATATAATCAAACGGATGACGGTATATCGGGAAACTAGGGAAAATATCTCATCGTAGTCTACTCCTTCCTTTTGAGAGAAGCCTCGAGCTACAAATATGGCCTTTAATTTCTCAGCACTCCCATCAGCTCCATGTTTGAATTTGTATAGCCATTTCGAAGCGACCACTGACTTGTCCTTAGGTGTAGGAACCACATCCTAGAAATCATTCTTCATGAGCAACTCATATTCCTTGTTTATTGCATCCTTCAAAACTTTTTGCTTCACGACTTCTTCGAATGTACAAGGTACTCATGGAAGCTAAGTACCCTTGGTACCTATTTGACTTCTTGCTTTCACAAAATGTCTCCCTCGGTGCAATATGTTTCTCAACATCTTCAAGAGTATATTTGAGCCACAAAGTTGTTTTTATTGAAGTAGAGAGCGCATTAGGAGATCAATGGGATCTATCAGACATTCAACATCAAGAATTATGTCATCAGATAGAGGTTCATATTTCTTGTTTTCATAAACATCATCATTGTTCTTCATAGGAATAGGAAGATCTTAGATCTTTCTAAGAGAGTAATATTTATCGAAAGTGACATCATGGCTTAATTCCACTTCCCTTTGACCAGACACATAGATTCTATATGCCTTCGAAGTTTCACTGTAGCCCAGAAACATTCCTTTATTCCGAGATGCATCTAGATTGTTTCTTTTCTCTTTCGGCACATGAAAGTATATGGGACAACCAAAAACTGTAAAATGAGAAACATCAGATTTCTTAACAGTGAATACTTCTTCGGGTGTCTTGAAGTCCAAAGCTTGATGTGGGCATCAATTTTGGACATACACAGTAGTGTTGGAAACTTCTCCCCATAAGAACTTCGGAAGACCTCGATCATGAAGCATAGCACGGGTGTATTCTATGATAGTACAATTCTTCCTTTCAGAAACACCATTTTGTTAAGGAGTATATGCGGTATTAGTCTCCCTCTTAATTACATCTTCTCTACAATAGTCTTTGAATTCATTTGATTCATATTCGGTCCCATTATCGGTCCTCAATATTTTGATCTTCTTCCTTGTTTGATTCTCAACCAAGGATTTGAAGGAGAATAACCATTTGAATACTTCATCCTTATTCTTTAAGAAATAGATCCATGTTTTTTGAGAGAATTCATCCACAAAAATAACATAATAAAAATATCCACCTAAAGATTTCACAAGCAACATAACTGATAGATCGGAATGGACAAATTGAAGAATATCGGTGGTTTCAGTCTCACTTGAGGGGAATGGTCCCCTTGTATGTTTTCTAGCTTCACATCCCTGACAAACACCTTCATGATTTAAGTTGAAGTCATGCATCCCTGTGACCATCTTCCTTACATCAGGTAAGGATTTTAAATGAGGGTGAGAAAATCTTAGGTGCCATAATTCAAATTGAAGAGAAGTATCACAAGTCATTGCTCCCAATGGACTTCCTCCAACCTGATAGAGACCTTCAACCTTGAATACAAGAGTGAATCCATCTCTTAGGTTCCTTTTCCAAACATGAACCTTCCCATCAATGAATGTCACCTTAAAACCTTTGTCTTCCATCGTAGAAATAAAAACCAAGTTCTTTTCAGATTAGGTACATATAACACTTCTTGCAAATGAAGATTTTGACCTTGATTTAAGTGGAGAATAATGGTCCTAATTTCTTTCATGGGATAAGTGGCATTATCCCCAAGTATAATATCCATATTCATCTTCTTTTTAACCAAGTTTGAGAGGGCTTCCTTGTATCCAGTGAAGTTCCTTGAGGTACCACTATCAATCAACCAATGATCCAGTGTGTCCAAAGGAGAGGCGGTGGAGAGGGCAGAAATAAGATAAAATTCTTTTTGCTTTACAACATTAACTTCATCATAACTAGAGTTTCTCGACTTCTTGGGAGGATGGCCACTTCCATTTCGAGCAACGAGAACATTCCTCTTTCCTTTGTTATTGAACTTGTTGTTCCTTTGATTTCCATTGCATTTTAAGTTGTTGTTATTGTTTTCATCATCTCTTGCAATATCCTTCTCGTGAGGACACTCTCTAGCAAAGCGGCCAAACTTGTTACAATTGAAGCATCTTCCTTTTCTTCCTTCTTTGAATCTTGGCTTGAACACTTATCCTTGATTCCTTGGACCAACATTGTTCCTCCTCTTAGAATGAGCAGAGAATGCGGTAGGAGTGTTTCCATTTGAGGGCTTGTCTCTTTACATCATCCTTATTTCTTCCTGAGTGCATCTGGCCAATAGTTGATCAAATATCAGAATCCTATCATTGTTGATAATGGTAGTGTTGAACACATCCCAATCTCTTGTAAGGCCCCCAAGTGAAATAAGAGAGAGCTCTTGGGCACCAATGACTTCTCCAATTGATAGGAGATCATTCTTGATCTCTGTAATCCTCATGAAGTAGGATTAGATGGATTCTCCTCTATCCATCTTGATGTCTTTCAAATTGTTCTTGAGAAAGAGAACTTGATTTGCATTATTAACTTTTAACATCCCAACAAGATTTTCATACATCTCCTTAGATGTTTCCAAATTAGAAATATAGGAAACCAAAGGCTTGTGAACTGAATCAATAATAATCTTCTTAGATTTTACCTCACCTTTCTTGTACTTTGTTTGTGAAACATCAAATGCATTTGAAGGAGGCTCTTCTATTCTTCCTTTAACATAGTCCATGGCATCATTCGCTTCCAAAGTCAAATACAAAGTCATATTCCATGCATGATAGTCGGATTTTTCCTTAAGCTTATCTTTGAATTTGAAGAAAGATGTAGTCGTCATTGGGACTAGTTACAAGTCCTTGTCCAACAAATTCCCTTAGTGATTTATTTGCTTCACTCTTGCTTGGGATTTTTCTTCACTAGAGCTCTGATACCATGTTAATTTTAGACAACAATGGTATTTTTTACGCTTAAGCAAAATTTACTTCAATGTTTCTTTAGCAGCCCAATGACAATTTCCAATTATATCCAATAGAAATCAAATTAACTTATAAAAATTGATAGTAAATGCAGATAGAACATAAAATCATATGCGTAAGACAAGGCAAGACAAGAGGACACATGATGTGGTAGATGCCAGGGATAAACCCCAATGTGGGGAAACCCTTTGATCAAATATTCTTATTATTCTTCAATAGTTCAAGAAAGAGAGAGTACAAATATCATAAATACAATCCCAAAATAGATCTTCCAAATCAGCAGTCAAACCAACAGTCAATGCATCACTAACAAGAAAGTCAACGACGGTCAAAGTTGCCCCAAATCATCCTCCAAACAGTTTGATAAACAATAGAAGAATGCATCCTTCGAAGAAGGTCAAAGTCAACCCAAAACAACTTGGTCAACCCAGTTAAACATTGATGTAATTTTTGTGGTCAAACCATAAAGTTAATGCTGAAGTCAACATGGTAAAACAGTCCCAATCATATCGAAAGTTGTGCCAAAAATGTGGCGTGCAGAGATCGAAATTCTGCCCCCAAAACAAAAGTCAATGCATGGTCAAACTGCCCAAGTCAACATTGGTTGACACTTCCCTAATCTCAGAAATTTCGGCCTCCAAAAGTAGTCCATAAATCTGCCTTCCTTCCACACGTGCGAAGAAGAGAGAGCCTCCAAGTGTACAAACCAATCAAGAGAGGAGAGAGAAGATGATGTGATAAGATTAGTGATTTCCAAAAGAGAGAAGGGTCACTCTTATTTTTACAATTCGTTGAGGGTGTGGAGACACATCCATTGGGCTTAATGAGGCTACATTTGATTGAGGCCGACCTTGACAATTTGAACATGAGAAAGAATAAATTCAAAATTCCATCTCTGCTTGTCAGAATGAGATGATCTTTATATCAAAATTGTACCTCTTGGAAGGAGGAATCCAATGCAATAATCATCTCCATCATATGAGCTATCCTATGGTGGAATTTAGATCTAGTTTCCAATTTTAATAGGAACTCATAGGGGGCAACAATGTCGCATCTCCCTCCTCTTGTAACTGATAGGATGGAAACTTCACAATCCCTTATGTTCTATGACATCCACCCATCTAGAGATATATTATTTCTTAATGTTACATGCATTAGTTGCTTCTTACACCAACATCAACACCCATAATGACCCAACCCACTAACTTTATGTATTTTCTTTCTTAGGGTTTAAAAAGGACTACGCCTAGCACCCTCACTTGCTAAGCATGCTTCCCTACTCTTCGCCTTACTTGGTGTTAATTACTTTGATTATTGTGTTGATTTAGTCGATTATGTTGTTTATGAGTTTGAATTTTTTTCCTTTTTATAAGGGATTTGGGAATTGTGTGATTGGTTTCTTGTATACAATTTCTTCATACATAATATCTACAACTTCATCCTTCAATGGATTACAACACTTGTGGATGGGGGACCAAATCTCACACTTCACCATATAACTATCCCAAAGGGGACTTATAATTTTGATTTTGAGTCCATTGAGAATCCATATAATCCTAATATTTATTTTTGTGTGGCATCGGGAGGTATTCCCACATATCAAAAAGGGTCTCCAAGACAACCTAGAAGAATTATTAAATATTTAATTTTTGGAGTGACAAGTCAACCCAAGAAATTTAATATCTAAGGTCTATCTTCTCTCTCTTCCACAACCACACATGTGAGGAAGGAGGATGATTTGATCTGGCCCTTTGATTGTAGTAGACAAAACCTTTGACTAGCCTATTTGACTGTTGTTTGACCAAGGAGCTTGACCAAGCTTGACCACAGAATAGGCATATTTTGATAGCAGATGTAAATGGTTGACTGTAGGACTGAATTTTGCCAGGCCAAATGTTTTACCATCTTTTACTTTTTGGTTAGTTTGACCACCATTGACTAGTTTTTAATTATAACTGTAGAATAATAAAACAAAATTAACACACATAAAAAATACCAGAAACATAGAAATGGTGGAAAAGGCCTCAACCTTACTATATTTCTCTCATGATGCAATTCAATGTACAAATACTGATCATAGTACAAATAAATATATGAGGAAGTTTGTCTCAATATAGTATGTCTATCTTGGACACTATGGTTGAGAAAATATCTCAACCAAACACTAATCTAGGAGCCTAACTATTTGGAGAGAATCTTTCAACCAACTAAGCCTAAACTGACTCCTAACCATGAGGAACATACTCAATCTAGAAAGGTAGGATTAAATCTAACTTTCTTGATTTTAATTAATTTAATTGTTTTGGACTTATAATTGTTTTCATCACATGAGAGTGAGGCTAGCATTCCCCCACTCAATGATAAGTCTAAAATAAGAACCAGGAACCATCTTCCAAGTTCTCATGTTGACGCTGTTGATTCAAAAAAACGCTGCCTAAAAAACTCCAATCTGAAGATAACATGAATCAACTGCAAGTCTGATTCATCTCTAAATTTTGCTTGACGACTCCATCACGTCCCAAGCTGCAAAAGGATCCATCTGTCATTTTCTTGCAATCAACATCCTTTGTCCACTAACAAAATATTGAGAACGCCCACTGGCTACTTTAATGTTGACCGCCCACTGGCTGCGTTGATGTTGATGAATGCCCACTGGTTGATTTTTTGATGATGCCCATTGACTGATTTGAAGATGCCCACTGGCTGATTTGAAGATGCCCACTGGCTGCTTTTGATGATGTTGTCGAGACTTTCAGTCTGACAACCACCCTTAATTCCCCCCTTTGTTAGCTGAAAGGAGAGACAATCATCTGCATTTGATTTATGAATTCTGAACTCCCCCCCTTCAGGTGTAGGAGAGTTTCACTGTTGTACTCCCACTTTCAGGTGCATGAGAGTACCATATTCATTTGACTGTTGGCTGCAATAGGTGAGATTTAATTCTGTTGTAAAACTTATACAATTGTTTTACTATTGACGACCATTCCCAGGGATCAATCCATGCATAATTGATCTTTAATCTGCCAGGTTGGACTTGTTTGCAGCATTTCTGTGATGAGCGATTCTGCTTGCCACAATGGTGACAAGGATGGAGATCAAAACAATGATATTTCATGTGACCTTTTCTTTGACAATGTTTGCATGTGGGTTTGTCTTCCACTTTCTCATGGCTTGTTGATGTTATTTGATCAAGAAATCCTGCACTAATGAACTTGATTGGCTTAGAATAATCTAGGATATGCAAGTTGTTTTCATCTCTCTCATATCCTAATCCTTGTCGATTTTTGTTACTTTTGAGCTCTTCCCATGGCTTGATGATTGGTTTGGAAGAAACAAGTTCAATTTGATCATGAACAACTTCTACACTTGAAGTTGTTTGGATGAGTGACTTGGAATCAACATATTTATCTTCATCTATATGGTTGAAAGACTTGGAAGCATCACTCTTCTATTGCAACTCATCTCTTTGAAGTTGTGACTCCAGTTGAAGGAACTCAATTGTGTCATGTGCCTGTTGGAGATTCATTGAAATATCAGCAAGAGTTGCTTTGCTAATTTGCACCATGTCTTCAGCAGTTGAGAGGATCAAATTGTTAAGAATCTTTAACAACTGAATGATTTTATCCATGTGAACTTGCTGAAACTCATGCTCACTTGATTTTAATACTTTTTGGATTTTAGAACTCACTTGCTTGAATGTTTGAGCTTGCTTGCTTGAACTCACGCTTGCTTGCTGTAGATATGAACATGCTTGATTGTTGTTTGAATATTTGCTGTCATTAAAGTTGAACTCGCTCAGTTTCAGGCTCACTTGATGTTGTGAACTTTTCACTTTCTTGAACTCACACTCTTGATTGATCAAAAGAAGGGTGTTGAATACTATTGAAAATGCACCCAAGAGAAATGCTTACAATGATTTGAATGGCTCAGTTAAAAAAACAATGGATTCACTTGGTTTAATTGATTCCCTATCAATTCAAAGCTTGGGTGTTGGGTTCAACCGAGAATGCACCCTTACAATTCAACTCAATTTGACTTTGATTACAAGTTAACTTACAAAAAATTATTTGCAAGTTATACAATGAATAATTGTTGTTGAATGTTGATGTAGACTTTGCCTTGGAATGCTTGAGTTTTCAGCTTCATTAACTCGATTTGCCTTGAGTGAATGATGTTGAATTTCTTGTTGATGTTGAATGCTGATGTTGCCAACTTTGATTATGTGTTGTAGCTATGCAAATTCATGTGATTGTTTGTGCTTGATTAAATGCTCATTGCAGCGTCTTAGTTGTAGTGTCAAAACTAGACACAAAAACATGCTCAATCAATCACTACAGAAGGTGTACCTAAGATCCCTTTATTGGATTTTGGGCAAATCTAGGACACAATCACCACCAAAAAGATATGTTTTTATTAAGTATTTGAGTACATCAACCTTTCATATTTACAAGTTCTCAAGCACAAAGTTTGAGAACTCCTTGGAGGTAAATTGCCTTCAAAAGACTAGAAGTTCACTAACTCAATTTCTCTCAAAATCTCTTTCAGAGTAAACTATTACTTTAAATTACAACAATAACTTTCTTTAAAAAAAATTCACTTATCACTCCATATACAAAACACTTATCGCTTCAAAATTACAAAAGATAATTTTACCTTATCACTCCACAAAACATCAACCTTATTACATAATTAATCTCAATGTTCACCATTATGAATCCCAAATAAAAATTATTTTATCCACTCCTTATCTCTCACGAAAAGCACTCATAATTAAAAAATACACTTTTCAGTTTACTTATGTCTTCCTTTTTGTGAACCTAAAGTAATGGTTTTGTTTTATACTATGTAAAAGAAGGGCTCCATGTTAAAAGCTTTAAACCATATACTTTAACTTTGGACCTCACGTTAAAAGTTTTAAACCATATACTTTAACTTTGCCTCCACGTTAAAATCTTTAAGCCATATATTTTAAATTTGATGTCTTGAAAAGTCACTTTCAAAAAAAAGAATTGTAATTTCAGGGATAAAGCGCACCTTAAAAATTCATCGGAGAGATTAACACATTTCCCGTACAGTTTTCTAAACGTTGGTGGCTCCACATGCTATTGGCTCGACGCACATGTCAATCACAGAATGCAGCGACAGGCACCACGCAACAAAAGCAACAATGCTTCACGATTTCGCTTATGCACCAGAAACTGATTGGTGCAACAGGGTCTAGCGGCTTTTGCTCTAAATCCACTGCTGAGGATGTCACGATTGCTAGATTCGTTCTTCAGGACTGAGAAGAAGTTGGATATTCGGGCTCAATATATGTTTTCTCCTTTGACACCAAGAAAGTTCACTAGACATTTTGATTTTATTTGCAACTCGATTTTCTTGGTTTCTACCTCGGGGATCTGATCAACTCAACTTTTCTACTAAAATCTGAAAAAAATTAAAGGACATGAGCTTTGTGTTTTTTTTGTTGGTGAGAAAATCAAAATAAATGAACTCAAATAATATGTCCATCCCATAAGTATTCATGACGCGCACCGAGCAATAATTGTTGTGCAAAATCTACTGAACATCAAATTCTCACGCTGGTAGAGAAGAATTCTTCAACAATATAGTGTTAAAAAAAATCAGCTACCCCGTATGCTAGAGACCGATCTAATACTAAAGCTGATGACACTCCTTTTAATCAAATTTTTGGAAGAGGGGTTTTCTGCTTCGTTACTCCTTGTAACATGATGCTGGAAATTTCATTGGTCGATAACTTAGAAGTTGGCAGTCATTGCATTGTGAAACTCTATTTTATGTACCTCGTTCAACAACTTCACACACAGATGTCTCCACTTCTGACCCGACAGAAAAATAAAAGAAAAAATGCGTGACATACAGTCTCTGCTTCAATTTTTGCGCGCTGAACAGACCAAAGAGAGAGATCCAACCTGAATCGTAACAACTTGGTAACCTCCTTGAGCTTCAACGTCGATCGAGCTAACATTGAACCTCGGCTCCAGCCTCACGGTCTTGACGTAGCGGCAGAAAGTATTAACGGTTTCACTGCTACGTTGAAGCCCACTTAAATCCCCTTCAAGTTTATGATATTGATGTGTATTATAATCCCAGATCTGCACATAGCTATTACTAGCCCATGTTGCAACAATAGACAACTGTAGTTGAATTGGCCGTATGCATTTTAGGCAACTTTGATGAGCCTTAGTTCCTCTTTCCCATCGGCCCACCAAGTGGAGCCACAGAAAGAATTCTAATGGAATCCTTGCGGGCGATACCAACTGAAGCAGCTCAACGCATCCGCAACTCACACATATGCTAATTTAATCTGCATCACCGATCTAAATCTCAAATCTCTCTCACATATACCAGGGCCCTCCTTTAAGGGAGTTACCCATAGCGCCACTAGCTCTGATACCAAATGTAGAATAATGAAACAAAATTAACACACATAAAAAATACCAGAAACATAGAAATGGTGGAAAAGTGCTCAACGTATGTACAAATAATGATAATAGTAGAAATAAATACATGAGGAAGTTTGTTTCAAGATAGTACATCTATCCTAGACACTATGGTTGAGAAAATATCTCAACCAAACACTAATCTAGGAGCCTAACTAGTTGGAGAGAATCTCTCAACCAACTAAGCCTAAACTGACTCCTAACTATGAGGAACAAACTCAATCTAGAGAGGTAGGATTAAATTCAACTTCTTTGATTTTAATTAATTTAATTGTTTTGGACTTATAATTGTTTTCATCACATGAGAGTGAGGCTAACAATATCTAGGTTTGACTGGTATTTTGAATTGGATATTGGCAAAAATTTCTAGACAAATTATTAATTTGTAAACCTTGTTGAAGAATAATTTCTCGTAAGAAAATTTGTTGGGTTTTATCCCAAGGTTGGGTTTCCCAGGGTAAACATATTGTCTCTATTTTTCATGGCTGTATTTCTATGATATTTACAATTTCCGCTACATTTAATGTAGGAATTTTCTAAGTGTAATTATTCAATGATAATAGTGGCATAAAACACTGCGTGAAAAATCATTAGGAAAAAATTATATGGAAAAAATTCTATCTACTGCACATCTTACAGAAAAGTAAACATGGGATTTGAGCTTTGTTGAAATAGAAACCATTGAATTCAACCTTAGGAACCAAGTATTCAACAACTTAATTTGATTTTAGATCTCTTGTTAAAATGGTGCCAAGTCTCAGGGCAGAAGACAAGTCAGAGGGTTCAAAGGGGTGGAGATGGTGTAATCTCTGTATTCCCTGCACCAACTGATTATTTGGTTTAATTCCTTTGAGAACTCCCCCTCAAGTGCTAAATCTAGCTTGATGGTGGTTGACTAAAACAAAGGTTGTAGTGTAGTCAAATTAAGATTGGGTGGAGAGTTTAGGTCTTAATCTCATTTTGCACTTAATTCAATATAAAAAGGTAAGTGTTTACTTGAATACTTGTTGCAATTGGTTGTTGAATATTATGGTAGGATAACTTTGGGTGTGGTGATTTGGAGTAGCATAGGATGTTCTCTAGCCTTGAAAGTTGGTGGAGAGGCTAAAGCACATGAGATGTCCAAGACCCAGAAATGGTTTGGACAAAATCTATCCAGTTTGAGAGATATTAAAATAATTAATATTTTTAATGGGGTCCCTAAATCCCTAAGTCTAAACTTAGGGAAAATAAAATATTAATGTGAATTAATATAACACTCAGTTAGAATGGTCCAAAAGTCATGGATCAAGCCAGATCTAATATTAGCCATTGATTAGGGACTTAATCTCGGCCATTGAATTTTCAACGAGAAAAGTGTAAGAAGAGGCTTGAGGATCAGTTGGAGAACACATTGAGTTGATCAAGAATTTGATTTTCTAAGGTAGGGCTTGTTGAGGAAATTGAAGGAGTGATCAGAGTTGTAGCTGAGGGGCAGTGAATATAGTAGTAGAGAGGCAGAGATAGTACTGGGAGCATCAGCGCAGAAGCTGGGAGAGGGTTGACGCAGAGCCAGCCAGAGGCCATGCAAAGGCAGCTAGAGGCGACGCAAAGGCAGCCAAGAGCTGCACTAAGCCTAAGGAGGGCCAGCGTGGGAGACACAAAGGCTCCAAAGGCTGACACATAGCCCCTAGAGGCTGACGTTGGGCCAGAGAGGCTAACATAGACCATAGAGATTGATGCTGGAAGATTTCGTGGGGCATATTGGAGCTAATATCTCTCTCCAACTAAGAAGTACTACTGCGGAGGGAATTCTCTATTGGGTGAGCTATTTCTGACACCTAGATTATATTCTAAAATTTCTTAATAGTAAAACCCTCTGATAGTTGCACCAGTTATCTCGCATTGGGTTTTTCCGAGGACATTAGTCCAAAAATACATGTGTGACTTGTGTTCTTTTTTCTTTCAGTTGATGACCTGTATGTGTTGATATTGTACTTGTATTTATTTTCAGTATTTACATGGTAAATAACTTGTTAAGTAAATGAACAAGTGGGAAGAAATAAATTAGATAGTACAAGAAGAATTTCTAACGGATAGACTTAGAAATTCCAACATGGCATTAGAGCATGGTTGCAGATCATAGGATAATTGAGGGCATCAACCGAGCAGAGCAGTAGCATCAGAAAGAATTGTCCCAAGTGATAGAAGATGTTCCTAGTGGAAAGAAACAAGGAAGGGGTGATGCAATGCTTACATTATTAGTTCAAACCAGGAGGAGGATCAACACAGTGGTAGAGGAGCATACCTGACCTACACAATGCCGATCATCTTTCTGAGTTAGGAAGGTTTGACGCCTGTGGCCAGAAGGTGTAGATTTTGTTGGTACTGAGATTGCACAGAGCCTAGAGGCTCTAACCTTTAAATTGTTGAGGTATAGGAGGTTTTGTGTAAGTTTCGGAGCGAAGCTGGTGGGGTACTATGGGTATAAAAGTACCTATCGAATCAAGACCAAGGAGGGAGTTGCTGCCGAGGATTTCTAGCTAAGAGATCCAGATCAATGGTGTAGCTGCACTAACAATCAGAGTGGGGAATCTCGACATTGGTAGAGGGGTTTCTAGGAGGGAAATCGAGGCTCAGAGGGAGTTACACTGAGAACTTCCAAGAGGGAAGTAGAGAGACTTGAAAGAGTCAAACGAGGAGAAGTGAAATGGTAGTGAATGGGCTAAGAGATCAAGATAGAATGGACAGAGCTTCAAAATTCGTAGTATGGAAGGCTAGGATATTGTCCATTCTAGACATGGATCACATCAAACACTTCGCCTTGAAAATGATAGCGATCCTAGTTGACCCAGCTGAAAGCGAAAAGTATGAGGAGGCAATGGACAGGGCAAAGGGCATCATCCTTATGATGTCAAGGATCATGTGGTGCCACACATTGCCAAGAAGGAGATGAAAAATGAGATGTGGGAGGCCCTAAAGAAATTGTACTAGCATACTTCTATGCAGAGGAGGATGTTACTTGAAAACTAGCTATGGTCATATCAGATGCAGAAGGGAGAGCAGATAGATGTCTTCGTCTGTGGATTGAAGGAGATCCGTGATCAATTAACTTCCATAGGGGCCACAGCAGATCAGGAACTGATGGTGAGGACTGCATTGGACATAGTCTCAGAGGATTGGGAGGTATCTGCCCAGAGCATACTAGGCAAGACAAGCCTTCCAGATTGGGAGGAACTGTGGGCGACTCTTCGTCAAGAAGAGATCAATGGGTGTCCAAGGCAGAGAGTAGCGAAAGGGGTCAGAATCAAGAAGGAGGAAGAAGAAGATGTGGCTCTCGCATCCATGGGAAAATAAGAGAAAAGAAAGAAGAAGAACCTCTCCAAGGTCAAGTGCTTCCATTATGGGGAATTGGGTCACTATACGAACCCGTGTCCTAGGAAGAAGAGCAAGGGAGATGATTCTGAGACCAAGGTTACGCCAGCTAAGGCAGAGAAGGAAGTGGAGACTGATGACGAATGTGCCATGAGTGCTCATACACCTCGAGAAAAGAGGTGGGGAGACATCGAGCTGTAGTCAGATAGACTATAGGCGATGAGGGGCAAGATCCTCGAGGTACCCAACCTCTTGGATTATACCTTGCTACGAGATCTCTAAAGAGGTGTAGCAAGACTGGTGGATGTCAATAGAGACAAATGTGAATGGAGTGACAAAGACGGCTATAATGTAGGAGTCACAGGATAGCATGAGGCATTAGTGCGAGATGAATGGAGTTGTTTTAGCAGCGTAGAGGTTAGAGAGGGATCACTTGTCAGTGATAGAGGGAGCTTCAACATCGGGAGTGTTTGTAGCCTAATAGAGATGTCAGAATTGGGAGATTAGTTATTTACTTCTTAGTAACTGAGTTGTAGTTAGTAGTGGCATTGACATGAGAAACATGAAGGGAGGGAATGCAATGCAAATGTAGTAGGGCCATGGGTAGCAACACAAATGCAGAGAGAGTTTCCATACAGATGTAGAAGTGGCAGTGGAAGGGCCATGGGTACCAGTAAATGATGTAGCAATGTAGAGGATGTTGGGTAGCAGGCTTGGCATCAGCAGAGGGACCGATGCCAGATGATTAGGGTGATACTCAGTGACGAGTATTACTAGAGCACAGTCCTCACTAAGAGGAAGTGTTGATTTGGGATAGAATCGGATGTGATGTAACATTGAAAATTGGTGGAGAGGCTAAATCGCACGAGATCTCCAAGACCCAGAAATGGTTTGGATAGAATATAACCCGTTTGGGAGATATTAAAATAGTTAATATTTTTAATGGAGTCCCTAAATCTAAACTTAGGGAAAATAAATTCTTCATGTGAATTAATATAAAATTGAGTTAGAATGGTCCAAAAGTCATGGATCAAGCTAGATCTAATATTAGACATTGATTAGGGACTTAATCTCGGTCGTTGAATTGTCAACAAGAAAAGTATAACAAGAGGCTTAAGGGTCAGTTGGAGAACACACTGAGTTGATCAAGAATTTGATTTTCTGGGGTAGGGCTTGTTGAGGAATTTAAGGAGTGATCATAGTTGCAACTGAGGGGTAGTGAATACAGTAGTAGAGAGGCAGAGATAGTATTGGGGGCATCAGCATAGAAGCCGGGAGAGGGTTGAAGCAGAGCCAGCCAAAGGCCACGTAGAGGTAGCCAGAGGCCACTCAGAGGTATCCAGGAGCTACACAGAGCCTAAGGAGGGACAGTTTGGGAGACATAGAGGCTCCAAAGGATGATGCAGAGCCCCGAGAGGCTAAATTTGGGTCAAATAAGCTGATGTTGGGCTGACGCCGGGCTAGAGAGGTTGATGCAGATCCTAGAGGCTAGTGGTGGGAGATTTCGTGGGGTAGATTGGAGCTGATATCTGTGTCCGACTAAGAAGTACTACTGTCGAGGGAATACTCTGTTGGGTGAGCCATTTATGGCACCCATATTGTATTATGAAGTTTCTTAATAATAAAACCCTGTAATAGCTGCACCGATTTTCTCGCATTAAGTTTTTCTGAGGACATTAGTCCAAAAATAATTGTGTCACTTGCGTTCTTCTTTCTTTCAGTTGATGATCTATGTCTATTGATATTATACTTGTATTTATTTTCAGTATTTACATGGTAAATAACTTGTTAAGAAAATTAACAAGTAGGAAGAAATAAATCAAATAGTACTAGGAGAATTTCCGACGGATAGATTTAGAAATTCCAACAAGATGTGTATTAGCAATGCCATTATGGATTGTGTGTCCCTGTGTGTATTTATAATGATATGTATTGTAGGTTCGTTCCCAAGGATATGAGGGATTGGAAGCTCCCTCTGTATGCTAACATATTCTTGATTTGCAGGGTTGTTTATGTGATTTGTGTTACTAATGAGAATCCATGTTTAATTGTTAAGGTGTTTGAAAGTTCTTGGTTGAATGTTCAATTTTTCTTAAGGAGTTACGTGCTTGATTAATGTAGATATTTTATTTTAAGGTTTGTATGTTGATTGATGATTAAATATTGGTTTGGAGTAATGCTTAAGAGCAAGCATTTAAGCATAAATGTGCCAAGGTCATGAGGAAATATATTAGGATTTGTGTGAATAAATTTAGAGCTATTGTATTTTCATTTATGGGGCATGGTAGTCACAAATTTGGCTTGAACATGATGCTTGGATATAAAACATGCTTATACTATCAATGAATATGTCTTACTCTTACTTTGCACTTGTAAATTCAATGAATTTTATTGAATCGATGAGAGATTGTTTGATCATGAAAATTTTGGGCAGATCCAAGTCATGGTCAAAGTGTTAGGATAACTCTATGAGTTACTTAGGAAAACCTAGAAGGAAATTCTGGTTGAAAATGAAGTATTTTTGTGTTTAAGACCAAACTCAAATAATTTGAGAGGTCATTCCTTCGAGATAATGAAGAGAGGGATAAGTTAGCGTATGGGATGCCAAACCTTGAATAATTCAGGAGTTTAGGACTTCAAGGCCTCTGGGGACAAGGTAGTGCACAAAAGCAGTTCAAGGGCCGAATGCAAGATAGAGCCCAAACTACTTCAGGAGTTCAGGGATTCTAAAAGGATTTCGTTAAATAAATTTGTGTGGTCAAACCCCGAACAACCAAAATGGTGGGGCCCCATAAGGTGGTTATGTGGCATGTTGATGGGGATGAGATTTTGGGGGTGAACCAAAATCCCATCTCCCTAATAAATCGCTCTTGAGGACAATGGGTTATGGTGCCATGAAGCCTATCACAAACGCTTCTCACGGTCTCACTTGCCTTATGGGCCAATGAATCATTAATCTTTTCAAAAATTTGTGGTAGATTCTTGGGAAACTGAAGGCCCTCGCCAGAACAAACCAAGTGACAATGCATGATGACGTTATCATCGTTCTTCATCCACACACGCGCTTTCTTTTCGGGGTTCTTTGATGTTGTTGCTTCCACGGATTCTTGCTGCTGCTCTTTCTAAACAAAGCCACGCCTAGTCCATCCATGCTCCAGCCGCAGTTGAACCCAAAAAACCCGTAGACACTACACTCCAGCACCGCCAATAATAGCCATTCGACTTCTTCCAGCTACACTCGTCACAATGAGGCATTTTACTTCCAACGCCATGCAATGAAGGATTAAAAATACATAGTTTAGATGGAACCAATTGTTTTTGCAGTATATCAGTGGAATATTTCTAAGAGCCTGTGAAAAGCCAACCATGTCCACAAGCTCTTAGCTTCTCCCCCATCGCAAACCCATGTAGGGAATGAAAGATGTGTCGCACCTCCGAAACAAGACCTCATTGAACATCATGACAACTGCAAACAAAATATCTGAAAATGAAAACACTCTAAATGCCTAAATGATGGGGACAACACTTTCCAAAGCTTGTTCTCCACATCATCGGCCGACTTGACAAAAACGCCATGGCTTCAAAAAATCCAAATCGCTAGCAAACAATTCAAACAAGTAAAATACACAGACACAAATTCACATAAGACGCATTTCCATTATATACAGTCTTGATTACAATTTAAGGCATCTCAGCCTTAATCCCGTATTCTCTTGCAACTACATTGTATCTCCTTACACACTCTCACACGCACAGGTTTTTTCTCTGTTTCTTTATGTTTCTTTATGCCCGAACGAATTCCTAATATCTTGTTATACATACATGGCAGTTTTAACTGAAATTTGTTCACTCACTGAATTCTGTTCATGGTTGGCCTGGTTGTTCACGTGTCTTCTTTCTCTTGTCTTTTTTTCATTAAGGTGCTCAGATGCTCTTGCATCAGACTTCTGAGGTAGAAAATTTATGACCTCCTGGTCATATGCATTTCCTTAGCAATTCTACCCATTGTTTCACTTCTTCAGTGGAACTGCCTTCATGCGAGCGGCAACCAAACCTCTGCAATAGCAAGTCTTGCTTGATACCAAATGCCTTACCAAGCTTCTCTCCTGAGCTTAGTCTTTCGGCATCTTTGTGGTTCTCTCCTCTCAAACCAGTTGAGCACTCCTACTCTAGGTTTGCTGCAATCTTCTCACCTTCACAAAATAAAATAAAAAATTACAAACTTACAAATCTTCAGCAAAATTGTACCTATTCTTTCTTCGCATGCAAAAACTCCTTTTTGCAGGAAATATTTTCCCGCTCTGATACCACTTGATGGGGACGAGATTTTGGGGGTGAACCAAAATCCCATCTCCCTAATAAATTGCTCTTGAGACCAAAGGGTTATGGGCCCACGAAACCTATCAGAAATGCTTCTCATGGTCTCACTTGCCTTATGGGCCAATGAATCATTAATCTTTTCAAGAAGCTGTGGCAGATTCTTGGGAAGCTAAAGTCCCTCACCAGAACAAACCAGGTGATAATGCATGATGACTTGTCATCGTTCTTCATCCACACATGCACTTTCTTTTCGGGGTTTTTTTATGCTGTTGCTTCCGCGGATTCTTGCTGTCGCTCTTTCTGAACAAAGCCATGCCTAGTCCATTCACGGTTGAACCCAATAAACCCGTAGAAACTACACTCCAGCGCCGCCAACAATAGCCATTCGACTTCTTCCAGCTACACCCGTCACAATGAGGTATTTTACTTCCAACACCATGCAATGAAGGATTAAAAATACATAGTTTAGATGGCACCAATCGTTTCTGCAATATACCAGCATAATATTTCTGAGAGCCTGTGAAAAACCAACCACTTCCACAAGCTCTTAGCTTCTCACCCGCCGCAAACCTATGAAAGGAATGAAAGATGTGTTGCACCTCAGAAATGAGACCTCGTTCAACATCGTGACAACTGCAAACAAAATATCTGAAAATGAAAAAACTTTAAACGCCTAAATGATGGGGACAACACTTTCCAAAGCTCTTTCTCCACATCATCGACCAACTTGAAAAAAACGCCATGGCTTCAAAAAATCCAAATCGTTGGCAAACAATTCAAACAAAAAAATACACAGACACAAATTCACATAAGACACATTTCCATTATATACAGTCTCGATTACAATTTAAGGCATCTCAACCTTAATCCCATATTCTCCTGCAACTACATTGTATCTCCTTACACTCTCTCACATGCACAGGTTTTTTCTCTATTTCTTTATGTTTCTTTATGACCGAACGAATTCTTAATATCTTTTTATACATACATGGCAGTTTTAATTGAATTTTAACTGAAATTTGTTCACTAACTAAAATCTGTTCACAATTGGCCTGGTTGTCCACGTGTCTTCTTTCTCTAGTATTTTTTTCATTAAGGTGCTCAGATGCTCTTGCATCACATGTGCCATGTGGGTGCAGGGTCGCCATATGGGTGTCGCGTGGAAGTACATTGTTGATGTGGCAAGGGGTTTACTAGTCAAATTTTAATTGGTCATAACTTTTGATCTGGGATTTAGATTTAGATAAAATTTATATCACCAGGAAAAATATTGATAAGGAGAACAAGATGGTGGTATTTATTCCAAGTTTTAATGAAACTAATAAAAGAGGAATTTTGTGACCCCATTTCCATTATGAGACTTTGGAGGTTGGGTTAAATAAAAGTAACACCTTCTAGTGCCCGAGAATGGTCTATGGGAGGGTAGATGAGGGTGTTAGAATAGGCCATATGTGAATAATGGTTCATCTTATTACACATGGAACCCAACCCAAGTGTAAGAAACCTATAAATACCAACCATAGTGAACAAATAATAATGTTGGAAAATTGTCTGTACGGGGTAGCTCAAGTGGCAATGGCCGTGGAATTGAAGTCTCACCGAACCGAAGATATTGGGTTCGATTCTTGTGTTACCCTCCTCGGAAATGGGGTGAATAACGGAAATGTAAAAACTCGAAAATGAGAAGGTCCTACCAAGCTTACAAAAAAAAATAATGTTGGCAAATTAGTCGTAATGGGGAAGATTGGGGCTATGCAAGTTGGTATATTAATCGGGCTTAGGATATTGGGTCTAGATACTTAATAAACAATTAAAAAATAAAAATATTTATAGGAATTTTCATTTCACGGAATACATAGGTAGATGTTGAATGTGTTTTATGAGTGGAATTCTAGATTAATTATGAAAGGAAAATAGCTGTGATTTTCAATTACCATTGTTATATTCTTTGCATGGTTATCTTTTATTTGTGAAATTCATGATGAAGCACGAAAATAAAATAACTATGATTTTTTGTTACCACTGTTATATTTTTTGCATGATTATCCTTACATGGTGGGGGTTGTCGGGGAGGGGGGCGCGCGTGCGATGTGGTAGGCAAAGGGGGCATCCATTTTTGGTAGTTTTTGACACACAATTTTCATGATTAGAGGTTTTATGACACATGGTGTTTCAATACATGAGTTTCTAATTTCGGTTAAGGAGCTACACTTGTATTTTAATTTATGGTTAATGGGTTGGGGGTTTATGGATGACCTAAAATATACATATTGTGTTGTAACACTATAAAAATTGAATATATTGAAAAATACTTCTAATTTTACTGGTTTAGAATTTCATAAGTGAGTCTTTTATGTAATATATATGTATGTTCCATTAGATTGATTTTATTTTTAAAGAACTTATTTAGAACAATTAATTGTACAATATTAAAGACCAACCCTTAATACCATAACCATATATGACCTCAACATATCCAAATAAATTTAAACAACAATGGAAAAATACAAAAAAGTAACAAATATGTTATACGAGTGCATTTCAAACCAAGATTCATTGTGCTTTCTTCTATTTAAGTCATTGTTAATGCTACTCGATAATAACATTATAAGAAACATACTATTGTTGATGACATACGTATGTATATTGAATTCACAGGGATTCTGATAATATTCTTGTGTTTGAATAAATATTTTTAATTACGTCGTAAGATGTTCCCCTCTTGGATAAAATTCCCCCCCACTCCATTCTTCTTAATCTGAAAATGCATTAGATCATTATAAGATTTTTCATCGTTGGATTATCACATACGATGAAGAATATCATGTTGGAAGGTTGTTGGAAGGTGGTTACAGGTGCTGGGTGCACCAACACCTAAGAGCCTTTGTGACTACATGGCCTCCATAGCCGACAACATGTGAGTTAATAATGAAAAAGAGTGATGCTGGGGAAGAAGAGGGTAGGGATGCTTCAAGAAATCTATGGAAATTTAATGATGCTTTGGGTTGTAATATGTACAGTTTTTTGTGAGGAATTTCTTGAATTTGGTGCAAGAGGCATGATCTTGAGATCTCTCCCATTTATGTGATGATGGATTTGCCTTGGATTGACTTTAAATTACCTTGAGGGTTTTTATTTACCAACTGCCGCGAGTGATGCTTTTGTCATACAAAAAAGCTAAGGTTTGCTGCAATATCAAAGCTCCCGTGAATTAAAGCTATTGAAGACAACAAACTACTAAACTCCTAAGGAATTAATACCTGAAGTATATTTAGCAAAAAGGTCCCGAAATATATTTTTAGTGAAAAGGTTTCAAAATGTGCATTTTTTAATTATATCTATGTGGAAAAAAGTGCATTTTTTTGTTGAGTGCTTAACATTATTATTTTTTTAGTGACATTTATTTTGATGTGTATTGAATTATTGATTAACGATACATAAATATATTAAAAAGCATAACTTCAAAATATTGATTTTTTTTTTAAACTTTGCAAAAAAATTGAAAATTTTATTACAAAAAACAGTGCAAAGAAAAACAAAACACAAAAACTTGAAACATTTTAAACACAAGCATTTTAGGAAGGAAAGAAGAAGTATAAGAAGAACAAGATGACAACTTGAAAAATGGTTAAATAACAAACATTTTCAGAAAAGGTGCATACTTAAAACATAAGAAAATTTAAAGTGTCAAAAATATGCCCCCCTAAAGAAAAATAAATTGATGTTGGATCAACAAAGTTTCAAAATCAACATGAAAATTAGGAACATTAAAAAAATTGTGTTTATACTTAACACATAAGAAAATTTGAATTGTCCATACTTATACATAAAACTCTAGATGGAAAGGAAAATAAAACTAAAAATTCTTACATTTTAAAAAAAGGAAATAAAATTATTTTACTCTATCTACATTATTTTAACTATATTCAAGCCAAAAGAGAAAATATATTTTGTCTTTTGAAACATGAATATTAAGCTAAATTATGACTAGAATTCTCATATTGACTATAAAAAAACACCTAATTAACTCAAATATTAACGAAAATCAAACACATTCTATGAACCCATGGGAAAGAAAACTAAAAACTATAAACCCTATAAATTCTTATCTATTTGAAAAAAGAAATACAATTTTTATACTTTATTTGCACTATGAAATTATTATTCTCTGAACCCATGGGAAGGAAAAATAAAAACCATAAATCCTAAAAATTATTATATATTGGACAAAAGGAAACAAAATTATTATACTTTATTTGCACTATAAAACTGTTATACTTTATTCTTAGTATATTTATGATGTTTTGTAATGTGTAATATTATTCTTACTAAGAAAATGGCCATTTTTATATTGAATATGGATTTTCCCTAATTATCAATAAATATATAAACAATTACATCCTTGATTTCAACATTCTAATACAACTACAAAATAGTCTATTTCAGGTTTCCTTGGGTTAATTTCCACAAGGAAAACAACTTTAGGTGACCATACCAACTGGAACACTTACAAAGATTAAACACGCGACATAGATAGATAGAGACTAATAAATTATTTTTATTACAAAATCCCAACAAAAATGGTAGGTGTTTTTTAATTTGTACGTCACACACCATAGAATTATCAAGAAAATTATTTACACTTTATCGGTACGTTCCATTCCAAGTTTGTTTAGTGCCAAGTTTGAAACAGGCTAAAATTTGAAAATATAAATGGCCACTGCACGAAAAATGTTTTCATAGGAATTCACTAACAATTGAGATTTATATGGTGATTAAATAAAAAATATTTTACTCAAAATATTTCTATTTTAAGTGATCTCTTCTCCTCACAATCATTTATTCTTCTCCTCACAATCATTTATTCATTCTTATGTTTTAATAGTACCATGGTAACAGCGTGAATCAGATATATTTTAGAGAGCGAAAATCTTATGAATCAAGACTATTTTTATCATGATAGATAAGGTTTTGCTTTGTCACGATTTTTTAAAGTTGATTTAAAATTCACACCTATTAAGTTTAGAGCTCCATCTTATTTGCACGGAAAATTTTAAGGATAGCAAATTATCTTGAAGTTTAAAAACATTGGCGAATCTTATTAATGCTTAATATGAAAACTATAAAATATTTATTGATGTATTTGTAAAATTATTCAAATTTCTAATGATTTTATATATACCTTCTATGTTATATTGGCAATTTTTAGGGTAAAATAATTTTATATTATAAAATTTTAGCGAATCATTTCTATAAAAGAATGGAAATTAGCAAATTCTTTTTTTAGAAAAATCATGGAAAATTAACCCACCTGCGAATATTAGCCCTTAAAATTTTCCATACTTATTTGGTGTTTATTATTTTGATTATGCCATTGACTTAGTCGATAAACTATTTTTTTTGGATTTAGAGATTGTGTGATTGGTTTCTTAGTTTCCCTATATTAGTATGGCCCTTTCACAAAAATGACATGCACATATCTAAAAATAGTCCAAGTTCTTTGTACTAACATATTAA
The DNA here is from genome assembly GCA_031772625.1 of Pinus tabuliformis. Lineage (NCBI taxonomy): Eukaryota > Viridiplantae > Streptophyta > Pinopsida > Pinales > Pinaceae > Pinus > Pinus tabuliformis. The sequence continues at coordinate 434,606,306 of CM062806.1, read as the reverse complement.
AAAATATTGTTTCCCATATATGTATATCTACAAATTATCCCGAGAATGGTTTAGAAAACGGGTGGATGGAGATTAAATCTCACACTTTACCTTGTAACCATGCCAAAGGTACTTATGACTTTGATTCTGAATCCATTGATAATCCTAAACGATAAGAGAATCCATAAACAAAGTACTTATCAACGGATCCAGATTAAGACCTTGCAATTGCAATTATAAGATCCAATTGAAACAACACCAGTTGCATGAGGAAATACAACGAGTTATCTGCTTTATTAAACTTATAACCAGATCCCTCTCTATCATATCAATTAATGGCAATATAATAAATAAACAACCAAAGTTTAATTATACAAGTCATTCACTTTTTTTTGGTAAGATCTTTATTAATTTCCAAATGTTAATCCATGTTTTCACATTTACTCCGTAATATAATTAAAAAAAAAAAAAACTAAAAAATTAGTTTTTTTGGAAATATATATGTGTGAGAGAGAAAAAATATTCATTACGATGTGTAATTATATATATTTTATTTAAAAATTAAATTAAATGGTTTGAAGACTTTGTTTCCAAAAAAAATTTTTTTTTTATAACTTTATATACCAAAATAAATAAATTTGTTTGTATATTAATTACAATTTTTAGTATATTAGTTATTAATAAAATAATAATTAGTAATCACTCCACATGTTGTAAAGGAAACTCGTAAGGTGGTAGCATAGGTAAGAGAAGCATTGATGAAAGAAGATGCGACATGTTATGTTATTTAATTGAATATTTAAATTATAAATATGAATTATTTTATTTAAAATAATTTTTAGATTTGGAGATTTTTTTGGATAAAGAAATTAGTTTTTTGTAGCCTTAGGTCAGTATAGATAGTATACATAAATATTCACTTAATGACACCACAAACTTACTATATTTTAGAGGTTAAACATGTGAATTTAGTAGAGTTGAACTTGGGATCACAATGATGTTAGCTAACCACCTAAGTTAAATTCAATTGACAAAATTTTGGAGAGCTTTATCTGCCTTTCTCTCAGCTAGAATTTTGATAAACAGAAGGAATGTTATATCATCTATTAAACAAAGGTAATAATCTCTCTATTCAAAATCCAATGCATGTATTCAATTAAGAAGTACATGGCTTGATCTTTAAGGAACACGATAGTCTCAACACAAAGCCTACCAAAAAATTCTCAATTGAAAAAAAATCAGCGCTTCAAAATCTCTTGAAACAGAGAATCTATATAGAAAGTTCATTCCTTTAGTTATAAACAAAACAAGCGCACCAAGCTAAGACTACTCTAAGGCTACATGATGGAGTGTTCCATGCATCTATTAAACCAAGACAAGACAAATTCCTTGCATCCACAGATGTGGATGCTCACCAAGACTACTCTTAATAAGAACCTATCAAGGTTGTTTGTTTAAACATTTTGTGACTTGTTAAGAATGACTCCTTCATATTTAACTTCAAATGACTTCAAGACATCTTCCTTGGTAACCCTGTGGTGAATGCCAACACGTATTGAGCTCTCTTTCTCATGTTGTCTCTGTATCGAGGATGTTCCAGGAGTACTTAAAAGTCCATATCATAAATACCACATGAAGGATCATACATGCTAAATGGGAAAAATAGACAATTAATTACAACTAAACCCTAGAAAATAACTTAAAATAATCTAATGATCACAAATAGAATTAAAATTAAACTAAAAAAATACAGTTGAGAATAACAACGATGAACTAATATTGTTTCATAACAACAAAATAACTTGAGATCATGTCAATATCACAATAGAGTTAAATTTCCCAGATTATGTTAGTATCACAATTGAAGAAAACGTTGAACTCATTTGATTGGCAAATCAATGTGCCCCTAAATTCCAAAACCAAAACAACCTGTTCACTGAAGTTACTTTTGAGTAACTCATATTCCTTCACTTTCAGCCCACTATCCAAAAATTGAAGACCCTTATCTCCCCGAATAGTAACATAGCACGTGATATTTTCATTTCACCTGATTCTAATGGACGTCACAACACACCTTGTTGTGGAAAATTGATAAAAACAAGAGAAAAAACAATAGTCAACTAAACTTTTCAATTTTCCAACTTCATCTAAATCCTCCTGTCCAACCAAGGAATATCTTTGTGAGATATGAAACCTACCCATGGAAAGAACTGGAGTGTTTCCACTAGAGCTTTCCCACTGAGTTGCTCCAACACCTGCCGAGAATCATCAAACAATAAATCTCATAAACTTTTAAGTTTAAAAACATGCATAAATCAATATGAACATGATTTTATTCAAAGGAAATGAAAAAAATAATTCCCCTTCCACGAATCTATTGTTCACACGTAGATAAAAACATAATTCTATGTAATGATTGATTTTTTGGGATCAATTATCCAAATCCAATTAAAGTACTCTATTTAAAGGGATGAAATGGGGATAATTGTCGGAAAAAATCCAATTAAAGTACTCTATTTAAAGGGATGAAATGTATCCTTTTAAGGGGATGGAATTGATGTGGGATGAATTAAAGTTCATATTTATATAAGGGAGGTATCTCAAATTTTCATAATGTTAAAGCATGGACTTTTAACATTATGTGAAAGCTTCATTTAAATAATTTCAAAATAGTGAGAAATAATTTGACAATTTTGAGTACTAACATCGATCCATCATAACCCCAGATATATTTAACATTAAAAGAAGTGCACGCCTCAGCACTTAATAGATCAGAGGTTCAAATGGAGATTTGCTAGTCTGTGTGGTCAACCTCTTTTTATAAACATTTTCTCTTACTGATACAAAATTGAAAAGAGGAACAAAGATCTTCGCCCAACAAGGTTGTAGGGCACCTAGTCACTCTAAAATCTTGCAACAAATGGTTACCAAATTCATAAATGGTTGAAGATTCCCTATTCAAAAGAAGAAGATAAGGTGTAGAGATCTAAAAAAATTGAAGGATTGAAAATGGTGTTGAAACATAACTGCAGAAAGAAAACTCAAGAAGTGAGAGGAGAAAATCAACAAAAACGTTGAACAAATATTGCTCCAACCGTGGAAGTGCCATGTCTGCAATGTCAAATTCAAGGAAACAAGAGAATTGAATAACCAAAATAGTAGGTATACAAATGACCAAGGATGTGGATGGAGTGAACTTCCTTATCACAAGTCATGGAAATGTCCAATTGACCTAAGAACCAGCAAGAGACAAGAAGCAATAAAAACTCAATAAAAGTATATATCACATATTAACCATGAAAGCATATAAGTTCGGACTTTATGTTGGGCTTAAATTAGAAGGGTAATTATACTATATCCGATGTGATTAAGAGCATGTTCTAAAAATGCTTTATTATAAATATTGTAATAAACATGTAGATGCACCAAATATTGATAGCCTTTTCTTCAAATAATTTGGTCAACTTCTATATAGTTTTTATTACCTTTATAGTTTATTACCTTCCACAACTTGAATACTTGTCCATATGTCTTTGTAAAGTAACCAAGCTGCATTGCATATTGTTGTGCACATATATACACTTTCTATTTTATAGTATATACTTACACATATATTAGTCCACAAATATAATTTGTATTATGCACTTATACAGGATATTAGTAAGACTGTGCTAAAGGAATTGGGATATAAAGTGATTGCAATAATTTGACCGATGATATTAAACCAAATATCCTAAAGGCACTCTCTCAGACTGGTATTAAGGTCTTTGTCATGATTAAGAATGAAGACATTGCCAATCTATCGGCTACCCAGTCATTTGTAGACAAATCGGTGAAGAATAATTTTGTTTACTTCTATCCTGTAGCCAGGATCAATATAGTCCTAGCAGGGAATGAAATTTTATCAGACTACAAAAACTAGACCTTGTACTAGCTAGTTCCCGCTATGATGAGAATCAAGAAAGATCTACTTAGATATAAGCTACATCATATCAAGGTAGGAACCCCTTTGGATATGGATGTGATCAAAACTTCATTTCCTCCATCATCTGGTTCTTTTTGGGATGATGTTGTAGAAATTTCTGTGAAACCAATGCTTGAGGTTATGACTAGAATGAGGTCCTACTTGTTTATCAATGTGTATCCTTACTTTTCTTGGTGTTATGATCTTATGAATATTTATTTGGAATATGCCAATTTTTGGGATCATGACAAAAACTACACCGACCCTAATGGCCTTATGTATACCAACTTGTTGGACTAGAAACTTGATGCAGTTGTAGCTATGATGAGAAAAATGGGTTATGACGAAATTAGGTTAATCATAGCTGAAACTAGATGGACCAATATCAGTGACCTTACTCATTGGGGTGCCAACATATTTAATGAAACCCATTATAACTGAAGGCTTGTAAGGAGAATGCTTGCAGATCCTCCCCTAGGAACACCTCGGAAGCCCAATCAATTCATCCCCACATACATTTTTTCATTTTTTAATGAGGATCAAAATCTTGGACTATGAACTAAGAGACATTGTGGTTTATTGTATCTAAATGGAGTAATGGTTTTTATGAGATTGATCTCACCAGGGAGCTCCAGGATTCAGAATATAAGCCTCTCTCTCCTCCACCTCCACCCTACATTGGTCAACTGTGGTGCGTTGTAGATGCTAATGCAAATGTTTTTACCTCTCCGTCTACTATTCATTATGCCTGTCGTAAGAGAAACAACACCTGCACTACCATCCAGTCATGGAAGCCTTGTTATCAACCTAACACGGTTATTGATCATGCATCCTATGCTTTAATAATTATTGGAAGCAATTCAAGAACTCAGGGGGCACTTGTTACTTTAATGGAGCGGCAACACTAGTTACACAAGACCCTATAAGAAAATTTATTTTACTTGTAATTATATCAATGTCTAGTTTTCTTTTGCTTGTTTAATATTTAAGTTGTTTTAGTATGAAATTTCCCGTCCTTAGCTCTGAAGCTTAATTAGTTCTCTCAATTTTTTTTGTTGTCTTTGTTTTTAGCTTGAATATTTTTGGGTTAGGTATGTTTTCCTTTATCTTGAAACTACTATACTATTTAGGTTAGGTACATTTTCTTTCACCTTGAATATGAATTCTTGTTTGAGCTAGGTTTGAGATATATTTTCTTTTTGCTCACATCGACTTTGTATAGCAGGATAATTATCTTTTTTATAGACAAACTAATCTTATTTCTAGGTCTAATGTTTTCTTTTTCTTTTTTTATAATTTTTTGGGATGAATCTATTGAACATCTTATATTTGATGTGGCTTCGCCATGAATCTCCTTTGATTTTTAGCCTTGGTAGTTTTGTTTAAGATGAATCTGCCTCACTTCTAAAGCTTGATGTTTTTACCTTTTACTTCAATCCCTTCATAATTTTGGCATGTGTTATTTTATAGAAAGAATATGCTTCACTTTTAAATCTTCATCTGCATGTTCTCTACATAAATATGCCTCGTTACATAGGTTTGATATACTTGTTTTTTAGTTTGAATTGATTTCATTTTTTGGGCTGGACTCTTTTTGATTTGACACATATCAGAGTTATTTTGTGAATATGGGTCTATTATCTGCTAACACATGATGCTTTTCTGACTAATGGAGCTCTTTCGCTTGGTGGTTAGTTGCCTTGGTGTGTGTTCAATGGTACGCAATATGGGTATCACATATTGTAGGAGTGTGCTCTCTTGTGTTAATTATTGAGAAAAACAATTCTCTCCTCCCCATGATTAACTATCCGTCATTTTTAGGTTGTTTTTACCACTTTATATTGGTTGTTGGTGTTGTTACAAACATAAAATTTGAACAGTAAGCTTGTCCAAAATGTGATGGCCAATACTTTGTTTGTGTCGAAGCTTGAATATTAGTAACTTTAAGATGGGTTGTGTTATCACTTATAAATGTCCTCTTGGTTGTAGGAGAGGAGTTTCTAAGGTAACCTTTGCAATCCAACTTGTAGATTGAAGGATAGCCCCTTCAATCTTGAGAGGGCTCTCTCTAATCCCTAATTACTCAATCAACAACTGATTGTACTTTTACACAGTCACTAGATCTTCCGCTATGCTGTGTAGATGTAGGGTTTGGTTAGGCCTGAGGAAGATAGTCCATTGGGAAATGGAGTCAAGAATCTAGGGTTTATGTCAGTTGACTAAGATAAATTGTTGTTTGATCGGGATTGATAAAATCAAGGTAGATATCACATCCTAGAGATTTTTCATCGTTATAGTTAGAGGGAGAAAATAGAAGAGCAATCCACTAAAATAGGGAATATAAAATGAATCCTAGAGTAGATTTAGAGGATAGAGATGGGAATACCTGAATATCTTAACTCAGAGCATCAAACCATAGATTAATTCTGAATCAATTAATCTTATTCAAATACTTAGAAGACCATACATTTGAATGAGATTGCAAAGAAGGAAATATTATAACATATAGAGAATACATACTAAGACTTACTATCACATCAATATTTATATCACTAGTCAAAATCTACTGATCTTGACAAAGTGTAAATGAATAAATATTTCAACACACAGACAATGACTATTGTTCTTTCAAAAACCAACATTTTTTCCGTATTTCTCATGTAATATATAGGAAAATATAATAGAGATAAGCTCCTAAAATTTTGGTAGAAATAATTACAAGATATGTACATAATCTAAAAGTTTAATTAACAAAAATAATCATAATCCTATCATCTTAGCTACTCGGATCTCTATCTGACACATATCATTGGTCAAAACAGATTTGTAGAACTATTGTGCATATCTCCTGCTAGTATTCCAGAACAAGGATGATGCCACTACTGCATTTTAGGATATGGGGATGTTGACTTGTTTGTAAGCTTGATATTTTGAACTGAAACTCGTCTTCCCTCCTTGTAGGAAACTAGTGCATGAACCTGTAAATTATGCCAAAACTATGTAACTACCTTTGTAACTGCTTGCTCCTTTCAAGGCTTTATTTCCTCATTTTGACTCGTACTCCCTTAGCCACAAAAACCTATGATATATTACCACGACATATTAAAAAAAAATTACTGTAAAAAAATATTAAACTGAATAGGTCAAAATGTTGAGAGACCATTAGGGTTTGTGTATTTATTTTCCCCATGAAGTAAACTCATCATTGATTAATGGATTCTATTGCCTAAGCAAGTATGACTAGCTTGTTTAGACTCATTGTCACCCTTTTAGTAGGTTTATGTGTGATTTTGGTAGCCTCTAGGTTTCTTCCCTTATTTTTGTCAACATGCTTTGTTTTCCTTTATCTTTTTCTACTTTTTAAAGTTTGCACAGTCTCCTCCTCTGCATCAATAATCATTGTTTCTTTCAACCTAGGCTTCATTTTAGCCTTGAAATTTAGTCTCATCGCGTTAGTAGGGCAAGTGTGAGGTATTTTTCCATAAACCATAGGTTTTATCTCAGCTTCTTCATCATTTGTTTCTATCTCCTCTTTTCCTTTTTTGCTTTGTGTTTCTCTCTGTTTTGCTTCCTCTTCTTCTACCATCAGTTTCTATTGGCTTCTAGTCCTCCTTTCATAAACCTTAACCTCTGGATTTTTCACAGGGGTTTGATCATGTTTATCAACAGGGATGTGACTAGATTCACCGTTGGTTTCCTAAGCTAGGGTTTGGGAAGAAACTCTGGTTTGGCCTTTCCTTGATCTTCTTGGTGTAGGTAGTCTTCTAAAATTAGGATTTCTCTATATCAATTACAACAAATTATCCACTTGCTTATTTAACTCATGAGTGTATAATATTTTAATTAGGCCATGATGAAAAATATCACGGGGTTGTCACTTAGGTCTTGCTATTGCTTTGGTGAACATCTTTAGCAAACTTTGGTGAAGGAAATATGGTAGATTCATCTTGCTAAAACCTACCAAATGACAAAGAAACCTCATATGATACAAGTAGGCTTTAGAATACCCACCTTCACAGGTGAAGAAGAGTTGTACAGTTCTAAGGGTGGTAGGCCATTCAGGTTTCAACATATTTTGGAGGACCCCTACATTCCAATATTGATTATGACAACCCTCCTTCAAGAAAAAATTCAAGTCTACATTCTGCAACCTCTATTTTCCAAACTACCTGCCGCCCTCAATTGGAAAAATTGTTTCTTCAATGGATTCCTCTGTGATAGGGAACTATAGGGTCCTAATTATTACAGTGCTAACATCGAAGGAATATATGAAATCATGGAACCAATACAAGGGGAGCTGAGGTACTTGAGGGATCGACTTTGGAAATGTTTTGAGTAGGGATTAATATGGTTTTTAATGTTGTGATTATTTCACCTCATGGTTATTTTGGGCAAGCAAATGTTTTAGGAATGCTAGACAGGACACCAGTGGACATTTAAACATTGCAATGTTCATTCCATGATATCCTCTCTTTTTTATTTGATTGTATTTTGAATGTTTCCTTTGATTTTGTTTTTTCTTTTAACTATGAAATTGAAAATACTTGGTATCATGTCCATTTAAACAACATCCAAAGCTTGAAGATGAGATTAGTAATACACGATATTAATTGAAATCTTTTTCATTGTTTTGTGTTAAGAAAATTTCATGACTATTAGAAAAGTTTATTGTCATATTGTTATTTGAGCACAAGTTGTATATATATTTGACCAAGTTCATGCGTTAGAAAATGAAATTTTGTTGCAAATAAAATGACAAGGATTAGACATCACACCTTAGATTATTTGTTTTCACAAATTATCCACATCCTGAGCTTTTTAACATGTAAGTTGGCATGATTGTGCTTAAGCTTTCTCTGGAGGTTAAATACTAAGTTATTAAGGTGTTCTTTTCTTTGGGGACATTTTATTTGTTTTGTTTCTACAGGTCATCTGGCCACATAGTGGCCACTATCACCAAAGTGAAGAAAACTTGTTTGAGTTTCTTACTTTTATGGGGAAAAATGGCATTGACATTACTGATGTTGAGGTATATGTCGTATAAATATTTTATAGTATACTTTAGTTTATATTCTAGTATTCATTGTCTTTCATGTCTTATACTCTGCATTGTATCTTCTTTTGTTTTTAGGAGAGGAACTGATCAATATTGATGGTAAGATGAAACAATTGAAGAAAGATGAGAATAATAACACTGGAGCGACAAATGCAAAAAGGGAGAGAGAAGAAAACCGGTCTAGTGATACTCTTAGAGCCAATATCTCACATAAGACACACACATAGAGACTAATGGTTAAGTCTTCAGAGTTGGTGAATTCACTTGCAATGCCTTGGCAACACAGTGATAATGTTTTGAAGTGATGAAACAATATTTCATGTGTAAATTGTAGTCCAACTAATTAATATCAAGTTGGAAACTCATATTGTAATACTTGACATTTTATATAATATAATTTGTGGTTGAAATTATTTATAGTTGCACTTGATATTATTTAGTATTGTAATTAACATATGTAACTTTGTGTTTTCATATTAGATGAACATGCACATTGTATGCCAATTTTTTTTTTTAAATTAGTCACAAAATCAAACTAATTAATTTATGTTGATTAATAATGAATACATAAAATCACTCTAAAACTACCAAATTAGTAGCTTATATTGATTAATGATGAACACAAATAAAATGAATACATGACTAAATTAGTCATTTATAATGATTATTAATGAAAGTAAATGAAATGAATATAAACTATTAAATCAGTCGTTTATATAATGAATATGAAACTACTAGAAAAATGATAAATGACTACTGCAAATGATAAATTTGTGATTAGAAATGACGACTAAATTTTGCATCTATATGACTATTAGTAGCTAATTTACAGTATCTTATAACACGACTGAAATTTAGTAATATTTCTTTGGTCATTAATTGACTTAAACGATGACTAAAATTTGCATATATATGACTATCAGTAGCTAATTTATAGTATCTTATAACACGACTAACATTTTGGTCATATTTCTGTAGTCATTAATTGATTTTGTTAGGAGATCATGCAGTAATATATTTTGTTGTATATTTGATCATTAAATGTGGAAATTATCGACTAAATCAATGACTAAATTAATAAACAAATTTATGACTAAATATACTACTAAATGATAAAATTGAAACAACAAATTAATGACTAAGCTAGAAATGACTAAAAGTTGGTCACGTTATAAGACACTGTAAATTAGCTAATATTGGTCACCGACTGAAAAATAGTCGTTTATATGCAAATTTAAGTGATTTTTGTAGTAACTAATTAGCCATTTTGTACTAGTGACACCATCGATGACCACTAGCCCCAATAGTGGAACATTATAGTCAAGAACACCTACTCCTCCAAATAAGTATACTCACTTTATGCTACGGAGAAGCCAAGGGTCTTCAGAATACTCCGAAGCTCTCTAAGCCTAATCCTGGCCAAAATCTTGGCTCCCAAAAGCCCTTTACATGAGTTATGAGGTTATATTTATAAAAAATGGGGGTGAGTCTTCAACTCCTCTTTGCGACCTTTGGACTAGCCTCATGATTCTTCCACTTCTTTACAAAACAATACATTACATTACATGATGACTGTTCATGTTCCAATATTGACACCTCGAATTTCACTTACAACCTAATTAAAAATAATATTACATTTTACACTTGTACCCATATAAGAAAAAATAGGGTAGAGACAACTTGACAGCCTAACAAGACACAACACTATGGTGCTAGATTTTGGGAGAAGTCTAGCTGAACAACATCCAATTGTTGCTTCTCGGTCACATATTGGTGCCAAGCTTGATATTGTGTGACACTGTCCCCACACTACGTAATGATGTTTGGTTGGGAGTGGACTTTGGCCTTCATGGCATCTGGGTACATTGTCTTGGAATCTATGTCGTTCGTTCTGAAGCATGATAAACATTATTCTAACATTGACAGGACCATTGATGAATTTATACATGTTATGTCTATTCAACTCTGAGTCTTCCCTACTGGCATTCTGTCTCAGCTACTCCAAGTACTCTTCGACCTCTTGCCGAACTTGGTTCTTGGATTTGGCTTTGGTGAGGGAACTGAGTGATGGGATCTAGTGTGTTCTCACCAAGACATCCAAAGTACTGAAGAACCATACATACAAGGCCTGAATGGTACCAATGAACAGGGAAAATTTTAAGGATGGAGATTTATCTTAAAGTTTAGAAAACTTGGCGAATCTTACTAGTCCCTAACATGAAAACTATAAAATGTTTAGTGATATGTTTGTAAAAATATTAAAATTTCTAATGATTTTATATTGTCTCTATAAAACTTTGGTGATTTTTACGGTAAAATAATTTTATGATATAAAATTTGGGCGAACCATTTTTAGGAAAAATTGAAATTAGCGAATATTTTTTTGGAAAAGACATACAAAATTAGCCCACTTGCGAATATTAGCTCATAAAATTTCCCCTGCCAATGAAGGAGGCGAGATGCTAGATTTCCTAGATTAACATTCAAACCTCCACTTTCTATGGCTCTGCCTATGGCTTCATTTTATTCACTAAGTCAAGTGCTTCCCCTTTGTATTACATTGTCCACTCTTGCACATAGGCAATGACAACTTGTATGTTATTGAGAGTATTAACAAATTCTTTGCTATGCTGCTATAAGGCATGAAAATGGACAACTTCTTTATGTACTATGACAAGCCCGTCATAGAGGTTCCGCATGGTTTCTCCAAGTGCTGATACTTCAACAAGTATTGTCGCTCTCATCTCCTCCGAGTAAACTTGTGTAGAAGCCGCATTTTGCACCGCTGCGTGGAGTTGTTCTACCTCTTTCTTCGCAAGCTACAAGTTTTGTGCCATTTTCTCATTCTTGGCTGTCAAATACTAGACATTTGATATTGTTGCACCTGTATAGGCCAAGTTAGCTTCGACAATGGAATCTGGATGCTTCGTGGTTTCCCACACTATCACCCTTTCTCTAATGAATGTAGGTGATGTGTGATCATCCAAAAAGTGATTTCTATGTTCTTGTATAATTCCTGGATCATCATTAAGGATAAAAACATCCCCTTGCTCGCTTGAGGCTGGCTCTGCTACTAGAGGTGGTGGAGATAGAGAGATGACCTATGGTGCTCTCGACATCAAATCAACATCTTCATTATGTGGTTCCTTTTCCATCTTCATATATGTTACTTCAACCAATTACTCAATCTTCTATGAAATCTCCCAATCCTGCATTTGTTTACCTTCCTCCTCAGCTACTGGTTGTTCCTATTCTTACTCTTCAATAGGTATTGACGTTGTTTCCTCTATCATAGCTCCTTTCCTTTTTTCTTCTTCCTAATTTTTCTTCTCTTCTCATTCTTTCCTCCTCAAATCCTATTCTTCCTTCAACTTCTACTATGTCTCTTGTAGCTTTAGTTCTAATTCCTGAAACTATGCTTTTGTCTCTTTCTCTGCTTTGCTCTCTACAACCTTTGCTTCCTCTTTTCTTCTTCTTCCAAAGCTGCTTTCAAAAGAATAATATCTTCTTTCATTTTGTACCTTTTTTCTCCCTCTAGACTGTCAGAAATATTCCTCTTTCCCTTCTCCTGCAAGGGGTTACTGCCTTCTACTGCTGCTGCTTCCAGATTTTCTACCATATGTGGAGCAGCCTATGAATTCCCTGCTAAGCTAACTGATTCATTGATTATGGAGGCATTGTATCAATATCTCTAAGGATCCTCGTCTATCCAATGAAATTACCTACTGATCCACGAAAAGTAAAATTTCATATAGTAGTTCTTGGAAATATTTTTTGGATCATACAAATTAAAGTCTCGAGTACTGAATTCAAATCTCACTATCTCCCTAGCCTCAACGTCCAAAATTTTCAAGTTATTTATCTTGTATAATCCAATCTGAAAAGGAAGAGTGGGCCATCGTTCTTTCTTCTTCCCGTGTAGCATTGCTGACAACCCTGTGGTGAGATGGTATGATACTTCTTGCATGATAAGTTTTTCAGTGGCATACCTTGGTAAGACATGCATAGACTTCTCTCTGTCAAACACTCTAATGAAGGTTCCACTTGGTGAGGCATACCAATCTACGATGTATGCTAACGCCTCCATTGCTTCTCACGACATGCAAGGTGGATCTTATTGAAAGATAATATTGTACAGTGGGATGATGAAGTGGTCAGTTAGTCATGCCATTACTCCTCGATAACTGCATTTTGAAATAAAATTGCAATAGATGTGCATGGAAGTTTCTCATGGTGTCCATGTCCAGTTCATGCCAAGGAACTACTGTTGCACATAGATTTCATCCAATAAGTATGTAGACTTATGGAACCATGCTCTCTCATCCTTGGGTAGATTTTGGGCATGTGCTACATGGGCCTTCAATTGTCTAGCCAATAGATATGACCAGTTTAACGACCTCCCATCATTCACCAATTGGTCTAATAAGACTATCCACCCATCAAGAAAGGTTTCCATGCTCTCTTGACCATGGATTCTGCAAGAAAAGATAACCAAGTGCTGGTAAGCATTCCTGAGGGACTTTGTCTTGTACACATGGGTGGGTGTTTGTCGAAACTTCGATGGCTCTTTCACCCTACATTTGACAATGTCTCTTTTGTTCACATAGATATGGGTTGCATAGAAGAGTGAGTTTGTGCACTCTATTGGCTTGGTAAAGTGATACATTTATTGAAAGTATTCTACCTAGAAGGTGGAAAGCTTCTACCCATTGGCACTGCTCGATGTCATGGTCTTCCCATCAATGTGTGACACACTCCAACTGATGAAATTGGCACATGGGAAGGTGGTATACCTACACGAAAACTTGTATAGCCCTGATTGCTTGATGATGAGGTAAACCTATCGGTCCTCTAAGTTTGCATCAAAGTCCTTCGCAAAAGCATCTTTAATTTGTTACCATGTTAGTGATGATCCCTTTTCTATAAACAAATGAGTATCTGCACACACTGGAAAATCAACTGATGTTTTCTTAAGTACTTCCCTAGTACTTCTCTTAGTGGTTTCCTTTGAAGCATCTCTCTTAGATGCCATGGTTATCGTGACTGTTGGAGAGGTGCTCAATAAATGCTAGACCTATCCGACATAAAGGACACTCATGGCAAGAAAATGTCAGCCTTAAGAAAATATACTTACAAGGCATGTTGAAGCAACAAATTCGGCATCATATGGGGAGGATTACACAATTTTTGTTAAAATTTGGGTATTAGAGGACAAGTGGTTCCCTAAGGCTTTGATCTTTGGCCTAGGGAAAAGTGTCCAAATTTATTTTTTACTTTTCTCCTAAAGTGACTTTATAAGTGGTAAAGTCAATTTAATTTAAAAGTGTCTTTATAAGTGGTAAAGTTACATTCTAATTCAGAAGTGACTTTATAAGTGATAAAGTTACATTCTAATTTAAAGGTGACTTTATTAAAGTCAATAAAGAATTAGAAAGTGAAAAAGTGACTATGGAAATAAAAGGCTAAGTGGGTCTTTATTTAAGTGGGTAAGTTAAAAAATAGAAAGTGAGAATTAAATGCACATTTATTCTCACCCTTAGATTTAAATGACTCTCATCCATTAGATCTTAGGGTAACCTAAAAGGTTATTTAGAGAATAAAAGGAGAAGAGAAGAGGAAAATATTTTCATTCTTTCATGAGCATTTGAGAGAAAGAGAAGAGAGAGCAAGGAGAAAATTTCTGAGCGGTGAAGAAGTGAAGGAGAGCAACAAGAAGACATTTCAACAAATCTGGACAGCAACATTTATTGGCATGCATCCTAAGGCAAAACCATACAACAGGAGAAAGGCATAGATATCAAGGAAGAGGGACAACACAAAAATCAAGGAAGATGGACAGCAGCAAGGGCACGAATTTCAAGGCAGATTTGGGCATGAATTTTGAGGTAGCCATACTGCTGAAGTCTGTATGGTCCGTACAACAAGTTCTGGGCATGTTTTTTGAGGCTGGTCGTACAACATTTAATGTTGTTTTATTGTTGGAAATTTTTTTGTTTTGGCTATTTGCTGATTGGCATGATTTTCGAGGCATAGTGCAAGCACAGAAATCAAGATAAGTTGTCTTTTGTGGTTGTTGGAATTTTTATGTGTATTTGAGTTTCTCTGTAAAAGCATTTTTATAAATAAAGAAGAGTTCTCAAACTGGTTTTCCCCAATAGTTGTAGGGGGTTTTTCCAGGGTCACATTGACAAAAAATCACTATGTTATTTTGTGTGTGGCTGTCATAAATTTGCTGTGTTTTATTTCTGGAATTTCAGCAGTTGTGAAATATCTAAATTTGTGTTTTCAGAAAATTATTGTCATTTCCAGATTTTAGAATTTTTATCATGTTTGGATTTACAACTAAATGCATGGAGTGATAAGGAAAACTGATAACCAGAGTGGGGGTTGAAATTTCTTCATGGTATCAGAGCTTGGTTGGCTGAAAAGTGTAGTTTGGGACAACAAAGTGAAAATTACATTAAGCTAATTTTTACACAAAAAACAGAAACCTTTACCACATATTTGAAAATTTCAGTTTGGTAGGACAATGAAACATGTCTTTGGGTTTGAGAGTTGAAGACAGGTTGGATGGGCAGAACAACTACAATGCATGGAAGGAGAGAATCTAGAGCATCTTTGAGGAAGAATAAGTGTAGGGCATTATGGTAAATACCACACAGAACACAGTAGTAGTACGTGTTGACCCTGTACAGTTGGCATAGTTTAACAAAAAGAATGTTAAGGAAAAAAGATTGACTCTGGAAGAAATGAAATACCATGGCATTCTTGATATGAGAGGAAAGACTTCAGCACATGAGATGTGGTCAACCTTGACTAGTCTTTACCAGAGGTCAAATGAAAATAGAAAAATGGTCCTAAAGGAGAAATTGAAGGCCATTAAAATGGCTAAGGCTGATAGTGCTACAACATACCTCACAAAGATCACTTTATTGAGAGATGACTTGGCAGCCGTAGGTGATACCATTGTGCCCACTGAGTTGGTGAGGATTGCTTTGAATGGTCTTCCCAAGAATTGGGAGAATTTTGTGGATGACATTGTTACATGGGAAAACCTTCATGTTTGGGTGAGGTTGTGGGATGATTGCATTCAGAATGAGATCATAAAGAACCATCTTGGGACAACGAAATAGGTGGAGGAGGATGAAAATGTTGCATTGTTAGCAAGAGGCAAGAAGGGCAGAGAAAAGAAGCAAGCTTCCAATAGTGGAGGCAAAGGAAAAGGTAGAGGAAAGCAGCAGAACAAGGAGAAGGACTATTCCAAAGTCAAATGTTGGAATTGTCAAAAGTTGGGACACTATGTTGTTGTGTGTCCGGAGAGGAAGAACAAGAAAGGGAAAGACAAACCCATGGCAACTTCTGTAGAGATAGAGAGCTTCTCAGATAGATTTGATGGGGAGATTGGGTTCATATCTTGTGAGGCCACTAGTTTAGGATCACCTGCCATATAGGTTTAGAGGGAGTTTGCATTCCCCACTACTAGCATAGCATCTTCTAGCATTTGGTATGTTGCCAGTGACGCTTCCCGCCACATGATAGGAGTCAAAGAGTACTTCTCAGAGCTTTTAGAGGGTGATATTGATATAGGGGTAGTACTTGGTGATGACAACATTGTTAGAGCATTCGGTGTGGGGATATTGACCTTTGATAGGTGACTCAAACCTCCCTTAAAAGTGTCAGATGTTCTATATGCACTTGGAATGAAGAAGAACTTGATATCTGTTTCAACACTTAAGGATATAGGGTATGATGTGTTGTTCAAGAGAGGGCAGGTGCTTATATATACTAGGGGAACTCCAGCTTCTTCAGCTAGAGAGATTGGTGTGTGCCATGTCAAGGTGTACAAGTTCTCATTCCAACCCCTGATGGCATTAAGTAGTAGCACCCAAGACAAGACTGACATCAGATCTAGCAGTTTAGAGTTGTGTGAGATTTGGCACCGTAGGATGGGGCACATGTATCATGGGGCCTTGAGTACATTGCAAGAGATCACTTCCAGTGTGCCAGATTTCAGTTCTGATCACCTTGATGTATGTAAAGAATGTGCTATGGGGAAGTTTGCCAGATCCCATTTACCCAGCAGTGACAGCAGAGCGACCAAGATCCTTGACTTGATACATACCAATGTGAGTGGTCAGATATCTCATGTATCATTGAGTGGCTATGAGTACTATGTTTTATTCATTGATGACCACTCTAGGAAGACCTGGATTTATTTCTTGAAGACCAAGAGTGAGATATTCAAGCGGTTTCAAGAGTTCAAAGCTCTTGCAGAGACTTAGATAGGTAGGAAGATCAAGGTCCTCATGTCAGACAATGGAGGGGAGTATACCCTTGTTGAGTTTGTTGATTTTTGTTCTGAGGCAGGCATTAGAAAGGAGTTCACAATTCCTTACAACCCCCAACAGAATAGGGTTGCAGAGAGGAAGAATAGATCCATTGCAGGGGCTACCAAAGCCATGCTTCATGATTAGAGGTTACCTTTATTTTTATGGGCAGAGGCCTGCAACACTGTTGTGTACTTGCAGAACAGGAGTCCACATTGTGCCTTAGGGAATGTGACTCCAAAGGAGGATATTTCTAGGAAGAAGCCTGATGTTGGGCACTTTTGTATCTTTGGGTGACTTACATATTCCTATGTCCCCAAGGAGAACAGGACCAAGCTAGAGTCCACTATATATAAGGGAATCTTTGTGGGTTATAGCGAGACCTCGAAATCTTATCGGATTTATATTCCTACGCAGAGGAAACTGGTTGTTAGGCAGGATGTGAATTTCAAGGAGGAGAGAGCTTTCAGGAGGTCATGAGAGTTAGAGTATCCAGAGTCACCAGACCCTCAAGAGAAGTTGAGTCAGCCATAGGGATCTAGTGGTCAAGGATCATGAGGCACATCGATTACAGTGTCAGGTCCATCAGTGAGCAGTGGCTCTTAGAGTTAGGTGGGTGGTTCTTCGGGCAGCATGCAGAGAAATCCGCAAAGTAGTTCATAAGGTAGTTCACTAATGGATAGTTCACACGGTACTTTAGCATCTACAGCTATAGAATCAGGCATGGGGTCCGTTGGCAAGCCTTCAGGACTTCAGGCTTCTGATGATGATGAGAATTCTTTCACTCCGGTGGGAGAAGTATGCTAAGGGAAGAGGAATCCCAAGTGGTTTCAAGATACCTTGTCTGAGTCCACATCAATTTTTGGGCCAAAGAGACAGGTTAGAGAGAGTAAACCCCCTAAGCGGTTTTGCAATTACATGGCATTGGTAACAATCATTGTTGACTTTGAGCCTTCTAGTTATAAGGAGGCAGCCAACTAGTAGGTCTAGAGAGAGGCCATGATGGAGGAGTATTCTTCTATTATGAAGAACGATGTTTGGGAGGTAGTGTCGAGGCCCAAAGGTAAATCAGTTGTTACTTCCAGATGGCTCTACAAGATAAATCATGCTACAGATGGTAGCATCGAGAAGTTCAAATCTCGATTTGTGGTGAGAGGGTTCTCACAAGTAGAGAGAGTTGACTATGAGGAGACCTTCGCTCCCATAGATCGGTATACATCTATTCGCTCCATTATATCGATTGCAACATAGATGGGTTGGAAGATCCACCAGATGGATGTGAAGACTGCATTTCTCAATGGCTTCATTCAGGAGTAGGTTTATATTGAGCTGCCGCAGGGCTTTGAGGTGCATGGGAAGGAATCCCATGTATGCAGATAGAAAAAGGTGCTCGATGGCCTGAAGCAAGCTACTAGAGCTTGGTACTTGAGGATTGATACATATTTGTAGCAGTTGGGTTTCATAAAGAGTGAGGTTGATCCGAACCTATACTTCATTGTGGTGGGTGAGGAGCCTCTCATTCTGGCATTATAGGTTGATGACTTGATCACCACTGGTGCAGAGAGACTCATTGAGGGCTGCAAGAGAGATCTTGCTTCAGAGTTTGAGATGAAGGATATCGGCTTGATGCATTATTTGCTGGGATTGGAGGTGTGGCAGGAGGAGGGGAATTTCTTCTTGGGACAAGGGAAGTACATTGTGGACATTCTTAGCAGATTTCACATAGAGGAATGTAAACCCATGTCTACACCTATGATCACTAACCGGAAGAAGATTCACACTTCTGATTCTGAGTTGGTGGATCCTACTCTATACAAATAACTAATTGGTTGTTTGATGTATTTGGTCAACACTCGACTAGATATATGTTTTGCAGTTAACACTATGAGTCAGTTCATGTGTGAGCCTAGGAGAGTGCATTGGGTGGCTGCAAAACACAATCTTCATTACTTGTAGGGGACTGTAGATTTTGGTTTGGATTATAGACAGGGTGATGGAGTGAGACTGGTAGGGTACACAGATTCAGATTGGGCAGGTTTTGCTTCAGATAGGAAGAGTACTTCTGGGTGTTTTTTTGTGTTGGGTTTGGCAGTTATGTCATGGATAAGCCGGAAACAAAAATTAGTTGCATTGAGTTCGGCTGAGGCGGAGTATATGGTGGCTAGTTTGGCTATTTGTGAGGCCATATGGCTTCACAAGATGTTGTTTGGTTTATTTGGTTAGGCATTGAGACCTTCAGTAATTTATTGTGATAATCAGAGTTGCATAAAACTCACGAAGAATCCAATTTTTCATGACAGGTCAAAGCATATTGAGATCAAGTATCACTTCATTAGAGACTATATCCAAAAGGGAGCTATCAGTCTTCAATACATTTCCACAAATGAGTAGGTAGCAGACATTTTCACCAAATCCTTACCACGGGGCAAGCATGTCTACTTCAAAGACAACATGGGAGTGGTGAGGAACACTTTCCTCAGTAAGAGGGAGTGTTAAAATTTGGGTACCAGAGGACAAGTGGTTCCCTAAGGCTTTGATATTTGGCCTAGGGAAAAGTGTCCAAATTTATTTTTTTACTTTTCTCCTAAAGTGACTTTATAAGTGGTAAAGTCAATTTAATTGAAAAATGACTTTATAAGTGGTATAGTTACATTATAATTTAAAAGTGACTTTATAAGTGATAAAGTTACATTCTAATTTAAAGGTGACTTTATTAAAGTCAATGAAAAATTAGAAAGTGAAAAAGTGACTATGGAAATAAAAGGCTAAGTGAGTGAGTTAAAAAATAGAAAGTGAGAATTAAATGCACATTTATTCTCATCCTTAGATCTAAATGAATCTTAGCCATTAGATCTTAGGGCAACCCAAAAGGTCATTTAGAGAATAAAAGGAGAAGAGAGAAGGAAAATATTTTCATTCTTTCATGAGCATTTGAGAGAAAGAGAAGAGAGAGCACGAAGAAAATTTCTGAGCAGTGAGGAAGTGAAGGAGAGCAACAAGAAGACATTTCAACAAATCTAGGCAGCAACATTTATTGGCATGCATCCCAAGGAAAAACCGTACAGCAGGAGAAAGACACAGATATTGAGGAAGAGGAATAACACAAAAGTCAAGGAAGAGGGACAGAAACAAGGGCACAAATTTCAAGGGAGATTTGGGCATGAATTTCAAGGGAGATTTGGGCACAAATTTCGAGGTAGCCGTACCACTGAAAATTTTATTGTTGGATTTTTTTATTTAATTTTATTTTTTTTGTTTTGGCTACTTGCCGATTGGCATGAGTTTTGAGGAGGAGTGCAACCATGAAAATTGAGATAAGTTGTAATTTGTGGTTGCTAGAATTTTTAATGTGTATTTCAGTTTCTCTGTAAAAGCATTTTCAGAAATAAAGAAGAGCTCTCAAACTGGTTTTCCCCAAGAGTTGTAGGGGGTTTTTCCAGGGTCACATTGACCAAAAATCACTGTGTTATTTCGTGTGTGGCTTTCATAATTTTGTTGTGTTTTATTTTGCAATTTCAACAATTGTGAAATCTATAAATTTGTGTTTTCAAAAAATTATTGTCATTTCCAGATTTTAGAATTTTTATCATGCTTGGATTTAAAACTAAATGCATGGAGTGATAAGGAAAACTGATAACCAGAGTGGGGGTTGAAATTTCTTCAATTTTCTCTCGCAAGAGGGACTAGCTACCTATGGGAACTACACTGCGTAATCATAGTAGCCAAGGTGGAAGCTTGTGGCTTAAAACTGCGTAATGCACAGTTCAGCCTGGGCAAAGGCCTAGGAGAGACTACACATTGTGTAGTCTCAGTGTCCAACAAGACAAACTAGTTCTTGGAAATGCAAAGTGTGCAGTTGGAGCTAGCTTGGACTACACACTACGCAATTTCAGAGGCCAAGTTTGTGGCTTGAGCCTTAGGATTGCATAGTGCTAGCTGGGCAATGTGAACACTGACCAAGGGAAATCCAAATCTTCCCAAGGGAAGTGTGAAAAATGAGCATATATGAGAGATAGTGTGAAGCTGAGTGAAAATATGACTAAGTGAAAGTAAATTCAAGTGAATAAAGTGCAACTAATTAATCAAATGGACGGAAAATGAAGTAAGTGTGGAGACTCGCTACAATGACAACTGTTGGTGCAAAAAAGGAAAACTAACGTGACACTTAGGAAAGGAAATCTAAAACTTAAAACATCACTTCTATAAGTTAAAACAAGTCAAAATGCCAATAACCATGAAGAGAAACAAGTGAAACAACACTCACAGAAGGTAGATGATAAAAGGCGACAGAAAAATGGTAAAAGACGACAAAAGAAAAACTCACTCGAAAAAGTGACGACGATGGCGCTGAAGGTTCCTTGATCTCTAGATCTCCAATATTGAGTGCAAAAATGAGCTCTAGAAGCATTGATTAAATATATTTGGATAAATTAGGGTTTATGATGTGCATACCTAAAATTAAGGAAAAAGCCACACATGGCGAAAGTTTCTAAAAATAGTGCAATTGCCTCCTTCGGGATACTAAAAATGGGTCCTTATTTTTTAGGGATGCTTTTTTCTTTTTCCTTTTTTTCCTTTTTTTTCTTTTTTTGGGGAAAATTGCCATGTAGACTGTTGGGAAGGACTGCGTAGTTCTGGGGAACTAGGCAACATTTTGGCTCAGTGCACTGTGTAGTTTCTCAACTTAGTGATGTTTGCACAATTTCTAGGCTCAATATTGGGCTTCCTCCCATGACTGCATAATTTTTGAGCTCAAGGATGATTGGTAGTCATGACTGTGCAATTCCCATCATCAAGGCTTCTTGCCCTCAAGGATTGCACAATTTGTGGAGGCAATACCAGAATGACTGTGAGACCAAGTTGTGAGATGAACTTGTGACTTAGAGGAATCAACTAAGTAAACAAACACAAGAAAAATGAAAAGATAAGTCTTGGTTGAAGCATGGATACCTAGATCAGTGCAATATGAACTAATGTGGATGAGAAGGGAGTTGCCAAAATTGAATCATAGGAAAAAATTTGGAGGGTGGTTGTAGCTGCTACAACTAGGAGATATATGAAGAAGTTAATAACATGAATTTCAAACTAAATATAATCATTCCTTAGAGAGATTCATCAATGAAGTTTCCAAGTAAATAAAAATAAGTGGATATGAAAGAGGTGGAACAAGATGATCATTCTTATTTCATATGACTACTTGTGCATTTTATCCCAAATGGTATATGCCAAGATCTTATAGTGCTAATGGTATATATGTTTTAAGTGGAAAGAAGGTCTTTCTCAAACCATATAGAAGATATACATTAATGTTGATGTAAGGATAAATTGAAAAAGTTCATAGATTTTGTAGAACTAAGTAGCTTTAGTTGCACAATTATTACAAAGAAAGATACGGAAAATGAGGTGCAGGTTAGTCCCATAACGTGGTGGTGAACCAACATTCAACAAAGCATTTTGTTGCATGCTGGTTACACAACAACATTCAATAACACTTGCTACAACTTCTGCCACATTTTCATTTGTATTGTTAAGAAGGGTTAGTAGTATATCCATTCTTTGACATTGAAGCATATCTTTTTTTGGAGCAAGTGTTGACTAGAAAATCATTTTTAAGGACCTAACACCAACCTCCACAACTTGAGATCAAACAATTTAATGTTGTCAACAGCAAGACATAGGCATGTCATCTTTTATAATGCAAGTTATGGATCTAGATGCAACGCAACGAATCACTAGATTTAGACCCTAACATTTCGAAGATGGCACAAATATATTTTTCACATCAACTTCACAAAGTACCTAATCTTGAGTATTTGTTCTATGTGGGATGTCATGGGTTACTTTGTTGCTCCATGCAGGAGGGCCACCATTTGTATGAAAAAAATCCCATTTCATGTTTTAAGTTTAACATGAAATCCATCCCTGATGGGTTCCCACTCAATAGATGAATCCAACCTTGGTGGTACAGTCTGCAAGACCTTCTTCTATGACGTCCCCAAAAGGAATGGTATCTCTGTTGTGTCAAGTATTAGTTATAGCATATTTTTAATATTATCACAGAATCACCTTCAATAAATTCAACTTTCCATCTTGCATTTAGTTTTGCACTATCTCTACCCTCTCTAACAGTTACTCACATGAATGAGAATGGAAAATGTGAATCTGTGGTTGTATGTGCTAGTATGGTCTCCGATCTTAATGGGAGAGCCATGTCTTTAAAATTCTAGGTCTCACATTAAAATCACAGCTTGAAGTTCCTCATTCCAAGCAGAACTTTAACATCAAGTTGAATGCACTTGTACATTCTTTGACCATGCTAAAATAGAAGAACCATTTTCATTAACCGACCAAGTTCACACTTAAAACCACAGTTTTACATATCTCTATTCCAGAATTTTTAATGATAATTTGGTTTAATGCAACAACCAAGAAAAGTCATTTCATACGAATTATAAGGTTTTCATTCTCTACCCTTGATCAAGTCTACTAGGGCTGCTATGAGTAGAAATATTACCATGTACCTTAGTTGTTGCACTAGGAAAGTAATTGCTTTTCAACCCTTCCTGAAGGTGAATAATATGGTGAAGAAATGAAAATTACATATACTATGTATTTATATAACTCCACTATAATTATACATGCATGCTATATATTGACTCAAAAGATAACCTAGGTCAAGGGTTTATGATACGAATGTATTCAAACATAATTACATATTCCTTTTGATGCAGGAGCATTCAGGCCTAGTCAACATTGTGATGGCATGATCACATGTTGTGTCTAGCAAGGGGTTGGAAGAGAAGAGTTTAGTTAATTTTATTTATTTAAATATATGAGAGTGTCTATTTATTGGAAAATACGAGAAAAAGGTTTATGTGGTTGATTGATTCTCCCTGTGTGGAGATCAGGCCAAACAGTTAGATTTATTTGGTTTGAATAGAATATTAGGGATTAAAGCTTAATTTAGCATTTGGTTTAGAAAATAATGGAGTAGAAGAGATTCTTTAGAAGAGAGTGAGAGATTTTTGGATCTGAACCAATTCTGGTTCATGAATCCACTTTTGTATAAATTGTGATCTTTTGTATAATTCAGAGGTTGGATAGGTTAGAGGGAGAGAAACTAGAGAAGTTAGATAGGTTAGTTAGAGGTTCGAGAGAAGCTTGAGAGAGGAGAGCGAGGGTTTCAAGATTGAAACAGGGCCTTTTATTTATGTAATCGAGCCAGAGGGTTGAGACTCTATAAATTCATTATAATGAATAAATGATTGCCTATGTGTGTTAATGGGCCGTTTTTATTGAAATCCTTTGCTTTTCTCTGTACACTTACTTGCGGAACAATTGACACATTCTTCTTTGTTTTATTCCTTAAGTTATGAATTGCAACATTAAAGCATAATTAGGTCCTTATTGCTATAACCATGGCTGAGTGCTTCAAGTATATCATAGCTTACTATTATATATGAAAGTCATGCGTCGAAACATAGTGTAGAGAAGAATAGTTTTAATGCAGAGTTCATTGAAAACCAAGCGAGATCAAGACAAGAAGACATAAAGGCGAGAAGGAATAGTGGTTGTTGGATTTGGAAGACTAACGAGCCAGTTTTAATCAGAGAAAGCCGAGCACTTTATCGCATCAGCAAAGATTGATATAAGGAGGGTGGACCTTAGGCCTTACGAAGTTCCGATTGCGATTACACCGATATATTGCATTGGAGGAAAGCCTTGGGCGGTATTGGAATCGGGAGTTAGGACAGAGTGAATGCGACATTGTGATCAAATGAGGACCATTAGGTCTGAGAAGGGAATCGACGATAGTGATTGAATCGTTGTTCGCATATCACAAAGTAATGTGGCAGCAAAAAAGGAATGGTTGATATGCGATAGCGATGATCGATTGCACATGCCAATAGCAATAGAGCTCCAATCAGAGATCGGGGTAATCGGGGCTCACAAAATATAAAAGAAAGTGCAGCGGATCTAAAATTGATTAGATGTGGGTGTAATATTTTTAATATCTGGCCTTAAGCTTTTGAATGGCTCTTCCATGTGTTTTTGTGTAATGAGGAGATTGGAGGAAATGCGATAAGGCATATGGAAAAGGTGAACCCAATGGATTTATAGAAGCGGGTTTATGTATTTTGAGTTCCGGTATATGTGGTTAGAGTGGGTTTTCTCGTGTAATCCTTTCTAATTTATAAAGTTGTATAGTCGGGGTTTTTAATGTAAAAGTGCATCTATAAAGCTTCTAATAGATATGTGTGGACATAAGCATAAGTCCCAGGTCTGATGGTTGTATATGGAGAGATGTGCATTGTTTTTTCGGGTTTCTTGCATCATTTGTGGCATCAGAGTAGGTTAACACTCTATAAAGACTGGTTTAGAGACTGGATTTTAATTCCAGCATATGTATAATTTGCACTGAAGTGAATTTGACACAGATGGGGATCAGATTAAAAAGGACACTGAGATCAGAATGGGGAAGCAGTGAACTTCTGAGGAAGGTCTGGTAAGAATGTTTATTTTGATGATTTTACAGAACTGTGTTTTGAATGTCTAAAGAACAATAAGGGATTGAAATTTCAAAGGAGAAGATGTTTTCCTTTCAGGAAAATGAAATTTCTGTGTAAGTTGATTGCATGATTGATTTGATTGAGATGAAAGGTTTAGAAGTTAAAGCTGAATAGAAGAGTGGTTTGCTGTGGCATTGAAGTCATTTAAATGATTTGAAGAATTTTGTGAAAACTAAGAATGATTGAGGATTGTTTGAAGTATTGTTGAAGGCAATGATATTGATGATTGAAAGAATAGAGATTGGGTTTAATAGGACTGAAAGAAGAACTATTACAAGGAATGAATTTTGGAATTTATAGAAGCAAGACAGGATTTGCTTATAAACAGGTTATCAGAAGGAAGTGGTAGTGTCTGTCATGAATTGGTAAAATAATTGAAATTCAGATCTAATCCTAATTGATCTTGAAAGCTGAAGAATCCATTGTGAAAGGTAAGAGGAAAAATAGTTGTTGGCTGTATGGAGTCTTTTGAATGGAAAGTCTAAATGAAATAGTGAACAGATGAATCTTTTGGCAAAGATTTAACTAATGGAATGTGAATTAGTTTTAAGACATTTTTGAAGGAAATATTATAGGTTTGAAAGATGCTTTGATGTATCTTGAGATAAGATTGTGCAGGTCAACAGAAGTAGAGGAATTGCTGAAAGATGGAATGAATTGTACCAGCATCATAGCATATGAGCTATGTTAAAGAAGATAGAGCAAGAAGAATTCTCAGATGAGTAAAGGTGATAGTACCCGATAGTAAATGAAATTACTGAATGAAGAAGGAAGTGAGCAATTGAAGATGCAAAGCCTAGAACAAGGAGTGTTCAAGAGAAGCTAAGAACAACTTCCAACTATGTTTGGTAGAAGTTGTTGAGGCAGCGCCACAATTGTGATTGTGGATAGGAGATAACAATTCAAGCAAGAGGAGTGTTACGTAGAATTATTAGTCAGTGGAAGGTTCGAGGAAAGAACCAATAGGTGCCAAAAGGTTGAACTCAAGAAAGTTTGGTGAGGCATGAAGGAGACTTGTTACAGGTGAAATGGAAAAGGTTAGTTACAACTCACTAGTGAACAAGGAAAGTTCACCAGAGGAAGAAATGGAATTGACTATTGTTAGTCATGATAGGGGTACAGAGAAAAGTCATAGACAGAGGGAAAAGAGCACTAAAGCAATTGGACTCAAAGGAATGAGTAAAGAGGAAAGGGACATAAAGCTAGCTGAGATGAATGCAGAACTCAGTGATTTGGAGAAGATGGTATTGAAACGAATTAGAGAAAAATGGAAACAAGGATTTTACGTGGGAAGAAGAGTTAAATGGCCTATTAGAGAATTGTTTGCTGAGAAATTAATACTTCGAACAGTTGAGAATGAAGGAGTAGAATACATCTGTGAACCAGAGAAAGGATCTCTCCTTGTGGAAGGAGACAACGATGACAGTGATGAAGAACTGATCTATGTAGATCAGAATGAGAGAAATGTGTTGGTGAAAGAGGCAAAGGCAAGACAAACACAAAAGGAGAGGCATAAAGACTTTCAAGACTTCAACTGGTGGAAGAAATTAAAAGGTATGGCTATATGGTTGTGTCTTCTCTTAGTGAAAACTTATTGGATCATATTGGAAGGAATTTTACCATGGATAGAAGACCAATGGGAAATGGAAACAGGAAAGGAAACAAATTCATTTTAGATCTGTGAAGTGAAGAGAAGGAAAGTTGACATAGAGAACTTAGCTGAAAAATTTAAGCCAAGGAAATCTTTGGAAGATCAAAGTATTATCAGAGAAGAGGAAGAGACATCGTTGTCTTATTTGGATAAACTGAGTGTTGGAAGAAATTGTGTAGAATAAGAAGGTATTCTACGAACTTATGATGAAGTTTCCAAGCATAGTCAAGACGTTACAGTCCCAGAAATTTTCTTTGATGAGGAAGAAATCAGAAATGTTGAGGAGGAATTTCTCAATAATTTAGTGAACTATCAGAATAGTTCAGAGAAGCATGAGGAGCTGATCACTAAGGCTTCAAATTAAGAACCTTGTATTTTTGAAACTGACATGTTGTGTATGTTTTCAGGTTCGAGAGGTGATGAACAACAATTAGACAATGTGCTTGTGTATGTTGATGAAGAAGTGAGATTACTGGAAGAGATGGCTGAAATAGAAAGATATTTTGAGCATGTATTTAATAATCTTGAGAATGATGGTATTGACACGGAAATTGTCATAATTTAAAAAAGCTGAAGATAAGCAAATGAAAGTTTGTGATGATAATCAGAATGGAATATCCTCAGTAGTGAATCAAAATGAAAGTATTATGGAAATTATGAAGGAATATAAGATGATGTTGACAGATGCAGAAGTTTAGGAATTCTATGATTTTAAATTAGATCATTTTTATGAATTTCAAAACCATGGAGAAGCTTTAGGAAACAAGAATTTTGTTTCTGATGTAGGAAAAGGTGCAATAACATCATTTTATTGCAATAGTATAAGTATAGAAGATGAAAGGATACTTCATAATGATGTTCTCCAAGAAATCCTAGCTATTGAATTGTTGAATGACAATCTTGTGTTAGAACAAGGAACATTGTGTAATACAGTGGAAAGTATTCCGATGGAAATTGATGACAATTTCATAACTTATGCAGAAGGACAATATAAATATTTGATGGCAGAATTCCCTATGGAAAGTGGAAATCATAGTTATTTTGAATCTAACAATTGTGATGGAAATTCTCTTTTATACAGGAAGGAGTCGTCATACGCAAATGACATGCTCATTGAATATGAAGGAATTTATATTTTTCTGGGAAGGTTATTGAATGAACACGATAACATAGAGGAAGAGATTATCTTTAATGATAATGGAAGGGAAGTTGTGGAGTACAAACAACAGTTTGTAAATGACAAAGGCAAAGAAGATTTGGAAAGAAATTTTATAATTTCTATGGTGGAGAGAAATGTACAACAGGCAAATGTCAGTGGAGTTCAGTTAAGAACAAATTGTAAAGAGGAAGTTGAGGAATTGTGGAAGATGAAGTCAGTGAAGAAGAGGGATAGCAAGGAAGAAAAATTAACAATAGGAATTTGTATCAGCAAGGAAAGAGGAAAACAACAAAATAAGATTTGGAAATCTGGAAGAACATAAGTAACAGTGGTAGAAGAATTGAATCAACAACATGATGAAAGTGATGACCAGTTACTAAGTAAAGTTTGGGATACTGGATTGACAATAGAAGGAACACATGACCAGGAGGTCATGGAAACTTTAAATTTTGGGAGTCTAATGAAGGAGCATTCAGGCCTAGTCAGCAATGTGATGGCATGATCACATGTTGTGACTAGCAAGGGGTTGGAAGACAAGAGTTTAGTTAATTTTATTTATTTAAATATATGAGAGTGTCTATTTATTGGAAAATATGAGAAAAGGGTTTATGTGGCTGATTGATCCTCCCTGTGTGGAGATCAGGTCAAACAATTAGATTTATTTGGTTTGAATAGAATATTAGGGATTTGAAAGATTAATTTAGCGTTTGGTTTAGAAAAGAATGGAGTTGAAGAGATTCTTTAGGAGAGAGTGAGAGATTTCTAGATCTGAACCAATTCTGGTTCATGAATCCACTTTTGTATAAATTGTGATCTTTTTGTATAATTTAGAGGTTGGATAGGTTAGTGGGAGAGAAACTAGAGAAGTTAGATAGGTTAGTTAGAGGTTCGAGAGAAGCCTGAGAGGAGAGAGTGAGGGTTTCAAGATTGAAACAGTGCCTTTTATTTATGTAATCGAGCCAGAGGGCCGAGACTTTGTAAATTCGTTATAACGAATAAATGATTGCATGTGTGTGTTAATGGGCGATTTGTATTGAAATCCTTTTCTTTTCTTTGTAAACTTACTTGCGGAACAACTAATGTCTTCTTATCTATTTTATTTGTAGAATTTTTCCTACAAATCAGCTAGCTTTGATACCATGTATAATTTTTTCTACAAATCAGCTAGATCTCATACCATGTAGAAATTTCCCACCTATAGATCAGCCTAATAATGCAATGTACTAAATCAAAACACTTGATCTACTTCTACAAACAATTTAGCGGAAGCTTAATCAACCATGAGCAACATCAATAAGAACACATATAACTGATCAAGAGAAATAATCACACATAACACAAGATATATCCAAGGGAAAGCACCAGCATAAAACCCCAACCATGTATTATCAATCAAGTGGAAATCCTCTTCACAATACAAAAAGAATTAGCTCTCAAGCTATTCAGTTCTCAATGAACTATGAAGATATGAAGATATGTCTCATGAACCAATCAAGCCCTGCATATAAAAACTTTACCTATGGTCCAATCCCTATTTCCTTGCATATTTTTCTTAGGAAATAATAGCAAAATCATATGCAATTAATTCCAAACATACCAAGTTAACCAATGGTCCAACTACGCAATCCTTGAGGACACTAGTTCCTAAACCATGCAAAAACTACTTACTAGAAATAGTCAAGCATCTGATAACACACTGTCCCACATCTGATCTCAACTGGGTCTCTGATAGAACTGACATGCAACAATTATCCATGAGTGGATTCTCAATTATCTAAAATAATAGTTGTCACATGCATGCAAGCATTAGCAAACTATATTTTATTATTTTAACAACTTGTTAAAATAATCTAACTGGACTTGACTAGTTAGAACTAAGTCAACTGATTCTCTCATTATAGAACTCATACTTATTCCCTCAATCAGTGGGACAACTCATGTGCATGCTCACAAAGACTTCAAATTCGAATTTCCTTAACTAATTAACTCAACTGAATTAATTAAGTAATATTTCCAACTGTTTTTAAGACCAAAATTAATTTTACTTCCTATAGATAGACTAGGGATTACCATAAATAGGAAGGGACCCAGAAATGCTATTTTTAGATATTTCTATTTTTAGCAGTTTCACCTCTCACCCAATGTGGCCAATGACCTCACTGGCCAAACTGATATTTTTAGACATGCTATTTTTAGCACGTCTATTTTTAACACATTCTAAATTTAGCATTTCTTGTTGCACACTTTCAACACTCCCTCTCAACAAGAAAGGCTTCCTCTCGAACCTGATCCTGTAACTTTGGAATGTTCTGCATGCAACACATCTACTCGGTCCACTTGCTCCAACAATACTTGGAACAAAAACACTCCCAACTGACCACTCTGTTGGGCTAGGAACATACTTTGATGCTGAAGCTCTACCTGTTGCTGACAAGTGCTCCCTCTCTAACATCTGTGCTACTGCAACATCTCCATGCATATCGCACCATTGCACACCTCTCTATGCCACCTAGCACTATGCAAAACACTTGTGCCTCTCGCATTGCTGCAGCCTGCTAGCTATGTGTTGTCCTAGGATTCCCTGCATTGTCGCTCTCTCTGCCGCTCCATCCGCATCTCTCTCTACCCAATCAGTCAGTTCCCGCTACTCCACTACAGGGCTCCTGTAGCAAGGTCTCATCCAGGAGGTTGGGTACCTCAAGGATCTTGCCCCTCCTCCTTGGGACGATTACTCTATATTGCCCCACCTCCTATCTGGAGGTATGGCTACATGTGATCCCTCAGCCCACCTGGCTCGAAGTTTCCCCTACTGGAGGTCTCTGCATGAGTAGATGTCTCTACTCGATCTCCACCCAGCATCCCCTATTGTGGCTGCTCCACAACCTCCTAAAGCTGCTGCACCAATCCTGGCTCCTCCATAATCGTCTGAGACTTTTTCTGGTGTTGCACGTTGAGAGGTAACATACTCTCCCTCTCAACCAACAAGTCTCCATCAGTTGCCTTGCTACTCAAGGCTTTGCATGCATCTTGAACCTCAAGAGCATACAGGTTCTTGACCTGTGAACCAATCTTCTTCACCTGTCTAGTGGTGATGTGTCTAAGGAAAACCTTTCCCTTACTGAAGACTACATCATAGCCTCTGTCTTCCAGCATCACAATCAACACCAAGTTTCTCTTCAGTCCTAGTACATACTTGACATCGGTCAAGGTAAGGTGAGCTCCATGCTTCCTCTAAAAAATAATTGTGCCTACACCTGAGACACTATACTTCTCATCATTACCCATCGCTATGAGTATCTCGAGATCTTTCTCCTCCAAAGTACTGAACAAACTCTTGTCACTGATCATGTGGAAAGAAGCTCCACTATCAAGAAACCAACCACTTCCCACCATGGATGAAACCATGCATGCGAAGAGTGTGAAATCTAACTCAAACTGTGAAGCAAGTGCCTCACCTTCAGATCCTTCCCCGGATCCGTTCTTGGATTTCCTCTGTGGAAAATTTGCAGCATAATGGCCCACATCATGACAACGAAAGCATCGCACTTTCGATTTGTCAACCTTCTTCCCATCATTGGAAGAACTGGATTCGGAAAGAGAAACCTTCTCCTTCCCCTTCTTCGGCTTACTTGCTAAGGCATAATTCTCCTCATCATGCATGGATGAAGAACTGTCTCTGGTGCTTCGTCTGATCTCCTCCAGCATCAAATCCGACCATAGTCGTTCCCAATCTGGCAGTTTCTCCCTTCCATTCACTGAGTCCTGGTAGCTATGCCGGCTCTTAGGAAGGCCAAGGAGTGCTAGACTCACCATATCCTCATCTGATGTCACAACCCCTACACTTGCAAGCTCATCCCTGTATGTGATGAGCTTGGTCAGATACATAGAGATCGTCTCATCCCTTTCACACTTGATCTTTCAAAGTTTGTCCTTCAGTGCCAGCTTCCTCTGATCACTGCTATTCTAATATAAATCTTTCAATGTTTTCCACATTGCATGCGGAGTCTCCTTCCCATGGAGGCTCGAGATAATGTGATCTCACACTCCCTCCAAGAGATTTTTCCTAGCTCTAGCCACACACTTCCTCCATTCCACCTACTCAATGTTGTCAGTAGGCTTAGGAATTTCTTGATCAATGAAATCCTTAAGGCCATTATCTTCCAAAACTGCCTCCATGCGATCCTTCCAAGCTATATAGTTTGAGCTGCCATCAAGGGCATACTCAAGCCTCAAACCATACAACGCCATCGATGAAATAGATGTGATAAGAACTTGAGATCTATATCCCGAATAATAAACTTCGAATTTCTCCTGCTAGTATATTGTTCTTGCTTGATCACCTGTGCTCTGATACCATGTAGAATTTTGTAGATTTTTTCCTACAAATCAGCTAGCTTTGATACCATGTAGAACCTTTTCTACAAATCAGCTAGCTCTGCTACCATGTAGAAAATTCCCACCTGTAGATCAGCCTGGTAATGCAATGTACTAAAGCAAAACACTTGATCTACTTCTACAAACAATTTAGCGGAAGCTTAATCAACCATGAGCAACATCAATAAGAACACATATAACTGATCAAGAGAAATAATCACACATAACACAAGATATATCCAAAGGAAATCACCAACATAAAACCCCAACCATGTATTATCAATCAAGTGGAAATCCTCTTCACAATACAAAAAGAATTAGCTCTCAAGCTATTCAGTTCTCAATGAACTATGAAGATATGAAGATATGTCTCATGAACCAACCAAGCCCTATATATAAAGGCTTTACCTATGGTCCAATCCCTATTTCCTTGCATAGTTTTCTTAGGAAATAATAGCAAAAAGCATATGCAATTAATTCCAAACATACCAAGTTAACCAATGGTCCAACTACACAATCCTTGAGGACACTAGTTCCTCAACCATGCAAAAACTACTTACTAGAAATAGTCAAGCATCTGATAGTACACTGTCCCACATCTGATCTCAATTGGATCTCTGACAGAAATGACATGCAACAGTTATCCATGAGTGAATTCTCAGTTATCTAAAATAATAGTTGTCACATGCATGCAAGCATTAACGAACTATATTTTATTAATTTAACAACTTGTTAAAATAATCTAACTAGACTTGACTAGTTAGAACTAAGTCAACTGATTCTCTCATTATAGAACTCATACTTATTCCCTCAATCAGTGGAGGAAATTAAGGATAAATTCCTCAATCAGTGGGACAACTCATGTGCATGCTCACAAAGACTTCAAATTAGAATTTCCTTAACTAATTAACTCAACTGAATTAATTAGTTAATATTTCCAACTGTTGTTAAGACCAAAATTAATTTTACTTCCTATAGATAGACTAGGGACTGCTATAAATAGGAAGGGACCCAGAAATGATATTTTTAGAACTTTCTATTTTTAGCAGTTTCACCTCTCACCCAATGTGGCCAATGACCTTACTGGCCAAATTGCTATTTTTATACATGCTATTTTTAGCACGTATATTTTTAGCACATTCTAAATTTAGCATTTCTTGTTACACACTTTTCAACATTATTCCTTAAGTTATGAATCGTAGCGTTAAAGCATAATTAGGTCCTTATTGCTATAACCATGTCTGGGTGCTTCAAATATATCATAACTTACTGTTATATATGAAAGTCATGCATGGAAACAGAGTGTAGAGAAGAATCGTTTTAACGTAGTGTTCATTAAAAACCAAGCGAGATCAAGACAAGAAGACACAGAGGCGAGAAGGAACAGTGGCCGTTGGATCTGGAAGACTAACGAGCCAGATCT
This sequence comes from Pinus tabuliformis, assembly GCA_031772625.1. Classification (NCBI taxonomy): domain Eukaryota; kingdom Viridiplantae; phylum Streptophyta; class Pinopsida; order Pinales; family Pinaceae; genus Pinus; species Pinus tabuliformis. Next base: position 434,571,803 of record CM062806.1, on the reverse strand, counting down.
AATAAGAGAAATCCAAGCACTTTATTGCATCGACAAAGATTGATATAAGCAGTGCAGACCTTAGGCCTTATGAATTTCCGATTGCGATTACGTCGATATATCGCATCGGCGGAAAGCCTTGGGCATTATCGAAACTGGGAGTTAGGACAGAGCAATTGCGACATTGCGATCAAACAAGTACCGTTAGATCTGAGAAGGGAGTCGACGGTAGCAATTGAATCATTGTTCACATATTGCAAAGTCATGTGGCAGCAGAAAAGGAATGGCCGATATGTGATAGCGATGACCGATTGCACATGCCGATAGCGATAGAGCTCCAATCAGAGATCGGGGTAATTGGGGCTCGGGAAATATAAAGGAAAGCGCAGCGGATCCGAAATTGATTAGATGTGGATGTAATATTTTTAAGATCCGGCCTTAAGCTTTTGAATGGCTTTTCCATGTGTTTCTATGTAATGAGGAGATCGGAGGAAATACAATAAGGCATATGGAAAAGGTAGACCTAAAAGATTTATAGAAGCAGGTTTATGTATTTTGAGTTCCGGCTTATGTGGTTGGAGCGGGTTTTCCCGTGTAATCCTTTCTAATTGATAAAGTTGTATAGCCGAGGTTTTTAATGTAAAAGTGCATCTATAAAGCTTCTGATACATATGTGTGCACATAACCATAAGTCCCAGGTCCGATGGTTGTATATGGAGAGATGTGCATTGTTTTTCGGGTTTCCTGCATCACGTTTTCTCATTGAGAATGAGAAAATCAATCTAGAGCTAAGTAGAAGACTAGGTTATTGTTGTTTCTCATGTTCGTTTGATTATTGTCGTAGTTCTAGTAAATTATCATGACATGTAATATACCTATTTCTATCACATGCTTGACACTGCTAAGATAAATGATTAATACAACTTCACATTATATATATGCATCACACCTTCTAAGACAAAGGTTCTATACTTGTACTAAATAATAAATTGACTCAATCTATGGGAGACTGGTAATAAAACATCAGTTTAGGAATTATTCTCTCTCGAGATAAATTTTGTCATATTAATTTCATCTCTACCATAGCATTCCGAGAAATTGTAAAATGGCCTTCAAAAATATCAGTCTTGTTAGAGTCGATCTGGTCAGCCCTCTGTCAGAGGTCAAAGCTCTTTGTGCATTTCAATTTTAGGTGTCCCGCTCCATCCACGAAACTGCATTTCGCTAGGGACATGCCATGATCTGATGGAGAAAGTCATGCTACTCATTTCCCCTCATGTCTAGCCTCTGCTAATTCGTGAATTGGTCCGTAATCAATGAAATTCATGATAGTCAAGGACTGGTCATATTGCAGGACAGAGTCATTTTTTATTGTTAGGGTCTAGGAAATCATCAATGTGGTTTTTTGAAAAACATGTCCAGAACAAAGTCATGCAGGCCAGAGGGAGATCTTATACACCTACAGTGCAGAAAGCTTCATCATCACCGCAAGAGACATCGACTCTTCTTCAAAACTCTGTTTTGAAGAAAAGTCAAACAAGGTCAACTATGACAAAATTTTCCAAAAATCGACAGTTGACATTTTCAGATGCAGTCATGGATTTCAAAGCCAGAGGCCCAGTCACACAGTCCCCATAAAGAAACGCTGAAAATTTTATCATGAGAGCCAAAATTTCAAAGAAAAAGGAAAAAAGAGGGTGTTTTAAAAGTCAATGAAAAGTGCAAAACTCAAACATTAGAAAGGGGGTTTTCAAGGAAGAAAAAATCAAACCAGTTTCTCTCAAGGCTATATATACATGTTTTGACCCAAATCAGAGGTATTGTGCTGCTAAATGACTTGGAGAAGACATTTGCAAAGGTGTGAAGTTGATATGGTGAGTGTTTGAGTGAGTTGGGAGGCGATTTGGGAAGCGTGGCGCACACAGGCAGGAGCGCGGCGCACTCACCGGGCACGACGCACACACAGCCAGACCATCGTTGAAAGATTACATGGGCGGAGCGCATACAAGGCGCGTGGCACACATAGTCCAGCAGCCCAAAACGGTGCCAAACCACTTCAAAACTTGGAAAAAGCAATCAAATTGAAAGGTAAGCCTTGTAACATCCCCTGCTCATCAAGTTTTGTCGAGAATATGGTATTTGTGAAGAGGTTGAATGATATCGGAAGCACAATGGCCAACCATGAAAAATTCACCATGAAAGACAATGGATGGGGTTGCCAGATTGTAATGATTAGCACCAAGGTCACTTCCGTCCCCTTGTCCCCTCACTCCTCATCATTTTTACCTCCATTCCTCCTTGTCTCCCAAGAAAACCAACTTAAAATCCCCCTAAAACTCCCTCCCCTGTTCATCAAACAAAAATTGTGTCGTTCGACCATGCACGGCGCACACAAAATGTGGCGCGACGCACTCAGGGCGCACGATGCACTCAGGGCGCGCAACGCACTAGGAGCCCGGCCACAGTGTTAACAATACACTAGCACGACGCATACCTGGCGTGCGGTGCACTGGGCAAAGCGCGCGGCGCACAGGCCTGTGAGCCTAAAAAAGCACCAAATCTCCCAAATTTTTGTAAATTGGCTCTCAACATTGCAAAAGTGCCCATAAATCTTTGCACCACTGATCCTAAGCTCAAAGAAAAATATGATGTTGGTGACCATTAAATCAAAAGCAAACTTTTATTAAGAAAACACAATAATGACACAAAAAGGGTGAAAAATCTAGGGTTTTGCTACAGTAACTTGATTGTTAATTATGCTCCTACCCTACCTCTATTAGCTAATTCCCCTGGAGCATTTTCCCCTAATGGTTACCCTAGCTACATTGTAATCATATCCCTTTGTCCCTTTTACTCATATAGCTCAAAAGTTCCTTAACCCTACCCCATCAAAAGCACACCCCAAACACTCCCAAATCCCTGATAAATTTCACCTTTAAACCCCTATCCCTATTTCTTCATTCCCCTCCTAATACTCCCTATTTTATTGTCCCCTTGGTGACATATTTTCAGAGCATCTACCAGTTCAGTGGGTTCAGAGGGCAGCAACGAAATTCATGGTACAAGCAGAAGAAATGGCATCAGAAAATTCATCAGAATATGAGGAGGAGACCCACAGTGATACAACTTTAGGAGAACAGGCTGCCAGAGACCTAGGAGTGGCAGACATGTCAGGGATGAACCAAACACCCTCACTGAGTTGCAGGCATGCCCTCTCGCTATGTCTTGTTTCCAGCACTTAGCATGTTTCGAATTTTGTCAGAGGGTGGCAAATGTCAGAATTCATCATGAGTTGGCCCCTTTTTTTGCACTTCACCTACATGGAGGTCAGTCTATCTTGGCAGGGGTCACTTTCACATTGACACCCGAAACCATATCAATGGCAACAGGCATACCAAATGTTGGAGAACAGTGGCACAAGAAGATGAAGGTGGAGAGGGAACTTTATGAGCCTTACATTAAGGCTAGTTGTTTGAGTCATCTCACTAGAGTTTTCCCATTCAGGTTTCTGAGAGATGAGTATGCTCCGCTCATGAAATTGATAATGAAATACTTCAGTTGTGAGGGGAGGTTTTCTCACCTTTATGCATATCACATCAGGTTGCTCATGCACTTTACCAGGGTGTGTATGATGAACCTCCCACTTTTCATCTACGGGAACATAGAGAAAATGAGAAAGTTCATGCAGCACAAGACCCCTCGGCAGTAGCTCAACAATGTTTATAACTTTGCTCTTATCTAGATTTTGGTGGACCATTAGTTGGGATTGTAGGGCATTGCTTGGGAGGACTTCATCTCCCATGACTTCTTCAGCGCTCCACAGGTAGTATCAGAGGAAAAGCATGAGATAGGTGGTCATTCTCATCAGCATGAGTGCCATGAGACCACTGTGGTGCCATTTTCCATCACATATCAGAGAGGCTATCCGAAAGGCACCAGGCCTTTGTTTGCAGCAGCAAAGCGAATGTTATCTCCACCCGGGGTGGAAAGGGCCTCGCTTCCTACATCGGCAATATAGGTACAGGACAAGGGCAAGAAGCCCAATCATGAGGAGGGGCCTTCAAGTGTGACACCAGGTGAACGAGAGACCAGATTCATTCTCCTTCATGATGGTGATACAGATACACGTCCGCAAAGTTCACAACTGAAAGAGATCTTCCAGGAGCAAGAGACAGAGGTTCACTCCTTGTTAGTCAAGTTGGAGATGGCCAAATGGAACATCAGGTGTTTGGAGCAGAGGAACAAATAGATGGAAGACCAGCATGTGATCATGGAGTTGCAGAACATCCGTGAGGATCGCCTAACTGCCCAACAAAGGAGGATTGAATTCACTTCATTGAATTCACACACTGCTGAGACACATGACTCGTCATTACAGGGCATGAAACTTGAGTTTGAGAGCCCGAATAAGGAGTTTGAAAGCAAAATTGAGGAAAGCCACCAGAAGGGCAAGACGGGCAAAAGAGAAAGACAGGCTTAGAATCTTGGCTGAGGCTTCCTTGGCTTAGCATGGCACTCCATAGAGAGCCCCCAGCCCAAATTTCAAAAAATTTGGGGCAATTTTGTGTTTTTGGAAATTTTTTGGTCAAAAAACAGGGTTTTTCTCCCTGTGCGTCGCGCACCCCGCGCGGCGCTAAAATTCTAGCACTCCAATCGAGAAAAGGTTTGCATATTTGGATTCAGCATCGAAAAATACGTCTACTGGTGTCCGGGCAAGAAATTTTGATAAGTTTTGGGTCTCCTAAAGGTCAAAAAACACCCAAAAATGGCCTCTCTGCCACTTTTTGGACACACAGAAAGCAGTCTTGGGAGAATGAAGATTTGAAGGGGCAAATGAGCACCAAATTGAGAAATTCTAGTGGGGTTAGAAATTAGATAGGCCAAGCTTTCCAACAAGCCCACTTGGGCACATTTTGGACACCTGCAAGTGCCTCAAAACAGGCCCCAAAGTAGCATGACGCACAGAGAAAAGCGCGCGACGCACAGAGGAAATTTTGCCTAGTTTTCTCCCGTTTCACGAAATTTCAGGTCGCGACTTCTCCAAGTGGGCCCAGTCATCCACTCTTCAGTTTTTTGGCACCAAAGGTGGATTTTAAAGAGTTTTCTCTCTAGGTGGGCATCTATCCAAGTGGCAAAGAATGCAAAGGGTCACCACAGCCAAATGTCATGCTTGAGACCGCTGCACATGTAGCTGATGGTTGGCTCTCCATCTCCATTTCGAAGTGATTTGAGTAACTTCCCAACCCCTAGGAGTTCCATCTCTTCTCCACACATTCTATATATTGTATACATTTTATTTGCAAAGGGTTGGTTGGCTTGTAACTTCTGGGAGACTATGGGAAAGAAACTTTGTTTCTTCACTGTGTATTTTTGACAGAGGATTAATGAAAGGCAGCAGCTCTGTTTCATGAGATTCTTGTGGTCGTGAGTGTAGTAAATGTGTTCTTATGTTCCATATGTATCTTGTTATGTTTCATATTTCATTTCATGCTTCATTCCAGTGAAATTTTCTAAGTGAGAGTAGGTAGAATTCAATTTATATTGCTCTGCTTGTGGGAAAATTTCATGCGCAGTGTTACTCTTTTGTTGAAAAGGATTCATGTGACCATGCCCTTTTCACTCTCTTCGTCAATCTTTCCATTCCACGTTACCTTAATCTGAAATTGCTGTGCTTGCCGCCTACCTTGCCTCACGGAATAATCTGTGCCTTCATGTTCGATTCTCTGTTCTTTGTTGAACGCTAGTCCCATATACATCCCAGAAGCTTGGTCACTTCATAAAATATTTTCCAAAATCCCTTTTCACTTACTAGCCTAAGGTAAACATCGCATTGTAAGTCATCTCAGACCGTTTTCGACTATCCATTCACTGAGCGTGGCACGGAGAGAGCCCTCTCCTGCTCTGGTAGGGCTAGCTACCAGACTGAGCGTGGTTTGTGGTTACCCTAATTTTTGCCTTCCTTCAGCCTAAGGCAGATTTAAGTGCTAACATAGTGGTGACTCCACTAGGGAACAAGATGAAAATCAAATCCCCTTGTTTCATAAGAATTCTAGGCTCTCGGATGATGGGCTTAGGATTGGAAAGGCTGAGTAAGTTGGTTGTGTCCCGTAATTCCTCTCAATAGCACGCTGGCTTCAAGACGATATACCAGAGCGAATCCGGATCCAGATCCTCCTCACATTTACGAAAATCCCAATTTGATCCGAAGAATCCTTCGTCAAGGGAGCACCTTCACTCCTGTATTCAAATCCCCTTCATGTCCTGACATTTTTGAATACCTTGAAGAGCTTGAGTTTGACGAACGATTTGAGATATCACTGTTTGAATCTAAATCCGAAAGGGCTCTTGATTACACCGTCCCCGATCCGCAGTTTCTTGTAGACCTTGAGACAGAAAGAGCAAATAGATTAATTGATAATTACATTGCCACACAACCCCAAACTCCAATTACACTCCCCTTGCAAACTGTACGTACTCCTCCAACACCTCCAAGGCCAAATCCACCTAGAATGATGGCTGCCCGTTTTGCTCCTCTTGTTTTGCCCCAAGTCCTAGATGACATGCCAAATGATTATCAAAGTAAAATTCCATTTTTTGATGGCACTCCTAACGGTATTACAGCTCAACAACATGTAGATAAAATGGCAGACTTCTTTGAGCTTCATGAGATCGATGGGGAGAACGTGGCAATGAGGCTCTTTGTACAAACATTTGCAAGTGATGTGAGGAACTGGTTCAGAGGTTTGACAGTTGCAAGTATCACCACCTTGGTTGAGCTACAAAGAAATTTTTTGAACAGGTGGGAAGTGAAAAATAATCCCCTTCAAATTCTGGCCGAGTATGAGCAAATCAAAAGGAATGCAGGTGAGTCGGTCCAAGATTATTGTGTTAGATTTAATGCAGTCTACAATGACATCCTAGACCATCTAAAGCCACCTGTGGGACTAGTAGTGATGAAGATTCCAGATGGTTTTGATGCTAACATGGCGTACTAATTGAGAGAGAGAGAACCAGCTACAATGGAAGATATGCAGAAAATTGCAGTCAGCGTTGAGGCTAACTTGCTGTCCAAAAGAGTGAGAGCGAAAGCGGAGAAGAAAACCACGGTGAAAGAAGAATATTCTTCAATGGATCAGCTGCTCAAAAAGGTAGAACATATGCTTGAGAGAGTAAAACTTGACAAGCCAGAGCCACAAGTTAGGAATCCTAACTTTCGTGGCCAACAGCAGCCACAATATAGGATAAGGCAAAGAGATCAGCGAACTCAGGAGTAGGCAGCCCAACAGCTGGTACAAACACCTTTGCAGTAGAATTTTGTACATGGACCAGAATCAGATGAGGAAGGGAATGTAATAGGCGAGGAAAATCACCTCTTCACTCCAGATGAGCTACCTACTTACATCACCGAAGAAGAAGAATGTGCAATAAATTCAGCTACACACCGAGACACTAATTTTATTCTAGCTAATGAAACCGTGTTGGAAGAAGAGTCAGAAGAATACCAAAGGGGGTATATGAATGCATTGTCCGCACAACAACAGCGATATTCCCTTAGAAATAGAGATGTACCGGCCAAATCAATTCAGAAAAAGAAGGAGGATGAAACAGCAAAGAAGGATCCATCAGCCACACAAAGAAAGGGAAAGGAGGCGGTTGTTCCAGAGAGCAGTAAATCAAAATCAACAGAACAATCACAGCAACCAGCCACATCAAAAGAGAAGGAAAGGAAAGAGATCCCGGTCAAAGAGGTAGAAAGAACTCCCGCTTTCAGCCTAGAGAATGAGATTTGTAAGCTAAAGGTATCCATCCCTTTGACTGAAATCATGAAAAACAACAGTTATAGAGGATAGATTTCTAAAATGTTGAACTTGGACCCAACGTCCGATATGGTAAATGTGGAAGATGATCAGCCTGAAATGATTTTTGGGCCAGCAACGAATGGTGAGTCTCCTGAGAGCGAGGTGCCACCCTTCTATATCAGTTTACGATTACATGACTTTGTGCTACACAACGCCATGTTCGATTCGGGAGCCTCTCACAATCTCATGCCCAAGTCTATCATGGATAAGCTTGGTCTGGACATCACCCGGCAATATCATGATCTCTATTCATTCGATTCCAGCAGAGTAAGGTGTATAGGGCTCATCAAAGACTTAGTTGTGAGTTTAGATCAGCTTCCTATGAAAAATGTTCTGATGGATGTAGTGGTAGCAGACATTCCTCCAAGGTTTGGCATGCTTCTTTCCAGGTCTTGGGTAGCGAAATTGAAGGGGACACTACAGTTGGATTTCTCCTATGCAACAATCCTGGTGTTTGGAAAAATGAGGAAATTATATTGGGATCAAAAGATGAAGTATGTGATCACAAACAAGGAGAAACCGATCAATCATCCTGTAAACTATGTACATACAGATTTAGTGTCTTTTGTTTTGTTTTCAGATAGTTTAAATGAAATAGATAGTCAGATAGTAGAAGCAGACGAAATTCCAGAGATAACAGAAAATTTTAGAGATATTTTGAAGAAAGAAAGACAAGAAGAGCAACAAAAGATCGGGCAATCAGTGGAAAACAATGGACAGAAAACAAAAAATGGACACCAAAAAGATTTTCAGCACTTGTAAGAAGAAGAAGAAGGCTTATGGACCATGGATTTTGATGGAGCAGTAGGGAATGATGGAGCTGGTATTGGTATTTGGGTATGCAGTCCTTTCTCCGCCCCAAACAAAGTACCTAGCAGCGTGAGAGTTTGCTCCTACAAGCTAGCCTTCGAATGTTCCAATAATGAGGCTGAATATGAAGCTCTGATTGCTGGCCTGAAAATTCTTAGAAAGCTGAATGCAAAGAGGATTTCAATATATGGTGACTCCGAGTTGGTAATAAAATAGGTCAGAGGTGAATATCAAGCAAAACATCCTAGGATGCGGGCCTATCGAAATGCAGTTTTGGACATCTTGAAGCTATTTTCCGAATACACCTTGACATGTGTGCCACGAATACAAAACAGTATTGCTGATGCTCTTGCCAAGGCAGCGAGCAGCTTGAAGATCCCCATGAACTCCAACAACAAATTTGAAATCCATGTCAAGCACCGTCCAACCATTCCAGACAATCAGCGACATTGGCAAGTGTTCCAAGATGATGAAGAGATTAAGGATTTTCTGCTCAACCAAGGCAAGTTCAAAGAAACCTTAATTGATGCAGAAAACGATGAGAACAAAGGGAATGGTACAGAAGAAGTGCAGATCAATCAAATGGACATATTACAGCTGAAGAATAACATCATTCCTAAAGGCTTGATACCCCTAGAAGAACTTTTTGATCAGGATGATGTAGCCCGCAAGCCAACATTGCAGCCAACGGAAAAAGGTGTGGAAGAAGTCAACATCAGTACAGCTGCAAATCCAAAATTGGTGAAATTGTCCAAAGCATTACCGCAAAAAATCAAGGACCAATATATCAGTTTGATGGCTTCATTTGTAGATGTATTTGCTTGGGATTATTTTGATTTAAAGACATATGATACGAATATCATTCAGCACACAATACCTATCAAGCCTAATCAAAAACCATTTAGACAAAAGCTGAGAAGGATCAATCCAAAGTTGCTACCATCCATTGAAAAAGAGGTAAATAGGTTGTACAAGTCAGGTATCATTGCGCCTATCAGATTTTTAGATTGGATATCTAACTTAGTGCGTGTACAAAAGAAGATTGGTGAGATCCGCCTATACATCGATTTCAGAAATCTAAACAAGGTCTCATTGAAGGACAACTATCCGCTGCCCAAGATGGACCATATACTTTAGCGAGTAGTGGGGGCATCTCGTATGTCACTGCTTGATGGTTATTCCAGAAATATGGTTTATCGCTGAATCTTAAGAAGAACTTGTTCGCCATGGAGGAAGGCAAATTACTTGGGCATATCATTTCAAAAGATGGCATCCATATAGACCCAACATGTGTGCAAGCAATTCAGCAAATCGATCTGCCTAGGAACAAAAAGGAGATACAGTCATTTAACGGTAAGATGAATTTCCTGCGTCGCTTTGTGCCTAATCTTGCGGAACACTTGAAAGAAATGACAAACATGGATAAAAAGGACAGCTAGGTGAAATGAACAGATGAGGCAGTAAAATCTTTCAACTTGGTCAAATTGGCCCTTTCGTTAGCTCCAGTTCTAGTCAGCCCGAATTACACTCAAGATTTCATATTGTTTTCATTTGCTTCTGAGCACACTATGGCAGCGGTACTATTGCAGAAGAAGGGTGATCATGAAAGACCTATTGCATTCTTCAGCAGGGCTATAAGGGATGCAGCTTTGAAGTACAACATCATTGAGAAGCAAGCCCTGGCATTGGTGAAGGCACTGAAGGATTTCCGGCTGTATATTCTACATTCTCACGTTCTGGCCTATGTTCCTAATACTGCTGTAAAAGATGTTTTGGTGCAGACTGATCCGGAAGGGAGCAGAGGCAAATGGATCGCAGCCTTGCTAGAATACGATGTGGAGATAAAGCCTACAAAGCTGGTCAAAGGACAGGAGTTGGTGAAACTAATGGCTAAATCAAATTTGCATGCATTGGACATAAATATGATCGCTACCATGTCCGATGAGAATGAGGAAGGAACTTCAGTTCAGGTATCCGAAATGTTTTCTTTGTCCCCATGGTATTCTGATATAATATATGTGCTGAAAAATCTATCACCACCACCTGGCATGGCTAGAAACAAAGCGAGAATACTCAAATTGAAGGCTGCCAAGTTTTGTATCTTGAATTCTACATTGTATTGGAAAGATCCCGGTGGCATTTTGTTAAACTGTCTGGTGGAAGAGGAGGCAAAGAAAGCCATGGAAGATTTCCACGGAGGAGAGTGTGGTGGTCATCTTTTTTGGAAATCAACAGCTAAAAAACAATTGAGAGCAGGGTACTACTGGCCTACTTTGTTTGCTGATGTGCATAAGATGGTAAAGCGTTGTCATAAGTGTCAAATTTTCGAAGGAAAACAGAAATTACAGCCCTTGCCACTTAAATCTATCGAAGTGAGCACTCCATTCAATGGTAGCAATTGAATCATTGTTCACATATTGCAAAGTCATGTGGCAGCGGAAAAGGAATGGCCGATATGTGATAGCGATGACCGATTACACATGCCGATAGCGATAGAGCTCCAATCAGAGATCGGGGTAATTGGGGCTCGGGAAATATAAAGGAAAGCACAACGGATCCAAAATTAATTAGATGTGGATGTAATATTTTTAAGATCTGGCCTTAAGCTTTTGAATGGATTTTCCATGTATTTCTGTGTAATGAGGAGATCGGAGGAAATGCAATAAGGCATATGGAAAAGGTAGACCTGAAAGATTTATAGAAGCAAGTTTATGTATTTTGAGTTCCGGCTTATGTGGTCGGAGTGGGTTTTCTCGTGTAATCCTTTCTAATTGATAAAGTTGTATAGCCGAGGTTTTTAATGTAAAAGTGCATCTATAAAGCTTTCGATAGATATGTGTGGACATAACCATAAGTCCCAGGTCCGATGGTTGTATATGGAGAGATGTGCATTGTTTTTCGGGTTTCCTGCGTCATGTTTTCTCATTGAGAATGAGAAAATCAATCTAGAGCTAAGTAGAAGACTAGGTTATTGTTGTTTCTCATGTTCGTTTGATTATTGTCGTAGTTCTAGTAAATTATCATGACATGTATTATACCTATTTCTATCACGTGCTTGACACAGCTAAGATAAATGATTAATACAACTTCACATTATATATACGCATCACACCTTCTAAGACAAAGGTTCTATACTTGTACTAAATAGATAAATTGACTCAATCTATGGGAGACTGGTAATAAAAAATCAGTTTAGGAATTATTCTCTCTCGAGATAAATTTTGTCATATTAATTTCATCTCTACCATAGCATTCTGGGAAATTGTAAAATGGCCTTCAAAAATATCAGTCTTGTTAGAGTCGATTTGGTCAGCCCTCCGTCAGAGATCAAAGCTCTTTGTGCATTTCAATTTTAGGTGTCCTGCTCCATCCACGAAACTGCATTTCGCTAGGGACATGCCATGATCTGACGGAGAAAGTCATGCTACTCATTTCCCCTCATGTCTGGCCTCTGCTGGTTTGTGAATTGGTTCGTAATCAATGTAATTCATGATAGTCAAGGACTGGTCATATTGCAGGACAAAGTCATTTTTTATTGTTAGGGTCTAGGAAATCATCAATGTGGTTTTTTGAAAAACATGTCCAGAACAAAGTCATGTAGGCCAGAGGGAGATCTTATACACCTACAGTGCAAAAAGCTTCATCATCATCGCAAGAGACATCGACTCTTCTTCAAAACTCTGTTTTGAAGAAAAGTCAAACAAGTCAACTATGACAAAATTTTCCAAAAATTGACAGTTGACATTTTCAGATGTAGTCATGGATTTCAAAGCCAGAGCCCAGTCACACAGTCCCCGCAAAGAAACGTCGAAAATTTTATCATGAGAGCCAAAATTTCAAAGAAAAAGGAAAAAATAGGGTGTTTTAAAAGTCAATGAAAAGTGCAAAACTCAAACATTAGAAAGGGGGTTTTCAAGGAAGAAAAAATCAAACCAGTTTCTCTCAAGCCTATATATACATGTTTTGACCCAAAGCAGAGGTATTGTGCTGCTAAATGACTTGGAGAAGACATTTGCAAAGGTGTGAAGTTGATATGGTGAGCGTTTGAGTGAGTTGGGAGGCGATTTTGGAAGCGCGGCACACACAGGCAGGAGCGCACTCACCGGGCGCGATGCACACACAACCAGCCCGCCGTTGAAAGATTACACAGGCGCGGTGCATACAAGGCGCACTGCACACTGGGAATTGCGTGCGGCGCACATAGTTCAGCAGCCCAAAATGGTGCCAAACCACTTCAAAACTTGGAAAAAGCGATCAAATTGAAAGGTAAGCCTTGTAACATCACTTGCTCATCAAGTTTTGTCGAGAATATGGTATTTTTGATGAGGTTGAATGATATCCGAAGCACAATGGCCAACCATGAAAAATTCACCATGAAAGACAATGGATGGGGTCGCCAGATTGTAATGATTAGCACCAAGGTCACTTCCCTCCCCTTGTCTCCTCACTCCTCATCATTTTCACCTCCATTCCTCCTTGTCTCCCAAGAAAACCAACCTAAAATCCCCCTAAAACTCCCTCCCCTGTTTTTCAAACAAAAATTGTGTCGTTCGACTGCGCGCGGAGCACACAAAATGTGGCACGGCGCACTCAGGGCGCGCGGCGCACTGGGAGCTCGGCCACAGTGTTAACAATACACTGGCGTGGCGCATACCTGGTGCGCGGCGCACTGGGCAAAGCACGCGGCGCACAGGCCTGTGAGCCTAAAAAAGCACCAAATCTCCCAAATTTTTGTAAATTGGCTCTCAAAATTGCAAAAGTGCCCATAAATCTTTGCACCACTGATCCTAAGCTCAAAGAAAAATATGATGTTGGTGACCATTAAATCAAAAGCAAAATTTTATTAAGCAAACACAAAAATGACACAAAAGGGTAAAAAAGCTAGGGTTTTGCTACAGTAACTTGATTTTTAATTATGCTCCTACCCTACCTCTATCAGCTAATTCCCCTGGAGCATTTTCCCCTAATGGTTACCCTAGCTAAATTGTAATCATATCCCTTTTTCCCCTTTACTCATATAGCTCAAAAGTTCCTTAACCCTACCCCATCAAAACCACACCCCAAACACTCCCAAATCCCTGATAAATTTCCCCTTTAAACCCCTATCCCTATTTCATCATTCCCCTCCTGATACTCCCTATTTTATTGTCCCCTTGGTGACAGATTTGCAGAGCATCTACCAGTTCAGTGGGTTCAGAGGGCAGCAAAGAAATTCAGGGTACAAGCAGCAGAAATGGCATCAGAAAATTCATCAGAATATGAGGAGGAGACCCACAGTGACACAGCTTCAGGAGAACAGGCTCCCCGGAGACCTAGGAGTGGCAGACATGTCAGGGATGAACCAAACACCCTCACTGAGTTGCAGGCATGCCCTCTTGCTATGTCTTGTTTCCAGCACTTAGCATGTTTCGAATTTTGTCAGAGGGTGGAAAATGTCAGAATTCATCATGAGTTGGACCGTCTTTTTGCACTTAACCTACATGGAGGTCAGTCTATCTTGGCAGGGGTCACTTTCACATTGACACCCGAAACCATATTAGTGGCAACAGGCATACCAAATGTTGGAGTACAGTGGCACAAGAAGATGAAGGTGGAGAGGGAACTTTATGAGCCTTACATTAAGGCCAGTTGTTTGAGTTATCTCACTAGAGTTTTCCCATTCAGGTTTCTGAGAGATGAGTATGCTCCGCTCATGAAATTGATCATGAAATACTTCAGTTGTGAGGGGAGGTTTTCTCGCCTTTATGCATATCACATCAGGTTGCTCATGCACTTTACCAGGGTGCGTATGATGAACCACCCATTTTTCATCTGGGGGAACATAGAGAAAATGAGAAATTTCATGCAGCACAAGACCCCTCGGCAGCAGCTCAACATTGTTTATCACTTTGCTCTTATCCAGATTTTGGTGGACCATCAATTGGGATTGCAGGGCATTGCTTGGGAGGACTTCATCTCCCGTGACTTCTTCAGCGCTCCACAGGTAGTATCAGAGGTAGAGGATGAGATAGGTGTTCCTTCTCATCAGCATGAGTGCCATGAGACCACTGTGGTTCCATTTTCCATCACATATCAGAGAGGCTGTCCGAAAGGAACCAGGCCTATGTTTGCAACAGAAAAGCGAGTGTTATCTCCACCCGGGGTGGAAGGGGCCTCGCTTCCTGTATCAGTAATACAAGTACAGGACAAGGGCAAGAAGCCCAAGCATGAGGAGGGGCCTTCAGGTGTGACACCAGGTGAACGAGAGGCCGGATTCATTCTCCTTCATGATGGTGATGATACAGATACATGTCCGCAAAGTTCACAACTGAAAGAGATCTTCCAGGAGCAAGAGACAAAGATTCACTCCTTGTCAGTCAAGTTGGAGATGGCCAAATGGAACATCAAGTATTTGGAGCAGAGGAACAAACAACTGGAAGACCATCATGTGATCAGGGAGGTGCAGAACATCCGTGAGGATCGCCTAACTGCCCAACAGAGGAGGATTGAATTCACTTCATTGAAGCAACAGGTTAAGGATGATCGTGAGTCTGTTCTTGAGAGAGTTAACATGCACATGGACAACATGTTGAACAAGGCCGACGAAGACAACACACTGCTGAGACACATGAATCGTCATTACAGGGCACGAAACTTGAGTTTGAGAGCCCAAATAAGGAGTTTGAAAGAAAAATTGAGGAAAGCCACCAGAAGGGCAAGACGAGCAAAAGAGCAAGGCAAGCTTAGAATCTTGGTTGAGGCTTCCTTTGCTCAACATGGCACTCCATAGAGAGCCCCCAACCCAAATTTCAAAAAATTTGGGGCAATTTTGTGTTTTTGGAAATTTTTTGGTCAAAAAACAGGGTTTTTCTCCCTGTGCGTTGCGCACCCCTCGCGGCGCTAAAATTCTAGCACTCCAATCGAGAACAGGTTTGCATATTTGGATTCAGCATCGAAAAATACGTCTACTGGTATCCGAGCAAGAAATTTTGATAAGTTTTGGGTCTCCTAAAGGTCAAAAAACACCCAAAAATGGCCTCTCTACCACTTTTTGGACACAGAGAAAGCAGTCTTGGGAGAATGAAGATTTGAAGGGGCAAATGAGCACCAAATTGAGAAATTCTAGTGGGGTTAGAAAGTAGACATGCCAAACGTTCCAACAAGCCTACTTGGGCACATTTTGGACACCTACAAGTGCCCCAAAATAGGCCCCAAAGTAGCGCGACACACAGAGAAAACCGCGCGGCGCACAGAGGAAATTTTGCCCAGTTTGCTCCCGTTTCGCGAAATTTCGGGTCGCGACTTCTCCAAGTTAGCCAGGTCATCCACTATTCAGTTTTTTGGCACCAAAGGCAGCTTTTAAAGAGTTTTCTCTCTAGGTGGGCATCTATCCAAGTGGCAAAGAATGCAAAGGGTCATCACAGCCAAATGTCATGCTTGAGAGCGCTGCACCTGTAGCTGATGGTTGGATCTCCATCTCTGTTTCGAAATGATTTGAGTAACTTCCCAACCCCTAGGCACTCCATCTCTTCTCCACACATTCTATATATGGTATATATTTTATTTGCAAAGGGTTGGTTGGCTTGTAACTTCTGGGAGACTGTGGGAAAGAAACTTTGTTTCTTCACTGTGTATTTTTGACAGAGGATTAATGAAAGGCAGCAGCTCTGTTTCATGAGATTCTTGTGGTCGTGAGTGTAGTAAATGTTTTCTTATGTTCCATATGTATCTTGTTATGTTTCATATTTCATTTCATGCTTCATTTTAGTGAAATTTTCTAAGTGAGAGTAGGTAGAATTCAATTTATATTACTCTGCCTGTGGGAAAATTTCATGCGTAGTGTTACTCTTCTATTGAAAAGGATTCATGCGACCATGCCCTTTTCACTCTCTTCGTCAATCTTTCCATTTCGCGTTACCTTAATATGAAATTGCTTCCCCCGGATGCGGGTGATGGCACGTCAGACAGGGACGAGCCACATGCCCAGCATGTGTCGCCCCGTGCTAACGATGCATAGTAATGGTTCACTGCCACCGAGGTTTAATGTTTAGCCGCCCGAGCTCTTGGCATTCAATGCTACGCAGGATGAAGCGATGTGGATGCAAGAAGCAGTTATGGAGGGCTCTTATCGAGGGAACGTTGTGAGATTTCACAGGGAAGGCGGATCACTGCAGGCTCATTTGCATGGTAAGGCCTGGGTGGTGTAGGCTCGGAAGGATTCTGGATGGGTGGGCGCTCTCCTCCCTCAAAATGCAACCACTACAATCCGTCATTGCGACTCTGGTGAATGCCTCAGGTGGGAACAGAACCCCAAGAGCAATTGGAGTGAATTTGAGGCAAAAAGTGAAGACACTCACTCGGGTAAAGTCCGCTCCGTGTTTTTTATTCCTGTGTGTGGTCTTTGGGCAGTTGAGTTCTACCCTGCATCAATCCGGGTACTGCAATCCTTTGGCAATCACAGCGGGGACTTCAAGCCCACGAGCTCGGTCTTGGAACAAGTTGAAGGAGACGTGGAGTCTATGGCACGATTGCGGGAAAGACAACCGAGCAGAAGGGGACCGGGGCGAGGTGCATCTTCACGCCCCCCTGTAGCAGATGTGCACCATCACTGTTGCTGCTGCTACTGCCACAGGAGGGCGAGAGCCACCCCAATTCAGGCCAATCAGTTCATGGAGGTCGGCAGTTCCAGTGGAGGAGAGCCCGTGCTTCCAGCATTTGGCTCAGTCGTTTTCACCTTGGGCAGCTCGAAGGATAATGCAGGCATCAGTGCACATATCTCAGTTCTCTTTACTAAGGTTCCTGAGGAGAATGAAGATGGAAAGCTACCAGTTTCGGCTGAGCTACTTCCAGAAGGCAATCGTGAGGAAAGTCCAGTGCTGCAGCCACCAATTGAAGAAGGAACTTCTGGGAAAGAGCCCAAGCAAGCCCCTCCCCAACCTCCAGAGCAGGAACCTCTGGCCACTACAAAGGATCCTATGGCAATGTGGGCAGGCATCCCCGAAGGCTAAGGCTGGAGCTACATCATTGAGGAAGAGCCTGAAGATTGATCCCCAGAGGCACTCTCCGGCTTTCTCTTCTCTCTCTCGGCTATGGTCTAAGTCAAAGGTCTCGGTGGGTATTTGGATTATGCTACGTTACTGTGTATGTATATTTTCAGTTCTTAATCATGTCATGTGTATGGCGGTCATGCGTCTGGGCAAGGTTTACCGTGAGTTTTTTGTTGGAAGCCCCTGCGTGGGCCGTATCGCTACTGTCTGAGCTCAATACTGCTTTATGTTCTGGTATAGCCGTGTCATTACTGTCTTATGTTTTGGTATGTTCTGGAAGTGTTTTGGTATGTTCTGGAGGTGCTGCCCCTGCGAGGGAGCATTTTGTGTCAAGCTAAGCTATCCAAGGTGCCACAGTTGGCCGTGGATGGCCTGTCTCTCTGCATGTAAAGTTTACTTGTAAATATAATATAATAGATTAGCTAGTTTTACCAAGAAAAAAAAAATATGAAATTGCTGCACTTGCCACCTACCTTGCCTCACGGAATAATCTATGCCTTCATGTTCGATTCTCTATTCTTTGTTGAACACCAGTCCCATATACATCCCAGAAGCTCGGTCACTTCAGAAAATCTTTTCCAAAATCCCTTTTCACTTACTAGCCTAAGGTAAAAATCGCATTGTAAGTCATCTCAAACTGTTTTCGACTATCCATTCACTGAGCATGACATGGAGAGAGCCCTCTCCTGCTCTGGTAGGGCTAGCTACCAGACTGAGCATGGTTTGTGGTTACCCTAATTTTTGCCTTCCTTCAGCCTAAGGTAGATTTAGGTGCTAACAAGTCTACATACCTATGAATAATCTGATTTGGAATTATATCCTAAACTGTGCTCACTACTTACGAATGGGGAGTTAACATTTTTACAGAGTGTGAAACTTCTACACATTTTAAAATTTCATGGGCATTATCTCCACGTTTTTCACCTGACCACGCAGTCAGTAGGTTCTTCCAATTTAAAATATAGAAAAATTAAATATCTATCCATTATAAATCATCTTTGTTTCTACCTTCAACATTGTTATCCCAATATGGAAAAGATCCTTTTCTTGGATGATGATATTGTAGTACAAAAATATTTGGTGCCCTTATGGTCAGTAGATATTCATGGAAAGGTTAATGGTACAGTAGAAACTTGTGTAGAAAGGTTTCAACAGTTTGACAAATACCTTAAATTTTCCAATTCACACATATCTAGGCACTTTGATCTTAATTCTTGTGGTTTAGCATATTGGATGAATGTATTGATCTCAAACAATGGAAGAAACAAGATATAATTGGAATTTATCACAAGTGGCAAAATATGAAAAGGATAGAGTGTTTTGGAATCTTGGAACATTATCCCTCTATTTGATCACATTTTATGTCTTGAACCACCCTTTGGATAAGTCTTGGCATATGATGGGTTTAGAATATAAACCTAGCATGGAATGTTCAAATATTGACAATGTAGCTATTGTTCATTACAATGGCAACACGAAATCTGGATTAGAGCTTCCAATGACAAAATATAGGAATTACTCAGAAAAATATATAAAATATGATCATCCTTTCTTACAACAGTGCAATATAAATGAGTAGTTGCGACCTCAATATTCTTACTGCAAATTGGCAGACGTAAAGTGTAAAGGAATTTGATTCCGGAAGTCTTGTCTATCACTATTTATTTGATAATTCATTCTGATTTATTTGTTTGCAGAGTTCCACAATAGGTTTCTAGTTTATGTCTTAATGAGTCATGTTTTGTTTGGTCCAACACCCTATCCAGGTTTTGAATATTCACAAATTTTAAGTTTTTATTATTTCATAGTTGGAAATAAACTCCTATATAAGTATTCTATTACATGTAAACAATAAAGGAACATTTCCTTGGCTCCTGTCAAGTGAAAGATATGGAAGTCAATATTAAATTCAATGATTCCTTTTAGTTTAGAAAAAAAAAAGAAAAAAAATGATAAGTGTGTTAGATGAGGGGGAGGGGGTTCAGAAGTGGTATCAGAGCCCAGGTTCCAAAATCGGACCTCGGGGTGAAAAGAAATGAACAAACTTTTCCAAAAGTGACTTCCTTCACTCTACCATTCTAAATATAGATAGGGAAAACATACTAAAATCAATTCATGAAATGTCTGGTCACAATGTGAGATAAAGAAAAACAAAGGAGAAAAATGGGTTGTCTTGATTTGAATATTAAGTTATCAAAAGAAACGTTCTATAGAGAAATATATTTCTACCGTTTTTGAATGACTCCCAATATAAGATCCTCTGTTTGGAAATTATTAAATATCTGATCATAGGGGATCCCATTTGTCTCCAAGGAAATTTTTGGCTCTTAAAAATAATTTGTGCATCATTTCATATTTTTTCCTTGCGAAATAGAGGGGACCTGTTCTATTTCAAATGATTGTAGGTCCACCTACCAATGTTATGCACTCAACCGACAAGTGCAACAATTACTCTGGTAAAAGAGAAGCAAGTGTACAAAAAGGCTACTTATGACATATAATGCTTGTTAGTCATCACAATTCTATGAGATGTGCACCTAGTAACCATGATGCACATATGTGTGGAAATTTGAAGGAGACAACTTTGCGATTGGAATCATTGGCAGTGATGAACTTATGTTCCCAGAAAAGGCTACCAATACCTTCAATAAATATTAATGGTAGATTATTAGGTAAGGAATTTTCACTGTAATAACTTTTAGAACTCATCTATTTACATGATACCATAGATTTTATCCATGGTGACCATGATCACATGAGATTGAACCTAAATAGGTTTGTGAAAATCCTAAATAGGTCTTGACGCCAAATTCCATGCACCCTAGGGCCCTCAATATTCCTTCTCAACTATAGATGGTGCATTATATTTTTAAAAAATTCAAAGGTTTCTACTTCAAATTTGATATTTTGAACATTTATATATTAGATTGAAAGCACTGAACCAGTCATATTAATAAGTAGATAGTAGCTTTCTTAGTTGTTAAGTACTTTCACAAAAGTTCACCCAAAGAATGGTGGATAAAACCTAGCGACCCCTCTAAAAAATTGTGAGCACGTAACCCATAATAAACTCAAAATCAATGATAGGAAAGAAGTATCCCAGCACATGTTATGGGTGAGACAATGATGCAGAGATGTTTTTGTCATAGGTTATGATGTCCTGGAAAAATAGAAAATTGTATGAAGCCATGCAGAACTGTGTGTATTATCATCTTCTTATGTAAATAGAATTATGATATTAGATTAACCTTACAAATGTGGCGAGTTTTTGTTGGCTAGAATATATTTTTAATTAATTCCAAAAAAAATATGGTCCTTTCATGGCTTATCATAATACATCTATGGACATTTAGTTGTTTCTGAAACTAGCTTTGATGTTGGTTGTTGTCTCTTCCCTAAGGAAATCAATGAGAAATCCATAGAGGGTAAATATAGCGTAAATAACTTGATAAAGAGTAGTGGTTGGGTCTGCACCTTTCAAGCCAACACTTAGGTTCAACTAATGAATGTCTAAAACAAATATGACATCAATGAGAAATCTATAGAGGGTAAATATAGTGTATTGAATATATAAATGATGGAGAAACTTGGCTTGGTGGAGAGCACTTTTATTGCTTAAAGTGAGGGTTATTTTTATAACTTGTTTCCATGGATATTTTCACCTTCAGTAGATACAACAACCTACATCAGATCCAAAACTGTCATAGCTCCTATGTGTGGCAGAGGTATTTGTAGTGACAACAGGGATCTGGTCAAGGCTCAAGAGAGGTGCAACAGTCTTATAGAGTGTAATCAATCATAGGAGTGTATACATTAACCTTAAGAGCAATGTTATATTTAGCATAGTGGTTATTTTAGTGTGTTGTTCTAGAGTTAACTGTGTGCTTTTGTTAAGCTTTAGTCAACTGTTGTTCTAGATTTGGATTAGGCACTAACCTTAGGAACAATGTTATCTTTAGCATAGTAGCTATATTAGTGTGATCCCTTAATTCAGTTAATGACTACCATGCAACTGAGGTTCATACTGAATTTGTGACAACATATAGCCTTAGGATGGGTTTGTTGGAGGTTCTAGAAGTCAAGTGGTTGTGACTTCTAGAAATGCCTAATATCCTTAGGTTGAAAACCCACCCTTGCATACCAACACCACCTAAAGTAAAATTCGAAGGCACTTCTACTCAAGTTTTGACCTATGGAAAACCTTCTAAATCTTTTCTCCAGTTGGAGGTTAATTGGACCCCATACATTCAGTTGAATGAAATAGAATTAAGGCATGGTATGTAGTATTTTTTATTTCCTATCTCTTGGACTAATGTGTGAGTTATTTGAATTATCTATTGCAATTTGGCCTCTAAAAGTTGTGAAATTGAGCTTTCCACATCTTCTTTTGCTTAAGTACTGGCTTGAAAGGTGCGAACCCAACAACTACTCTTTATCAAGTTATTTATTATTGGTGTTGTTGTTCTTAGAGTGCACATGGTAAATTACCAAGTGCTCATTGAAAGGTGTCAAAATATATTCAAAGTTGAGTTTCTAGTAGAGTTCCAAGATCTATACAATATGTAAAATGCATGAAAAATTGAGAAAAATCATGGAAAAGTTGGATCTCAATTCAGTATCTATCTATCTAGGCTTGATTTTTCCAGAGTTCCTTCTTACTGTGACTTGATAGACATCATTAATACGATTGTACCCAACTTTAGGTTTTTTTTTATTATATGCTAAGTGGCCAATGTCATGAAGATCATAAGTTTTATAAACTTAGAGTATATAAACTCAGCTCGCAAATAGATTTAGAAGTGCTAGATGTTTTAAATATGAACACCACTTAATTCAACCATTTTATAACAACTATTTACATTTTCTCATTCGAGCACAGATAATAGTGTCATTTTCTTACTTCCTGTTGATGAATATTAGTAGAGAAGTTAAAATTGTAGATTGTACTCAGTTTAAAGTTCAAATTAACAATGAATTCAAATTTCAGAGGCATTGATATGTTTTCTGCAGAAGTATAAGTGTTTTCTATAGAAGTATCCATGTTGATGAGATGGATGGGCCATAGGCCTACAATTTATGGTTCAGGTCCCCTGGAATTGTGGAAAAGTACTTGTGTGCTATCATAATCATTTTGAACAACCCCATCTTAATGGCTCATTTTTAGTTTTTGTATTTTACCTCTTTATGCTACTTACTACTTAGGATAGATTTATATTAACCCAGATCTGTTAAGTATCCATATTGATGAGATGGATGGGCCATAGGACTACAATTTATGGTTCAGGTCCCCTGGAATAGTGGAAAAATATTTGTGTGCTATCAAAATAACTTTGAACAACCCCATCTTAATTCCCTTCCTTTCTAGTTTTTATAGTTTACCCCTTTCTATTGCTTACCACTTAGCATAGATCTGTTAATCATTGAAAGCAATAAAAAAGTACCCAGGTGCAAATATTTTGAATTCTCAAGTGGTGGGGTTAGAATAGATCTATATTGTAGATCAATAGGGTTGTTATTTTTTGAAACTATAGATTGGATGTTAAATTTTAATTTTTATCCAATGTTGACATTATAAGTCAAATGCCAAATTTGTTCCATTTTAATTGTTACACATGACTCAAAGGGGCATGTGACACATATCCTCCACATGGGGTGTAGAGTGTACCACTCCATGCAATGAAGGGGGAATGGAAAATTGCATTGTGATTTTGATTTTTCAACCTTACATGCATATGCAACCACAT
The DNA here is from genome assembly GCA_031772625.1 of Pinus tabuliformis. Lineage (NCBI taxonomy): Eukaryota > Viridiplantae > Streptophyta > Pinopsida > Pinales > Pinaceae > Pinus > Pinus tabuliformis. Next base: position 434,548,385 of record CM062806.1, on the reverse strand, counting down.
CCCCTGCAAAATTTACCCAACAAGGTCTCAAACTGAATGCTTCAGCCCTTGTAAAGTTCAATTTAGATGATATAGAAGTTTGGAAGCATGTCATGCTAATGTGGTGATCCATTTACTCTCCTAATGCTTTGTATTTCTATTATTCTTTGAGTTCAATACAAATCTGAGAGTTTGAAATTACTAGATTGCAAAGATTTCTTGGGGTTTTAGCTTTCTTTTCCTTTCATGTGTATTATATCTAAATTGTACTCACATGCGATTGTGTTTACTTTCATTCTGCTTGCAATTTCAAATGCACAAGTTGATTTACTGGCAACATGTAAGCCTATTTTTCTCCATGTGTGTGGACATAACTGATAATGAACTAGCTTATTTAGAGAGCATTCATTTATTTTTTAAGGCATTGCATATAATAATATTTCCCATATAGCAAGTAAAATGGCTTCTGACATCTGGATTAGTTTTCTTTTTTTCTAAAGAATCGTTCTTTGTATTATGTTAAGTTATCATGTACGAAAGTGAAATTTTGCAATAGTGATGCATGGTAATTTTGGCCATCAAGTGATTGTTTAAGCTAAATCTAAAGCATTGAAAATTTCACCAAGATTCTTATCCCGATGAACTCCCCCACCAACTTGAATATATTGCTTCTAGTATCTATTGATTTTGACCTTAATTAAGCTGTTATTGAGGAATATAACAACATACTTGACTCTACCATCATGTTTTATATCATTGCATCATGCTGGAGAAGTGAATTGTATTACAATACTACATTAGAGATCTAGCTTGCTTTGTTGACATGGATAGAGTCCTTTGTATCTATAACAAAGTCCTAGAGAACTACTATCAAGTATTACTATTAGGGAATTAACATTGGAATCCATAACCACAAGCACTGAGCTTCTAGTCCTTGATAATCAATGTGTTATATTATTTCCAGTTTTGTCATTGTTACCCCTCATACTGCATGAGGATTGTATCTGTGATTTTTATTAAACATGATAGGGATTTGCATGACGATAGATTTATGAGAAGTGATTACTTGTAGATGGTAATTCCATTAGGTCTGTTATCACTCAGGTTGTTCCCTTTGACTCCTAAGGGAATACGGCCGAGGTAACCACAAACCAATCTTTGGATTACAGGTCCTAGCCTACCTATAATCAGAGAGGGCTCTCTCTTTAGGATTTAGCTTTGTTTTGACAAGGTTTTAGGCTAGCTATGATGTACTGAATTTTGTTTTGAGTTTTGGTTGAATGATGTTTTCCAGCAGCTGAGATGAGATCTTCAGAAGTTTTAGTACATTGGGCAATGGAGTCTGTGATTATGTGTTGTTTGAGGTATTGAGTAAGATTGATGAAACTGCAGGGCCATATAGATATATCATGAAACAAACTTAAAATTATGAATATGAAATATTTCCAGCCAGTGAAAGGTAGCTAAGAATCTTTCAATAGGCTGGTGGTGTGGGGAAAGGAAATATTACTCAGGAGCAGATTTAAATTCCTGAACAGTATTTACTGTGAGAGATTTAGTATGAAGGTGAGCAACTAAGAATTACACATTCATAACTAATACTGAAGAAAACATTCATAACAACATAGATTGAGTTTATGGTGTTCCATGAACAAATCCTGAACTATTCTTTTTCTGCGCTATTAAACCTGTGAGATATAGAGCATGAGTGGATTATGGAAGAACGAAATACATAACAAGATGGTTCAGAGAACTTATTGTGACATGAAATAGCGTAGGAATCCTGTAGCAGCAAGCAAGCACACCATAACACCTCAAAACAACTCAAAACATCAGAAATTTCATTAGCTTACTGTATTAAAGTCTGAAATTACAGCATAGCTTCTCCAGAAGAAAAATCAACAACCCCAATAAGGTTATGCGTGGGGATATTTATACAATCGTTTTTACAAAATATCATAACGCTGAGTCATTTTCTCAATAACTGCGTTTACCAACTTTCAAAAATAGCAGATACAAAAGTTATTGCTACTTTAAATATATAATGAATGCCTTTTCAGCTTTGTCAGAAATTCTTTGACTTTTGGAGGCCACTGGGTCGGTTGGGTACTTTGTATTGATTCTGAGTGATACGCTCTTTATTGCTCTGTCGAGGTGCGGCTATCTCAGCCCCATCATCTGCATCTGTAGTCATCTGCCTTTCTGGTCAAATTGGAGTGCTAAGTTGGCCTTTTTAATTGCTTTCCCAGTAAAAGCAAACATATATTCATTTTCTAAAATTGCTGACTCTCTGATAAAAATAAAAAAATATGGTGAACAATTAGTTTTCTATAGCAGTATTTGTATCATGCCTGTCCACCATTCCTGAGTAGGCAATTGGTGCCTTAAGATTATGCCTAGAGTTTCATCTGCCTCAGTATATTTGTAGTAGTTTGGAGGCACTTCAAAAAGATGTCTGATCTCATGTGCAATGAAAAATAAATTCTCTATTTGGTCATAGAGACTCTGCCCAGATGCAGGCCCTGATCCCTCTGAGGTACTTGTTGCTACAGTGATTTGATTTGTGGCATATGTGTCTACCCTCTTAGCATAATTTTCATGAGATAGTAACCTTCCTGCATTGGTTACTAAGCTGGGAAGGCCTCTGTTATGCAATGTTGTAATCTTCTCAATGAATCTGTTCACTTCTGTCTGTATCTCCTGGCACCTTCTGTCCAATGTTTGCACATGATTTTTTAGAGTGAGCACTCTCTTCACAAGTAAAATGGTATCAGTCCTGTTAATGATACCCATTGCTGCCAGCTGAGGGCCAGTGCGGTTATTCAGGACATTGATCATCCTATTAGCTATTTCAGGCATATTTCCTAGAGATGATCTTGCTCTTTGATTTTCTTTTTGGGCCCTGCTTATTAGATCCATATGGTCATGCTTAGTTTCTATATATTGCCATTGGTCTGTAATAGATTGACCAATGCTGGTCCACAGGATCTTCTTAATCTCAACTACAACTTTGTCAAGAGAGAGCTCTTTCTCCAGTTCTTTTATTTTTTTCTCAAGAGCTCTTACCTCTCTTGTTTTTTCAGCTACACTTTGCTTGGATTTATCATATTTTTCATTAACTGTGGCCAATTTTTCTTTAGTCTCATTCAGTTCTGCCATCTGTGCTTCTAAAGATTCAATCTCTTTCATCATCTTCTGCATGCTTAGGCTGGGTCCCTGATCTGGTGCTGTTGCTGGCGCTGATGTTGAAGGGCCTGCCTCTGATGTTTGTCCTGTGGGAGGACCTACTGTAGTAGTGGAAAGTGGCACACCTTCAATAGATGCAGATGTTTGTGCTGGCTGCTTTGGTGCCTCACTTTGTCTTGACTTCAGTGCCACCTCTAGTGCACTCTCTGTTTCCATTAACCTCTTGTATAAACTCAGGAGTAGAGTCATTACATCTTGATCCTTCTTTTGCTCTGCCACCTCTCCAGTTTGAGGGTGAAGGGTAGCTGGCAGCTTGATCTGCTTTCTCATAGCTGCTAAATCCTCATCCCTTTTCTTCAAAAGTGCCTGCACACCCTTGGGGTCCTTTGGATCATGACCCAACTCTATGATGATCTCTTCCAAGGACTTGATTCTATTGTCCTTGGCCTGGGATGATGCCTTCTCTAATTCCAGTTGAGCAGCAGTGTTGTGTAGATAATTTTTTAGTTGGTGTGCCAATAGGGTCTTATCAGCTAGTGTGGAATATCATTTCCCCTGTTTGTCTGTGTAACTCAATTTGATCCAAGGGGTGGATGTCTCTGGCAAAGATTTCCAGATTAGTTTTGATGTAATCAGCAGCTGTTTGAGGCTGCTGCATGGTAGGCCTAAAATGACTAAGAGTCATTTTTTGTTCCTGAATGTCATAGGAAGACATTAATCTCTGCTGATTAGTTGGCGCCATTTTTAGGAGATGGTTGTAAATTTGGTGCCTGAGGGGCTCATTCCTTTTCTTTATGTCAATGAACTGCTGTTTGATGCTGGAATATGCCTTTGATTTCTGCCTTGAAGAGGTCACTTCTGCCCCATGTGGGATATCCTGTCCTTGCTACAAGGAACTAGCTGATGTTTCAATGCTAGGAGGGGGCATATTGTCAATTGGTCTCTCTGGTACTTCCTCCTCTGAAAAAGGGTTCAATCTCTGTCTTTTTTCTCCTTTCTGGTCCATAGAGGTAGCGAGAGGAGTGTCCTCTTGCTTATCCCTCTTCCTTGTTCTTTCCTCATTGGCAGGTGTTTGCAAGACTGAGGATTCAACTGTTACCTCCTGCCTTGGAGGGATTGACTCATGTGTTTGTTGTTCTGTGGAGGCAGGTGCCTCAGCTGTACCTTCTTGCTGGTCTTGCTGCTCCACATTTGGAGGTGTTTCTTCTTGCTGTACTGACTTGCCTTTAGTCATGTTTGCTGGTGGATTAGCTGTTTTGGCAGGCTGCTGAGGAATGGTGGATGAAGAAGCAGCCTCTCCAAGATGCCAAGGGGATGGAGAGAAAACTTGTCCAAAATACTCCAAGTCAACTGCTTTTTCTAAAGTTTTAATGTTCTTCTCTGCTATTTCTTCCTCACTATTTTCTTCCACTAATGTGCCCTTTTTCCAATCTATTTGATTAGCATATTTTTCAACCTCTGGAATGCTAATATGTCATATGGGGCAAGCCTATGCTTAATTCTTCTGAGGCTTATGAAGTGGTTAGGGTCATAGGGTGCCCAATAGAAACTGGTCTTGAGTTGGAGGGCTTGTAGCATTTGGTCTGCCTTATCCCAAGCTTCTTCTCTTTTATTAAAGATGAATGGACCCAATTTGTGCTTGATTTTCAGTTGTGCCTTCTTGTTTTTTCTATGGAAGTGAATCATATCTGCATTGCCGAACTGCCTAAAGTACTCTAGAGTAAAGAGTCTCATGGGAACATACTTTGGTAGCCTGTATGGTGCTAACTCACAGCCATATATCCTGATCACTGTATGGTGTTGGTAAAAGTACCAATCCCCTATGCTATAGTTCTTGGACAGCTGAAGGATTTTCTGCATATCATCAGTGAGTCTAGGAGGAGGTGAAGTTTGCAGCAGTGATAAGGCTGGGTGAATGAATAAGTCAATAAATTCACAGTATGTATATGGTGAGTAATGAATATGATGGCAGATTGATGTCCAGAACATTACAGACCTTCTGTTTCCTTTTGCATCTAGTTTCTTGAGGAAGAGAGGAAAGGCATCAGACTGATTGTACAATATTAGATGATATATATAGAAGGAGTATTTGAATACCCTCTCTCTTTCCAAGTTCATGAACTGCTCATGCATTTTTTTGGCTACGAATGAAGCATAGTCATACTGGACAGCAGGGGGTTGTCCTGGGGCAAAAATAGATAGCAGTACCAATGTTGTCTCATCTACAAACTCACTGGTTTTGAATCCCATAATGGAGGATATCATATCTACTAATAGTCTCCCTATGTCATTAAACCAGACATGCAGGTAAGGAGGAGGCTGCTTGGGTTGGTAATCTGGAAGCATAAATAATTGGCCAATTCTTGTAATCTGTGAATTGGAGAGCTTGGCACCATGCTCTAATAAAAGCTGCATGGAAAGAGGGACCAGTGGCTTTGTGGGTTGGAACTGCAGCATTTGGTTTATAGCTTCAGGGGTAATATGGAACAAGACAGAGCCTGAATGACTCAGAACAGCTCTTTGATTGGGGTCATAGTTTGAGCGGCACTGGTGGATCAAGTCAGGAAACTCATTGACCTGAGGGAGATAGTAGATTGGCAAATTGGATTTCCAGATTCCCAGGAGGTCTGTACCATCTTTGTGTTTCTTCCTTAACTCACAAACTGCTTCTACATGATATTTGTTACATAGCTCTACAGTGTCTCTCATCTGATAGTCCCTGTCTGCAAGGGCTAGCCATTCCAGGTCCTTGTGTGGGGCATTTAAAGGGGCAATGTTCAATGCCACTGGAGTCTCCATGGTCACCTGAATTTGGAATTTGTATTTGAAGTTTTTTCTTGGGCACAACAATGTAGAGTAGTGGATTTTGCAGGAGTAGGGCAATTTGCAGAGGGGAAAAGGCAAACTGGGGAGAAAATGAGTCAAAATGCTCCCAGGATAGGTTTGATGAACAAATGCTGGGATTTGAGAGTCACTTTCTCGGTGGATTTGTCTAGCAGAGGTTTGAATTTGCGAATGCGCAAACAAACTGCGAATTTGTGGTAATTTGGCACAATGTGGAAGCTTTGTGGGTGAACTTGGGATTGCAGTGAGGAAACAAGGTAGCCCTAGTGTAAATGAGGTGTAATTTCTATTTAAGTGGGTGAAACAGGGTGAATTCTCTTGCTGTGGTGTGCCCCGCGGCACGAAAACTCAGTGAGAGGCGTGGGTTAAGCACAATGCAGTGAATGAGGGAACTTGGGTGAATTTAGGACCTCAAATGTGCATTAATTCAGTCATACAGTCATGGGAATTTAGAATGCTGGAGAATCTGGCGATTTTGCGCTGTTTTTACAGTGGAAGACTGAAGAAACCAGTTTACAGGAGAAATGAGTAAATACTTGGTTGCAGCGCGAGGGGGGAAGCACTGTCCGTGTGGAATTCGGGGCGACAACAGCTTGAAGTTGAAAAAATTTTGAGTTTGGCGAAAAATGACGTAGAACGCATGCAAACGACGCTGTGCTCGACTTACGCAAAATAAGAAGAAACATGTTTTTTGGGCAAAATATGGCAAAATTGGTTTTGGCGCCTTTTTGACGGATGACGTCAGCATGACGTCATTGGTGGGATCAGGTACGGAAACAAGACGTGGCGGCCGGTGAGCGACCCTATGTGTACAGGTGACATGGCGGACAGCTCGGAGCGATGGCGGATGGGGCGGTGATGCGACGCTGAGGTGGTAGTGACGTAAGGGTGACATGGGGGTGACGCACGGCGGAGAAACAACGGCGGTAAGTGGTAATTTCGGACCGCCTATATTACGGGAGTGGTTTTGGCAGGAGGCCTCCCGATACAACCTGGGAGTGACACGCGTCACTGCCCTGATGTCATGGTCTGACAGATTTCGGGCGCTAAAATACCAGTATCGGAGGCAGCCTGATATTGATGTGGGCCGTCGGATGGGAGGGCCCAGATCCGACGGTCGATGGGGCACAGATCTGATCGGACAATACGGCGGGGCGTGGGCATAAACAATTAATTTTTATGGAAAGGCACGCTCGGGCGGGACTTTGGATATCAACGAAATTTGGGTTTTGCAATGGTTTATAAGCCAAATGGGTTAATTAATATTTTTTCACAAAATGGGGTTAGGGCTGTTAAACCAAGCAGATCTTGGTTTAATCCCGAGACTTTGCTTTTGGCACTATTTTGCCTATTGCGCTTAAATCTCTTAGCGCTCCGACCTTTGAAGCTATAAGGCTATATTGCCTAGGGAAGGGGGAATATACATATTTTTTGGGGTTTTTTATATACAATGGTGATATAATAGTAGGGAAAGGGGGAACATAGGGAATTAAGTAATAATAGAGTTAGTGGTTAGTATTGGATGGGAGATATGGAAGAGAGGAAGCAAACACTAAGTTTTAGGGAACAAACTTAGTTATGAGAGTAGATCAAAATGAAAAAGATTTTTACACAAGAAATGTGGCTCTTCTATATAACAAGAATCAACAAATGAGTTTGATTTCTGTTATGAACAAAGGTGATATTGGGATGTTAGAAAGAAGTTTGATAGGGAATGATTGGGAAATTAGACATGCTTCATTTTGCTTTCACAAAAATGCGGAATAGGAAGATCTGCACTGGCCACCATGTGTTTCCTTTGCTTAGGCCAGTGATATGAGAGAAATCATGCTTCTGCAACCCCGCTACCTACCCATCTTATTTCCTAGCATTTTTTATTTCTTCAGGGAGGGTGCACTTAGACTTGCAAACCCTCATGTTCTTTTTTTCTTTTTTCTGCCCTCCTATCTAAATCTAGCCTTATATCTTCCAAGGGCCCAGATTAAACTAGTGGGCTCCTTCCTTTCTCTATCAACTAATCATCTGTCAAGCTTAAACTGTTTGAACAGGTACTCATTACCTACTCTAAAACAAGCAATTCAAAACATGGCATGGCCCAGCTTGAACTGTTGAGCCATACCTCAAGATAGCAGTGGCATTTTGATTGGCCACTTTCCTGGTCTTTCTTTGGGGTTCATTTCACTTATTTTTTCTTTTGACCATTTCATTTTCTTGCCCTTTGATTATTCTTTTAAGGCATACCCTCTTTACATTTTTTAAATTTTGGCTTTGTCCATAAAAATGGAACCTTTGTATCATCAAAGATGATCATTTTTAGCATTTCCACTGTCAATCATGAAATATGAAACCCTATTGGTATAGGAGGCTAACAGTGGCTCCACTTGGGGATGACTTTTCCAGATGAAAATTCAAGATCAGCAGGTCAAATTGCCTTCTTTTCCAGCTTTCTGCAGTTAACCTTTCTTTTTGTTGAGGACTGAACATCTAAATCCATGAATCTTGCTTGCATTTCTCCTTAAACTAATCTGTTGTGAGATTACAGCCCTGTTTTTCCCTTGCTTCTCTGATTATTTCTCATCTCCCAGATAGTTTCCAAGTACTTTCTCTCATTCTCCCATGTCTGTTACACAGTAATTTGTCACCATCCCTGTTACTCCTCTTGTCGTACTTTGGAGGACTCGTCCCGGGAGTTATAAGAAGTGACAAAGTCTAAAAACACTTGCATTATGTTCCCCTGAGTATGTACTTCATGTTCCCTGAAGACAACTTCTACAGATTATCCCTAAAAAGTGCTCTTTTTCCATTGGCGCAGGTCCACAGTATCTTACCCGCGCCAATCATGGAAATCCTCAAAAGAGGGCGCGACCATTGGCGCTCTGTCTTAGAGCAACAGTCGCGCCAACCAAGTTTGGTCATGCTTTTTGCCTTAACGCACGCCCGACTGTTGTTTCCTTCATTACATGGAGCTTTTTGAGGATAAAAAATCAGTCTTATGTCGAGTTCTATCCTATCTCCATCTTTAATGGCTTTTGGGGGATAATGTTAATCCACAATAGGTGTCTCGGTTCATCGTATCCTCCTCCCTTCTTCATCTATATAAGCTTGTCCTTATGCATTTGACAAGCTAGTCATGAGTCATGGAGTGCTAGATGTTGAGTTCTTGAGTTCTTGGAGGAATGTTGGTTGTGATTATCATGAGTAATAATGAACGCTAGAGAGGTTATGCTGCCGGAGAGGAGAGACATTGCAAGACACATATAGTTGCTCGCCCAGCCAGGAGAGGTTCAATGTCAGAACCTTGGCTGTAACTTTTCCTGTTTATTATTAATTAATGAGCGACTGCTATTATAGTTCCAATCTCATTGTCTATTATGGTGATGTGTTGATTTATTTCCTTTCTGACTGAAATATAGTTGTGCCTTGGTAGATTTTATGTTGGTATCTGTCTCTTCCTTTGCATGTGCAGGTGTCCGTTTATGATCTGCTGGAGCGAGGGAGCGGGAATATCAACTCTGCTTCAAACATAGCGTTGGATTCCAGGTTGGTCTTCTTAATTCACCTTTGATGCATAACTAGGAACTTGCATGGCAGCGTGGTTTGATTGTGGCTAGTTCTGTTTTAGGCTAGTGGGATCGCCTTTGTCCGCAGAGGGGATTTACCTATCCAACAATTTGGCGACTCCACTGGGGAGAAGCTAGTTTGTCTTGCATGTTAATTTTCTTCTGCTTGCTTGAGTGCATGAGCTTCCTGGGTCAGTTTTGAGTTTATTCTTTACTGTTTGATCCATCTGAGCACTGTCAACCCGACCTGAGGTCGTGTTATTTATTTTTCTAGCCGACAAGCTTCATTGGCGCGGTTATTACTCTGACAGTCGTGCCAGTTGGCGCATGTTGCTCAAACGCAACTCGCGCCAATCCTGTGGTAGCGCAAGTTGCAGGCTGACAGTCGCGCTAGCCCTGTGTGTGTGTGGAAAGCTCTTTCAACCTATTTTTATGCCTCTTACAGCCTCTGTAAGTGTGTTGAACCTCTGTTTGACTGGTTTTAGCCTTTATCCTTCAGTTGTTTGCTTATTTCTATTGATTTTTGTCTCAGCCCTAGAACATCTAGTGACTTTGCATGTCTAGCCTTCTGTGGGAAGTTTTGATCTCTTGATTATCCAGTCAACTTGTTGGTTGTGTTCTGCACCTATCCAGTGATTTGTTAAAGCTTGATCTTCTATACTCTGAGTGATTCACTTCTAGCCTCTTTGGATTTTACTTGACTTCATTCGAACTTAGATTCCATGGTTCATTGAAAGTCTTTGTGTTTTTCCTTGCTTACATAGTTCATTTTGGCGTTTCAGAGTTGGTTCTATTTCATTGAATGAACTTGGATTGTGCATATCTCTTAAGATTTGTTTAAATGCATCATGCCATCTTAAAGGAAAGAAAAACAAAATATCTTTTGCATTCTATTAGTTAGCATTTGTTGTTATTTGTTGCTATTAAAAAGAAAAAGAAAAATTTCATTTCTTGTTATTAGCTGCATTAGGATCTTTGTTGTTTGTTGAGTGATCACTTCGTTTGTGTAAAGATCTCAACCCTCCTGTAGATAGAATTCATCGAATCAAATGATATAGTTTTGGCATATAGTTTGCATTTAAGAAGTTTCTGAGATATCACATACGGTAGGACCAAAAAATTGAAACATAATCGAAGATAAACTTTAAAATAAACTCAATGAACATAACAACGCATTGGAACATAATGCAAATACTCTAGAGGTCTAGGTTAGAGACATGTTCCGGCGTCTTTAAACCTGGTAGTTTATCGTCGAGTGGTTGGGTGATTCCTCCACGGTGAAATGATAGGTGCCAATACGAACTGAGCTCCCACGTACCGTCGCGTATATACGGGAGACCCCTATAGGAATAAAGCCTTTATCCATAGGAAGCCGTGTCAGCCGCCCTACGATTCGCAATGCAGTGAACACAACATTCACGAAGATCGACCACCCGTACCCTAAAAAGTATTATGTGGTTTTGCGAAAAGTTTGGCACACCCTCTACCTAGAATTCCAGAGTAGTCACTTTTGATCCTTTTCGGACTCCCTAAAAGAAAAGGTGCCTGTGAGCGTCTTGTCACTTCGTGCTCATTAAATATTCGAAGGAGACTAGAGTCATCTTTTATCCTTTTCTCGACTCTTAAAAAATGAAAAGGTCAAGTTCAGTGTCTTAAAATTTATTGGCCACGATAACATCTACCCAATTAGCTTTTGTTTCTGTTAGTTCAAAGTAGGGGTTATCTCGGTAGACTTCGTAAGTTTCATCCTGGCAGAAATACCAGTTTCGTCTTCCTGTGGTTCTAAGTATACAACCACTTAGTTCTCGTGCCCCAGGTGACGAGACTTACCAGTTTCATTGGAACCCTACGTGGGAACCTTTTGAGGACGGTGTCCCTTTTTGGGACCATACTTCTCCTCGTGTGTCAGTCCCACCAGTTTCATCCGACATGGATGATTTGTCCCCTACAACGACCGATGAGTCCGTTGCGACAAGCGGTGAAATTCCCACCTCAACGGACCCTATACATGTTAGTAGTACACCTACTACTACCAATTTACCACCAGGCTATAAAGCTTTAAGAGATGCTACGCCTTCTGGAACTCCGTTCACAAGTCCCATTTGGCCATCACACACTTTTCCTACTACGAAGCCTTTTACTCCACAAAGTCGCAGTCTATCTGTTACCTCCGTCACAACCGCTCCAATGGTTTGTGCAGCCTCTTCGACTCCTATTTCTAGTCGTCCCTCGGCTTCTTTGTTTGGAGTCTTTGACCCCATGACAAATGTCCCAGTACAGGGGCCATATGATCCATATTTGTCATCTCAACCGGTTGTTGAGGTATCAGTCCCATTGTCAATTGATTGGACCTCCACCTCTTTCCATGGTGGTCAAGTTTTATGTGCGCAATCTCCAAGACAACCCTCTCAAGACCAACCAGGGCAATCCTTTCATGGAAACCCTTTCGTTACTGGTGCTCCTTTTTCCTCTTCTTATATGCAACCTTCTGGTAACTCAGGTCAGTCGTCTTTTCAACAAGTCCAACCTGGTATCCAGCAAGGTTATCCCGTTGGACAAAGTGGTCAACAAACTATTAACCCAAACCAATCCAATGTCCAGTATAGTCCAATGTCTGGACAAGTTACTCCACCACTTGGTCAGCCTACTGTCCATTATTCACAACCCTCTGGGCAAGCTGGTCAGCCTCAAGCACAGTCGGGCCAACCAACTGCCCAGCTCCCTCAGCTATCTAGTCCGTTGGGACAACCTTCAGCTGCGTAACAACAGTTCCAATTCCAACAGGTATGCCAACCTCAGTATCAGCAGGTAAAACCTTCTGGACAAGTCGGCCAACCTCAGTATCAACAAGGTTTTCCTTCTGGCCAAATAGCCCAACCTATACGACAGCCTATTGGCGCTGCTCAATCCGGTCCATGGCCCCAGACGGGACCCCAATACCCATCTGGCCTTCAAATTCAGGCTGGGTCGCAATCACAAACTTTTTATCCAACCCAGCCTGGTCCTCAAACTCAATTTGGAGCCCTACCATCGTATGGCTACTAGCAACCTCAAGGGCAACCTTCGTTTGTCCCATACCAGAACTACCAACAACCGCAAGCGAATCCCTCGCAAACTTATCAACAGCCATATGGCACATCTGTAGCATCGTTTGGTAATCCTTACGCTGGGGGGCAATATACAAATCCCTATGGCCAATACACTATGGGGCCAAATCCGTCCAGACAAAATCCATGGGGGCAACCACCACCTGGTTGGAACCCTGGTGCTCCACCCTACAAGCAGCCCCAGATGTCTTTCAATCCTCAATTACCATTCTTAGCAACTTTAGAATTACCGGATGTATCCAAATTAACCAATGATCCTATTCTTCATAATCCTTATTGGCCTCCAGTTCCAACTAAAATACCTGGTGACTGTCCAAAATTCGATGGTAAAGCCAATGAAGACCCACAAGCCCATGTTATGACTTATCATTTGTGGTGTTCATCTAATTCATGGCTTGACGATTCAATTCGGCTTCACCTTTTTCAAAGGACTCTCACTGGCTCTGCCGCTAAGTGGTATATCGAACTTCATCGCGGGTCCTTTCAAGATTTCAATTCTTTGGCTATGGCATTTCTCACTCATTTCCAGTTACCCATTCGATACGAAACGGGTACACACCTCCTTACTTCCTTAAGACAAACAACGGCTACGCATATCTCTTATCATATCCATGAATGGAGACGACGTAGACGTATGATCAAATTTTGGATTCCTGACCAGCTTCTTACCGATTGGTTTACGACTTCGTTCGTGCCTCCAATAGCTCGGGATATCGCCATGGGGGCGTGTGTCACTGAAGAGCAAGCTATTGCTAGAGCTCAGTACCTTAACTTGGTTTATTCGCAGTCAGGTACATTATATGATTATTTTCCTGATGTCCCAAGACCAGGAACGTCTAAAGCCCCGCCAACACCCATTGTTGACGGTATCATTGGTTCGGTTAATTCATCCTCAAAGAAAAATCCCGCGAACCCTGCAAAGCAAAAAACATCTGCTTCGAATGGACAACCTTCCCAGGCATTGCCTGGTTTGAATGTTACTTCTGAGGTTAATTCCGTCCAATCTAATACGGCAAACAAGGCTTCGAAAGAGAAGAAAAAAGGGAAAGCGAAAAATAAGCCAGAACAACCTAAACAGGAAACCCCAAAACCTCAACCTGAGGACGGAACTAAACGCAAACCCAAGTATCCTTGTTTTATTTGTGATGAGGATCACTATACCAAGGATTGCCCGAGGCGGTCCGAAGTGAGTCGTTTGTTAAAAGGCACCCCTGGGACTCCTGCGGTGCTCAAAGAGCCCTTTCCCACCCAACACACTCAAAAAACTCAAATGGTGGCTGACCCTACTCAGCCTCCCTCTTCCTTTGGTTCTCAAGTGTTTATGGCTGGTACAATACCCATTAATATTAGTACTCGAACGAAAGATTATCCGTCATCTACCAGGAAGGAGCCTGAGGTTCCCTCAAGCACTCCTCCATTCAGTTCAGGTCCACTCCACATTGAGAGACCTACCACTGAAACGCCTCTTCGACCCCCTCCAAAAGGAGTACTCCGGAAATCCTCGTACAATCCGAATGCTCATGCTGCACAGCACTACAACATCATTGAGGACTTAGCACAGACTCCGTCGGCTATGTCCGCTTTAGAGGTTCTCCAGAGCTACCCGTCTCAGAGGAAGTCCATGCTATCGGCTATTGGTGGCATAGACCCGGCCGATTCGGATTTAATAACTTTTGACTTAGAACGCCACACTCAGAGACTGCCTCCCCAAATCGCCTTCCTCATACAAGTAATTATTGATTCCAAGATGATTCATCGTACAGTTATTGATGAAGGTGCCTCAACTTGCATCATGTCTGTTGCGTGTTGGAAAGCTATTGGATCTCCAACGTTGAGCCAATCTCCCACTACCTTGGAAGCTTTTGATGGAAGAGCGTCCCATCCTTACGGTATACTCCAACGTTTACCAATCTCTTTGGAAGGGAAGATGGTCGAGATGGAAGTTGAAGTCGTTGATGCTACTCTAACCTACAACCTCCTTCTCGGACGTAGCTGGATATACGCGATGCAAGCTGTTGCTTCATCTTTCTTCCAAATCATCTGATTCCCTCATCAAGGGAAGATCGTTACTGTTGACCAGCTCTCCTTTTTTGCTTCTTCTTCCGAAGGCACAATCCCGTTTGTGGAGCATACCTCCAAATTACCTGAGTCTGGGAGCTGGACTTTTTAAAGATCCCGATCTTATGGGTGTTTTTCCGCTCCCTCCTCTAAATATCGCCTCTATCAATATGATCACTACTGGCTCTGATCCGTGGTTCGTACCTCCCACAGACCAAGTAGATTCCTGGGGCGACCGGATGCCGTTGAGTCCTACCGAGCTTAATTATGTTGAAATCATTGCTGCCTCGGCTCCCTCTTCTGCGCTTACTCCATCCTCAGGGCTTCTAGATGAGGCTTCTTCGGATTCCTTAGGAGAAACATTCCTCTCCGACGAAGCCATTATTGAGACTATGTCTCTGGAGGAACCTCCCTGGCATAATTCTCACCATCGTTCCTCATTTCTCCCTGCCTCGCAGTATTTTCTAACATGCCTCGCGCGGTTTCCTCCTTGTCTCCCATCACAAATCCTTCAAACGCCTATTCAAATTGATCAGGTTTTTTTTGAAGGGAATATGGCGAACATTATGCGAACCCAACCCATCGACATCTCTGTCAAACCCAGGATCGTCGAGCATCTTCACATTGGAGTCACTTGTACTCCAGAGGAGATTCAACTTTATTCCAAACTTTTTCACGAATTTCGTGATGTTTTCGCATGGTCCTATGAAGAAATGCCCAGCATTGATTCTAGTATAGTGACGCATGAAATAATCACGTACCCAGATGCTAAGCCTGTTCGTCAACGTTTACGCCCTGTACACCCCCGAAAGGCTGCAGCGATTAAGGCCGAGGTAGAAAAGCTTCTTAATGCTGGTTTTATTTACCCTATTCCTCTTACAGATTGGGTTTCTAACATTGTGCATGTAACTAAAAAACAGGGTACAATCCGGGTTTGTGTCGATTACCATGATATAAACAAAGCCTGTCCTAAAGATAATTTTCCCACACCATTCATTGATCAGATCATTGACGAGTGTGCCGGCAGTGAAATGTATTCTTTTATGGACGGTTTCTCTGGTTATAACCAGATCAATATTGCTTCCGCTGATCAACACAAAACTGCTTTTATTTGCCCATGGGGGACTTTTGCCTATAAGAAGCTCCCTTTCGGTCTTAAAAATGCCGGTGCTACCTTCCAGCGTGCAATGTCATATGCATTTCATGACATTCGGCATATTGTACAACCTTATCTGGATGATCTCCTTGCTCATTCAGCTAAACGCCAGGACCACCCTAAACACCTTCGCGAAATCTTTCTTCGCTGTTGATACTACCGAATCAGGCTAAATCCTCACAAATGTGTCTTCTGCGTTGAATCTGGCAGACTTCTCGGGTTTATCGTTTCTCGAGAGGGCATCCGTTTGGATCCCCTTAAAGTCGAGGCTATCGTGAATCTCCCTTCCCCCGCTTCTTTGCATCAGTTGCAGAGTTTGCAGGGAAAAGCCAATTTTTTATGTCGTTTTGTTCCTAACTATGCCGAGGTGGCCAAAGGTTTTACGCAATTACTGAAGCGTGATGTCCCTTTTCATTGGGATGCCACAGCTCAGGAATCTTTTGAGCGTCTCAAGAGTCTCCTTGTTTCGGCTCCATTGCTCCGTCCTCCGAATTATTATCGCGACTACACCTTGTATTTGGCTACCGCCGATACCACTATCGGCATGGTTCTTGTCCAAAATGATGATGATAACACTGGACATGTTATTTATTATCTCAGCCGCAACCTATTAGACACGAAAACTCGATATGCTTATATCGAAAAGTTGGCACTAGTCGTAGTTTGTGCTGTACAACACTTCCGTCATTATATTCTTTTGCGTACTACTACTGTGATTTCTGACTGCAACCCCATGACGTATATATTGTCATGCCAGTTGCTCGGGGGCAAATACTCAAAGTGGATTGTTATCCTCCAAGAGTTTGACTTGGAATTTACCACTGCTTCTGCCTGAGATGAGAAACCTTACAGGTTTCCATCGAGAAACAACTCGACCTTTAGGAATTCTTCCCAATGTACCTATCACATTAGAAGGGAAGACTGTTCAAATGGGTGTCATGGTAGTCCAAGGTCCGTTAGATTACAATTTACTCCTTGGACGAGACTATATTTATCGCATACGTGCAATTGTGTCCTCACTCTTCAAAGTGATGTGTTTTCCGCATGCAGGACGGACGATCAAGGTCGTAGACCAACTTTCATTCCCCGGTTCACACTTCACATATAGTCATCTACCATTCCTAAATGGTCTTATTTCCACAGGAAATGCCCCAACATCCACTCCGTCATTCTGATGCCGGCAGCTGACCTGGGCGCGTGACTGAAGCCCGGGGGGGCATGCATCCTCCTTCAAAATCGAGTCTTTCCAAGTAAACCTTCCTTCCATCCACTCCGTGAATGCCATGAAGCTTGGGGGGCATGTACCTCGATTTTGCATTATCATGCTGGGGGCATGCAAAAATTTAATAAGCATAGTTTTTCGTTTCAAGCTTGTGTAAACATGAAACCGAATCCAAGCAAAGTTCTCCATGGTTCAAGCTTGTGTGAAAATGAACCCATACCTGATTTACACCCCGTGATTGCCTTTTATCTGCTAAATTCTGCTAGATGAGCCTTGGTTATTCCATTCCATCGCCACCATCTCTTTGGCCGATCATATGCTTTCACCTGGTTGTTTATCCTTTCTTGAGGAACTACAGCGATGAGTGGTTTTATTAGCCAGCCTCTTAACCTTTACATGTTTCGAGCAAGTTCCACCATTACCGGAACCAGTTGCTACCCTTTATACCACTGGTTCCTTCAGGACGAGTCACCTTTACGCTCTTTTTTGACTCGTAAAATATGAAAATATTGCCGAGTATTTTTCCTTTTTGACTCGTTAAAGAAAATAAAAATGGAGGTCCGCTTTCAGCTCTTTTCTGACCATTTAAAGAGGAAAAGATTGCCGAGTCGCTCCTCTTGACTCGTTAAATGTTAATAAGGGGTGGTCGTTTTAAGTTCTTTTTGTCGACCATTAAAACATAAAAAGATTACTGGGTTTTTGTCGTTTCAAACTCGTTAATGGTTACGAAACGACGTGGTTTTGACCGCTTTTTTACTTTTTTAGGTCGAAATCACTAATTATGAAAAGTACTCCTCGATCGTAATGATCGGGCGGTTCTTTCGGGTATTATTTTATACTTTTTCGGGCCCGAGAGACACAACTTTATGAAAAAGGACATGCCTGGAGTTTCCTTTTCTGCTGTCTTTTCAAACTCTCTAAACATGAAAAGACGCCGAGTTCTTCCTTTGTCAGACTCGTTAAAAGTTAATGACATCGGATTTTGTCACACCACAAGCATATGCTATCCCCGTCAAGCTTGTTAAAAATAACTGGGGTACTCGCCAAAAATGGCGGGGGGAAAAGAAAATTTTTGAACCATAATTATTACCGTGACGGCAGTATGTCGCTCTTGAACATGGCACTTTTCTGCTTTCGTGTCCAGGGTGGGGATATCTCATCTCATATCTTTCACTTGCTTCCATGGACTTGGGTACCTTATTTGACCTCTCATCCACTCATTGCCTCGTCATCATGACCTTTGATACATTGATGTCAAATACTACCGATTCCATTAATGTGCCGCCGATATGTTCAAGAGAAGTTGACCTCTGCAAAGAAACAACCTCCCTCTGATAGTTCGCACAATATTGATTCACAACATTATCTCTCTGTCTCGTGTCGATGATGTGGGAAACATTATGGCCCACCTTCGATCAAGGTTACTCCCTGTCGACTTCAACTCATTATCCACGGAGTTGATCTAGAGACTCCTTTCCGGTGCCTTGGAGCCTGCATGCCTCAATGGCAGGTTCTTCGTGTTCAACGTGAGGTTTTCATCATTGGTCTCCGATCGAATGATTCTACGGGTGTTCGACTTCAGATCATTAATTCACACGCCGTAGATTGTACCTATAGTACCTTGAGGGCCATTGTCATTATTGGTGGTACCTCTCACGTCTGTTAACAGTTTCCATTATTGACTGGTAATCAGACGATGTTCATGCATGTTCGACTTCAGCTCATATATTCACATGCTTGGACTTGTACTCTTGCTCGGGTCGAGATGGAGCGCAAGACCCTGGATTGTGTCTGTTGTAATCCAGGCGTGATTCTTGATACTTGACTCATTCACTGGATGGCTGCGACCATACTTGAGTCAATTCATTGATCCTAACCAGATGGTTGCGTCCATACTATGGATCTAGATTATTTATGTAATCTCTTATGGATGGCTGCGACCATACCACGTACATCATGTAATTGAACTATCAGTCATGTCTCTTAACACAGATCCTCGGCGGCAGCTCTCTATATGTGTTCTTGTAAAGCATTTCACCCCTCTCCACCTCTCGGACCTCTTGCTTTAGGGGGCATCTGTTACACAGTAATTTGTCACCATCCCTGTTACTCCTCTTGTCATACTTTGGAGGACTCGTCCCGGGAGTTATAAGAAGAGACAAAGTCTAAAAGCACTTGCATTATGTTCCCCTGAGTATGTACTTCATGTTCCCTGAAGACACCTTCGACAGATTATCCCTAAAAAGTGCTCTTTTTCCATTGGCGCAGGTCCACAGTATCTTACCCGCGCCAATCATGGAAATCCTCAAAAGAGGGCGCGACCATTGGCGCTCTGTCTTAGAGCAACAGTCGCGCCAACCAAGTTTGGTCATGCTTTTTGCCTTAACGCACACACGACTGTTGTTTCCTTCATTACATGGAGCTTTTTGAGGATAAAAAATCAGTCTTATGTCGAGTTCTATCCTATCTCCATCTTTAATGGCTTTTGGGGGATAATGTTAATCCACAATAGGTGTCCCGGTTCATCGTATCCTCCTCCCTTCTTCATCTATATAAGCTTGTCCTTATGCATTTGACAAGCTAGTCATGAGTCATGGAGTGCTAGATGTTGAGTTCTTGAGTTCTTGGAGGAATGCTGGTTGTGATTATCATGAGTAATAATGAATGCTAGAGAGGTTATGCTGCCGGAGAGGAGAGACATTGCAAGACACATATAGTTGCTCGCCCAGCCAGGAGAGGTTCAACGTCAGAACCTTGGTTGTAACTTTTCCTGTTTATTATTAATTAATGAGCGACTGCTATTATAGTTCCAATCTCATTGTCTATTATGGTGATGTGTTGATTTATTTCCTTTCTGACTGAAATATAGTTGTGCCTTGGTAGATTTTATGTTGGTATCTATCTCTTCCTTTGCATGTGCAGGTGTCCGTTTATGATCTGCTGGAGCGAGGGAGCGGGAATATCAACTCTGCTTCAAACATAGCGTTGGATTCCAGGTTGGTCTTCTTAATTCACCTTTGATGCATAACTAGGAACTTGCGTGGCAGCGTGGTTTGATTGTGGCTAGTTCTGTTTTAGGCTAGTGGGATCGCCTCTGTCCGCAGAGGGGATTTACCTATCCAACAATGCCAAAGTGAATAGTATTCATCAAAATTGTGCAACACCTTAGTTTTTCTCAAAATTTGCCTTCTTTGGAGCTCTATCTATCCGCTGAAAATAAACATACTAAAAATACAAATTTATGTACAATATACAATTGAGCAGTGCTTGATCAAAGGGGATCAAAGTAATGCTTGAGCATCCTCCCATTGACTGGGCCTTCCTCAGTGTTTGAGCCATCCAAGCTCTTCAGAAAATAAGTGTTATTACCTTGTACAACATAGATTACATAAGGTCCCTTCCATAAGAAGTCAAATTTCCCATGTTTTCCTTTGTCCTCCCTCCTGGAATCCCATCTCAGCACTTTGTTTCCCATAGAGAAGTCTTCAGCTTTGGTTTTTTTGTCAAATATTCTTTTAAGCTTTTCTTGCAGCACTTGGGTTCTTTCATAAACTTCCTCCCTTGTTTGCTGTAGGTGAATTGTCTGATTTATCCTTCTTTGAATGTCATTTGGCTCAGCTTGTATCTCTTGCAGTAAATTCATTACAGGAACACCTAAAGATGAAGGAAACCTTGCTTTCATTCCATAAACTAGTTCATATGGGCTTGTACCAATGGATCTTTTGGTGGTTAGTCTATCTGCCCATAGATCATTCACTAATTTCTTATGCCAATTCTTTTTGTTTTCCTCCAAAACTTTCTTGATGACGTTGATGAGGCTTTTATTAGAAGACTCAGCTAGGCCATTTCCTTGAGGATAGTAAGCAATGGAATGACCTAGAGTCATATGATACTTGTGACAAAAGTTGATCATCTTTTTGGACTTGAAAGCAGCAGCATTGTCTCTGATGATTTTGTCTGGACAGCCAAATCTGGACAAGATATTGGTCTCTAGAAATTGTATGATAATGGAGTCATTGGTTTGCCTACAGGGGACATCTTCTATCCATTTGGTGAAATAGTCTGTAGCAGTCAGAATCCACCTATGCTGGCCAGAGGATGGGGGGGTGAATTTCACCAATAAAATCTAGACCCCATTGCTGGAATGGTCTCTCAGTTGAAACAAGTTTGAGTGGTAAAGGCAACAACTTTCTCTTCCCTTCAAAGATTTGACATTTGTGACAAGACATTACAAATTTTCTTACATCAGTAAACAAGGAGGGCCAATAAAAACCAGCCCTTAGGATTTTATCAGCTGTGGATTTCCAGTATAAGTGCCCTCCACAGTCACCTGCATGAAATTCTTTGAGGACATTGTCAGTTTCATCCAATGTTAAGCAATTAAGTAAGATCCCTTCATGATTCCTCCAAAACAAGACACTGTCAATAATACAAAATTTTGATGCTTTCATTTTCAAGAACCTTTTCTTAGTTGTGGACAACCCTGGAGGAGCTTACAGGTTTAACAATACAAAAAATATATCAGTATACCAGGGGGATTGCATAAAGGATTGGTTGATCTGTGGAGTCGCCATCTCCTGTTCGTTGTCCAGTTCATTAATGTCAAGAACTTGAAAATTGGTTTAAGCCATCAACTTGGCCAGACCCTGTCCTTTTATCAGTTTCGTAGGCTTGATTTCCATGTCATATTCTAAGATTTTGGCAATCCATTTGCCTCTCCTACCTTCAATTCCTTCTTGGGTCAAAATGTCCTTCACTACTGCATTTGGGACATAGGAAATGATGTTGGAGTACAGGATATAGATTCTAAAGTCCTTGATTGCTTTCACTAGTGCATAAGCTTGTTTTTCCATGATCTGATATTTCAAGGGGGCATCCCTAAGAGCTTTGCTAAAGAATGCAATAGGTTTTTCATAGCCTTGGTCATCTTTTTGTAACAGAACAACAACAATTGTATGCTCAGATGCAAAAGAAAAAATGATGAAATCTTTATCAAATCTAGGGCTTGTTAGGACTAGTGTGTTTGTCAATGCTCTTTTAATGTCCTCAAAGGCTTGTCTAGCTTCCATGGTCCATTTGACCTTGGAATCCTTTTTCAGCATGTTATTTAACAGTCTTGTGAGTTCAGCCAAATTTGGAATGAACCTTCTCAAGAAGTTGATTTTTCCTAGAAAGCTTTATAGTTCTTTGATGTTTCTTGGATGTGGTACTTGTAGGATGGCTTGAATTCTGTCTGGATCGATCCTAATACCATCTTTTGAGATTATATGTCCCAAGAGCTTACCTTCCTCTAGTCCAAAGAGTGATTTCTTTGGGTTTAAAGATATGCCATATTTTCTACAAATTGTAAAAACTTGCCGCAAGTGTTCTAGATGTTCTTGGTCTGATTTTGAGAAGGCAGTTAGATCATCTAGGTAGACTACTAGAAAGTCATGAATTTCTTTGGAAAAGGCTATATCCATTGCTCTTTGGAAGGTTTCCTCTGCATTCTTAAGCTCGAAAGGCATTTTGACATATTTAAAAGTTCCCCAAGGTGTTGTGAAGGCAGTTTTGTCTTGGTCATCTGGGTGTACTAGAATCTGATTGAAACCTGAGAAACCATCTAACAATGAGATCCTAGAGGCTCCTACTACCCTTTTCAGGATATGATCCATTTTTGGTAGGGGATAGTGGTCTTTGAGAGAGACTTTGTTTAAATTTCTTAGGTCAACACATAGTTTGATTTCTCCTGTCTTTTTCCTAGTAGGCGCTAGGTTTGAGATCCATTCTGAGAATCTGATTGGAGCGATGATTCCTGCTTCATACATACGTTTCACTTCCTTTTCAATGAGGGGGAGAAGCACCAGGTTCACTCTTCTAATTTTTTCTTTGAAAGGCTTTTGATTTTCTTTCAAAGGTATAGTGTGCTGGATGACTGAGGTATCATATGATTTGAGGTCCTCATAGCTCCAGGCAAAGACATCTTGGAACTGTTTAAACAACTCAATGTATTTTAACTTCTGCTCAGGTGGTAGTGCTTTGGATAACTTTATCATTTTGGGATTTTCTGAAGTTCCAATGTTGCAATCTTCAATTTCAGCATTCAGTGGTTGCATCTTTGGTTTTCTTGAGATATCGTTTGAATCAAACAGGTCCTCCAAAGGAGTTAAACCTGTGGGCAGAAAATTATCTTTTAGCTCAATTACCTCTGCTTCTGTTTCAGCCAGTTCATCTTCATCTATCTGGCTCACCTTTTGTATACTTTTGTTGTTAAAGGTGGTAGGGTGCAAAACCAGATTAACTGTTTCAGCTGATATTTTCTGTGTATTTGTGTGTGCTTGTTGTTGGTCATCTCCAATAATTGAATCAATATTAATGCCAGAGAATTCTTCTTTTAGAGTGAGGAAATTATTTATCTGAGTATCACTCTCAAAGACTTGCCAGTTTTTTATGTTGTCTGGAACTGCAGGTCTGTGTTTGATTTCAGCAGTAAAAGTATGATTGGGTTTGAAGGGCAGCTTACAAGTGCTGGCAAAGGTTGCCAAGCTATGAGCATGTAGATTGAGTTCTCTGGAAATTTTAGTTAACTGTGACTGGGAAAAGGTATCAAGTACCTGAATAGCTGTTGCCTTATATGCTCTCAACCTTAAATCATTTGTGGTAAAGTTTCCTTTAATTTGATGTATGATTAGATCTGAATCCCCTAAGATTGAAATTTTGGTTGCACCCAAATTTTTAATAAGTTTGAGACCTAGCAAAAGGGCTTCATACTCAGCCATGTTGTTTGTACACCGAAAGTTTAACCTGTAAGCATGACCCTCAGCCTGGTCATTGTGCATATTATGGATCCAGACTCCTGCCCCAGCTCCTAACTTGTTTACTGAACCATCAAATTCCAAGAACCATAAGGTTTCATGTTCAAGACTTGGATTGATATTTTTAGAGGGTTGGATCATGGGCAGATTTGTTTCCTGCAAATTGGTTGATATATTGTGTTCTGTTGTTACCTCAGTTATGCCTACAGTCCTTTGGTCTTGTGGATCATATTGTTCATTTAATTTCTCTGCCTCTGCTGCTATTAATAGTTCAGAATAAGCCTTGCTGCAGATGTCAGCATTGTAGAGAATAAATGAATCCATGTCAGAGTGTATTGAGTAGATTGGGAAGTTTTGGGGCTTCTCTTGACTGCTTACCACATATTTCATCAATGTTTCACGGTATAATCTCTTTGGCTACCCAAAGACTGAAATGGTAGCATAGGACATGTCTAGTTGCAAGGATCCTTGGAGTTTGGCCCCCCAGGATCTGGATAAGAGCATGCCATACTAAGGGGGTATGTCAGCTACCACTACATCCATCAATATTGTCTTGGTTGGGTATTGGACCAGGGATACACATAAATCTTTAATCAAGCCTAAGCACTTGACTTGGCTTGAATCAAATGAGAACAGATCTTTGTAAGGTCTTGTGATGTCTAAATCAAGTTTTTCCACTACAGATTTGGGCATTAAGTTGTGTGAGGCCCCGGAATCAAACATTGCATTATGTAGAACCTTATCATGGATGTTTAAACTGACATAAAAGGGTGGAACCCCTCCATTTTCTGTTTTTCCATTAACCTCAGGGCCGAACAGCAACTCTGGTTGATCATCTAGGACATTCACCGCATCCTTATTGTCTGACACTTGGAGTGACTTGTTAATCTGCTGCATGTATACCTCATGTTTAGCCAATTCCGAAAGTGGGACTGATATCTTTAGTTTAATTATTTCGGTTTCCAGGTTAAAGGGCTTTTCCAATTGAATTCGGGCATTAAGTGTAGCAGGTTTTTCCTTTTCAGCCGAGTTGTCAGTGGTCTGTTGCTCTGAGATATCCTCCACAGTGACTTCTGTGGTGTGTGGGTTTGCATTGCCAGCTGATTGTGGAAGAGTAGTCTTATCATTGGTCTTTTTTGGTTGCTTATTGTCCTTTGGTTTAAGAGGTTCAGGTACATCTATTGTTCTGGTCCTTAGTTTATACTGTTTGTGTACCTCATAAACAGCTGCATCATAACCTTCTCTGAAATCAAATGATTCTCCTGACTTAGTTTGGAATTGATTGTCATTGTAAACCTCTTGGTCTTCTTGTGTTAAAAAGACTTGATTTTCACTGTCCAAACCCATTAGGTTGATGTGAGGGTCCTCATTTGGTTCACTAGATGTTGAAGCCTCAGCATAATTTTCTTGGAAAGGAGGTCTGACATGCTGGTCAGGATCAGTCCTTCCAATCTTAGGATTTTGATTCTTTCTAAAGTTTGGGTTTCTAACATTGCTTGTTTGACCTTCCCACGATGATTTTCTTTCTATGGTTTCCACTCTATCCCCAAGTCTATCCATACCTTTGATGATTGCATCTGGCTTTTGCTCAAATGATGTGGGTTCCTCCTTGAAAGTGGTTCTTCTTTCTGTTCTTGCCCGGTTTCTTTTAGCAATCAGATTTGCCTCTACACTTACAGCTATGTTTTGCATGTCTGCCAGGGTTGCGGGGGCTCTTTCTCTTAGCTGATATGCCATATCAACATCAAACCCATCAGGAAATTTGATTAAAGCAAGATCAGGTGGAGGTCTAAGATTTTGAGGAATGGCATTATAGATAGCGTTGAATCTAGTGCAATAGTCCAAGACAGTTTCTTGTGGACCTCTCCTTATGGTGTCATATTTAGATAAAATGTGTAGAGGGTCCTTTTTCTTCTCCCATCTGTTTAAGAAGGATTGGTAAAGGGCACCTGAATAAGCTATAGAATTTACAGCAAGTGCTCTAAACCAAGTTCTCACCTCGCCTGTTAAACTTTGTACAAAAATTTTCATCCTTACATCATCATCGTCTATTTCATAGTTTTCAAAGTAATCTTGCATTTTCTTGGTATGCTGTAAGGCCGTGTATGTGTTGGTTCCATCAAAATAAGTGATCTTACTTTGGTAGTCTTGGGGCATAGCCCCCTGATTACCAGGTAACTGAAGAGGAGCATAACGATTAGCCATGTTTGCAGGGATAAGTGGGACAAGAGGTAAATGGGGAACAACTAGAACAACACAGACAAAAATAGCAGTTCATGTATTGGATGAGAGTGTGGACAGTAAGTTTTGGGAAGTGGCTGAGGAAAAGGGGGAAGAATGGGTTATAGGGCGATGGACTGATGGTTTAGCAGGGGTTGGGATATAACTGTGTTGAGCTGTTTCAGGGCTAGATTCAGGAGATTGTTCTGGTTCCTTTTGGTTGCTAAGAGTCTTGGGAATCAAATTAGGGTTATCGAAAACAGGTGGAGGATTTGGGTCAGGATTTGACCTGGTATGCCTAGTTCTCTTTTTAGGAGCTAGCTCCTGAGCTTGTTTTTTGGTATTTTTTGAGAATATTTTCAGAATGGTCAGGGGATTAGTTAAATTTTGGAACCACTATCTGGCGCAGATAGCAGTTTGAAATATTAGTTCTGTCCCCAGTGGAGTCGCCAGTTATGTTATCACTCAGGTTGTTCCCTTTGACTCCTAAGGGAATACGGCCGAGGTAACCACAAACCATTCTTTGGATTACAGGTCTTAGCCTACCTGTAATCAGAGAGGGCTCTCTCTTTAGGATTTAGCTTTGTTTTGACAAGGTTTTAGGCTAGCTATGATGTACTAAATTTTGTTTTGAGTTTTGGTTGAATGATGTTTTCCAGCAGCTGAGATGAGATCTTTAGAAGTTTCAGTCCATTGGCCAATGGAGTCTGTGATTATGTGTTGTTTGAGGTATTGAGTAAGATTGATGAAACTGCAGGGCCATATAGATATATCATGAAACAAACTTAAAATTATGAATATGAAATATGTCCAGCCAGTGAAAGGCAGCTAAGAATCTTTCAATAGGCTGGTGGTGTGAGGAAAGGAAATATTACTCAGGAGCAGATTTGAATTCCTGAACAGTGTTTACTTTGAGAGATTTAGTATGAAGGTGAGCAACTAAGAATTACACATTCATAACTAATACTGAAGAAAACATTCATAATAGCATAGATTGAGTTTATGGTGTTCCATGAACAAATCCTGAACTATTCTTTTTCTGCGCTATTAAACCTGTGAGATATAGAGCATCAGTGGATTATGGAAGAACGAAATACATAACAAGATGGTTCAGAGAACTTATTGTGACACGAAATAGCATAGGAATCCTGTAGCAGCAAGCAAGCACACCACAACACCTCAAAACAACTCAAAACTTCAGAAATTCCATTAGCTTCCTGTATTAAAGTCTGAAATTACAGCATAGCTTCTCCAGAAGAAAAATCAACAACGCCAATAAGGTTATGCGTGGGGATATTTATACAATCGTTTTTACAAAATATCATAATGCTGAGTCATTTGCTCAATAACTGCGTTTACCAACTTTCAAAAAATAGCAGATACCAAAGTTATTGCTACTTTAAATATATAATGAATGCCTTTTCATCTTTGTCAGAAATTCTTTGACTTTTGGAGGCCACTGGGTCGGTTGGGTACTTTGTATTGATTTTGAGTGATACACTCTTTATTGCTCTGTCGAGGTGTGACTATCTCAGCCCCGTCATCTACATCTGTAGTCATCTGCCTTTTTGGTCAAACTGGAGTGCTGAGTTGGCCTTTTTAATTGCTTTCCCAGTCAGAGCAAACATATATTCATTTTCTAAAATTGCTAACTCTCTGATAAAAATACAAAAATATGGTGAACAATTAGTTTTCTACAGCAGTGTTTGTATCATGCTTGTCCACCATTCCTGAGTAGGCAATTGGTGCCTTAAGATTATGCCTAGAGTTTCATCTGCCTCAGTATATTTGTAGTAGTTTGGAGGCACTTCAAAAAGATGTCTGATCTCATGTGCAATGAAAAATAAATTCTCTATTTGGTCATAGAGACTCTGCCTAGATGGAGGCCCTGATCCCTCTGAGGTACTTGCTGCTCCAGTGATTTGATTTGTGGCATATGTGTCTACCCTCTTACCATAATTTTCATGAGATAGTAACCTTCCTACACTGGTTACTAAGCTGGGAAGGCCTCTGTTATGCAATGCTGTAATCTTCTCAATGAATCTGTTCACTTCTGTCTGCATCTCCTGGCACCTTCTGTCCAATGTTTGCACATGATTTTTTAGAGTGAGCACTCTCTTCACAAGTAAAATGGTATCAGTCCTGTTAATGATACCCATTGCTGCCAGCTGAGGGCCAGTGCGGTTATTCAGGATATTGATCATCCTATTAGCTGTTTCAGGCATATTGTCTAGAGATGATCTTTCTCTTTGATTTTCTTTTTGGGCCCTGCTTATTAGATCCATATGCTCATGCATAGTTTCTATATATTGCCATTGGTCTGTAATAGATTGACCAATGCTGGTCCACAAGATCTTCTTAATCTCAACTACAACTTTGTCAAGAGAGAGCTCTTTCTCCAGTTCCTTTATTTTCTTCTCAAGAGCTCTTACCTCTCTTGTTTTTTCAGCTACACTTTGCTTGGATTTATCATATTTTTCATTAACTGTGGCCAATTTTTCTTTAGTCTCATTCAGTTCTGCCATCTGTGCTTCTAAAGCTTCAATCTCTTTCATCATCTTCTGCATGCTTAGGCTGGGTCCCTGATCTGGTGCTGTTGCTGGCGCTGATGTTGAAGGGCCTGCCTCTGATGTTTGTCCTGTGGGAGGACCTGCTGTAGTAGTGGAAAGTGGCACACCTTCAGTAGATGCAGATGTTTGTGCTGGCTGCATTGGTGCCTCACTTTGTCTTGACTTCAGTGCCACCTCTAGTGCACTCTCTGTTTCCATTAACCTCTTGTATAAACTCAGGAGTAGAGTCATTACATCCTGATCCTTCTTTTGCTCTGCCACCTCTCCAGTTTGAGGGTGAAGGGTAGCTGGCAGCTTGATCTGCTTTCTCATAGCTGCTAAATCTTCATCCCTTTTCTTCAAAAGTGCCTGCACACCCTTGGGGTCCTTTGGATCATGACCCAACTCTATGATGATCTCTTCCAAGGACTTGATTCTGTTGTCCTTGGCCTGGGATGATGCCTTCTCTAATTCCAGTTGAGCAGCAGTGTTGTGTAGAGAATTTTGTAGTTGGTGTGCCAACAGGGTCTTATCAGCCAGTGTGGAATATATCATTTCCCTTGTTTGTCTGTGTAACTCAATTTGATCCAAGGGGTGGATGTCTCTGGCAAAGATTTCCAGATTAGTTCTGATGTAATCAGCAGCTGTTTGAGGCTGCTGCATGGTAGGCCTGAAATGACTAAGAGTCATTTTTTGTTCCTGAATGTCATAGGCAGACATTAATCTCTGCTGATTAGTTGGCGCCATTTTTAGGAGATGGTTGTAAATTTGGTGCCTGAGGGGCTCATTCCTTTTCTTTATGTCAATGAACTGTTGTTTGATGCTGGAGTCTGCCTTTGATTTCTGCCTTGAAGAGCTCACTTCTGCCCCATGTGGGATATCCTGTCCTTGCTGCAAGGAACTAGCCGATGTTTCAATGCTAGGAGGGGGCATATTGTCAATTGGTCTCTCTGGTACTTCCTCCTCTGAAAAAGGGTTCAATCTCTGTCTTTTTTCTCCTTGCTGGTCCATAGAGGTAGTGAGAGGAGTGTCCTCTTGCCTATCCCTCTTCCTTGTTCTTTCCTCATTGGCATGTGTTTGCAAGACTGAGGATTCAACTGTTATCTCCTGCCTTGGAGGGATTGACTCATGTGTTTGTTGTTCTGTGGAGGCAGGTGCCTCAGCTGTACCTTCTTGCTGCTCTTGCTGCTCCACATTTGGAGGTGTTTCTTCTTGCTGTACTGATTTGCCTTTAGTCATGTCTGCTGGTGGATTAGCTGTTTTGGCAGGTTGCTGAGGAATGGTGGATGAAGAAGCAGCCTCTCCAAGATGCCGAGGGGCTGGAGAGCAAACCTGTCCAAAATACTCCAAGTCAACTGCTTTTTCTAAAGTTTTAATGTTCTTCTCTGCTATTTCTTCCTCACTATTTTCTTCCACTAATGTGCCCTTTTTCCAATCTATTTGATTAGCATATTTTTCAACCTCTGGAATGCTAATATGGTCATATGGGGCAAGCCTATGCTTGATTCTTCTGAGGCTTATGAAGTGGTTAGGGTCATAGGGTGCCCAATAGAAACTGGTCTTGAGTTGGAGGGCTTGTAGCATTTGGTCTGCCTTATCCCAAGCTTCTTCTCTTTTATTAAAGATGAATGGACCCAATTGGTGCTTGATTTTCAGTTGTGCCTTCTTGTTTTTGCTATGGAAGTGAATCATATCTGCATTGTCGAACTGCCTGAAGTACTCTAGAGCAAAGAGTCTCATGGGAACATACTTTGGTAGCCTTTATGGTGCTAACTCACAGCCATATATCCTGATCACTGTATGGTGTTGGTAAAAGTACCAATCCCCTATGCTATAGTTCTTGGACAGCTGAAGGATTTTCTGCATATCATCAGTGAGTCTAGGAGGAGGTGAAGTTTGCGGCAGTGATAAGGCTGGGTGAATGAATAAGTCAATAAATTCACAGTATGTATATGGTGAGTAATGAATATGATGGCAGACTGATGTCTAGAACATTACAGACCTTCTGTTTCCTTTTGCATCTAGTTTCTTGAGGAAGAGAGGAAAGGCATCACGCTGATTGTACAATATTAGATGATATATATAGAAGGAGTATTTGAATACCCTCTCTCTTTCCAAGTTCATGAACTTCTCATGCATTTTGTTGGCTATGAATGAAGCATAGTCATACTGGACAGCAGGGGGCTGTCCTGGGGCAAAAATAGATAGCAGTACCAATGTTGTCTCATCTACAAACTCACTGGTTTTGAATCCCAGAATGGAGGATATCATATCTACTAATAGTCTCCCTATGTCATTAAACCAGACATGCAGATAAGGAGGAGGCTGCTTGGGTTGGTAATCTGGAAGCATAAATAATTGGCCAATTCTTGTAATCTGTGAATTGGAGAGCTTGGCACCCTACTCTAATAAAAGCTGCATGGAAAGAGGGACCAGTGGCTTTGTGGGTTGGAACTGCAACATTTGGTTTATAGCTTCAGGGGTAATATGGAACAAGACAGAGCTTGAAGGACTCAGAACAGCTCTTTGTGTGGGGTCATAGTTTGAGCTGCACTGGTAGATCAAGTCAGGAAACTCATTGACCTGAGGGAGATAGTAGATTGGCAAATTGGATTTCCATATTCCCAGGAGGTCTGTACCATCTTTGTGTTTCTTCCTTAACTCACAAACTACCTCTACATGATATTTGTTACATAGCTCTACAGTGTCTCTCATCTGATAGTCCCTGTCTGCAAGGGCTAGCCATTCCAGGTCCTTGTGTGGGGCATTTAAAGGGGAAATGTTCAATGCCACTGGAGTCTCCATGGTCACCTGAATTTGGAATTTGTATTTGAAGTTTTTTCTTGGGCACCACAATGTAGAGTAGTGGATTTTGCAGGAGCAGGGCAATTTGCAGAGGGGAAAAGGCAAACTGGGGTGAAAATGAGTCAAAATGCTCCCAGGATAGGTTTGATGAACAAATGCTGGGATTTGAGAGTCACTTTCTCGGTGGATTTGTCTAGCAAAGGTTTGAATTTGCAAATGTGCAAACAAACTGTGAATTTGTGGTAATTTTGCACAATGTGGAAGCTCTGTGGGTGAACTTGGGATTGCAGTGAGGAAACAAGGTAGCCCTGGTGTAAATGAGGTGTAATTGCTATTAAAGTGGGTGAAACAGGGTGAATTCTCTTGCTGTGGCATGCCCCGCGGCACGAAAACTCAGTGAGAGGAGTGGGTTAAGTACAATGCAGTGATTGAGGGAACTTGGGTGAATTTAGGACCTCAACTGTGCATTAATTCAGTCATACAGTCATGGGATTTTAGAATGCTGGATAATTTGGCAATTTTGCGCTGTTTTTACAGTGGAAGACTGAAGAAACCAGTTTACAGGAGAAATGAGTAAATACCTGGTTGCAGCGCGAGGGGGGAAGAACTGTCCGTGTGGAATTCGGGGCGATAGCAGCTTGAAGTTGAAAAATTTTTGAGTTTGGCGAAAAACGACGTAGAACGCATGCAAACGACACTATGCCCGACTTACGCAAAATAAGAAAAAACATGTTTTTTGGGAAAAATATGGCAAAATTGGTTTTGGCGCCTTTTTGACGGATGACGTCAGCATGACGTCATTGGTGGGATCAGGTACGAAATCATGACGTGGCGGCCGGTGAGAGACCCTATGTGGACAGGTGACATGGCAGATAGCTCGGAGCGATGGCAGATGGGGCGGTGATGCGACGCTGAGGTGGCAGTGACGTAAGGGTGACATGGGGGTGACGCACGGCGAGAGAAACAACGGCGGTAAGTGGTAATTTCGGACTGCCTATAATACGGGAGCGGTTTTGACAGGAGGCCTCCCGATACAACCTGGGAGCGACACGCATCACTGCCCTGACGTCATGGTCTGACAGATTTCGGGCGCTAAAATACCGGTATCGGAGGTAGCCCGATATTAATGTGGGCCGTCGGATGGGAGGGCCCAGATCCGACGGTCGATGGGGCGCAGATCTGATCGGACAATACGGCGGGGCGTGGGCATAAACAATTATTTTTTATGGAAAGGTGCGCTCGGGCGAGACTTTGGATATCAACGAAATTTGGGTTTTGCGATGGTTTATAAGCCAAATGGGTTAATTAATATTTGTTCGCAAAATGGGGTTAGGGCTGTTAAACCAAGCAGATCTTGGTTTAATCCCAAGACTTTGCTTTTGGCACTATTTTGCCTATTGCGCTTAAATCTCTTAGCGCTCCGACCTTTGAAGCTATAAGGCTATATTGCCTAGGGAAGGGGGAATATACATATTTTTTGGGGTTTTTTATATACAATGGTGATATAATAGTAGGGAAAGGGGGAACATAGGGAATTAAGTAATAATAGAGTTAGTGGTTAGTATTGGATGGGAGATATGGAAGAGAGGAAGCAAACACTAAGTTTTAGGGAACAAACTTAGTTATGAGAGTAGATCAAAATGAAAAAGGCTTTTACACAAGAAATGTGTCTCTTCTATATAACAAGAATCAACAAATGAGTTTGATTTTTGTTATGAACAAAGGTGATAGTGGGATGTTAGAAAGAAGTTTGATAGGGAATGATTGGGAAATTAGACATGCTTCATTTTTCTTTCACAAAAATGCGGAATAGGAAGATCTGCACTGGCCACCATGTGTTTCCTTTGCTTAGGCCAGTGATATGAGAGAAATCATGCTTCTGCAACCTCGCTACCTACCCATCTTATTTCCTAGCATTTTTTATTTCTTCAGGGAGGGTGCACTTAGACTTGCAAACCCTCATGTTCTTTTTTTCTTTTTTCTGCCCTCCTATCTAAATCTAGCCTTATATCTTCCAAGGGCCCAGATTAAACTAGTGGGCTCCTTCCTTTCTCTATCAACTAATCATCTGTCAAGCTTAAACTGTTTGAACAAGTACTCGTTACCTACTCTAAAACAATCAATTCAAAACATGGCATGGCCCAGCTTGAACTGTTGAGCCATACCTCAAGATAGCAGTGGCATTTTAATTGGCCACTTTCCTGGTCTTTCTTTGGGGTTCATTTCACTTATTTTTTCTTTTGACCATTTCATTTTCTCGCCCTTTGATTATTCTTTTAAGGCATACCCTCTTTACATTTTTTAACTTTTGGCTTTGTCCATAAAAATGGAACCTTTGTATCATCAAAGATGATCATTTTTAGCATTTCCACTGTCAATCATGAAATATGAAACCCTATTGGTATAGGAGGCTAACAAGGTCGCTTCAGTATTTTGGATTGGATGAGATTATTTTATCCCTTTGGAATCAATGGCAATGGCTTGTCCATTGGTTCTCTATTTAGGGTGGTATATATAAGGTTGATGGACCCATATGCTATTGGATATTTGGTTATGATGCTTGAATTTGTCTTCATGTGACTATTCTTAACATCATGATTTTGTTATTGTTATGTTTCTTATTATGTTCAGAGAGTACTGAACCTATGCTTGTGTAGGATGGGTCTAATTCCCCAAGGGGTTTGCTATGGTGGTAATGATAAATCATTGGTTGATTGGTTAGGAGGGTACACTTCACATGTTCCCCTTCTCTTATGTTGTTAGTTATCACTTGACACTTGCTAAGACCTAGGTGGGGTGATATTTGATTAGTTTGTTTGTTGAGGTTCCCTAGAACTTATTGATATATTTCCTATGGTCATCACATGTCGGAAAGGATAGGATCACAATTGAGGAAAGTGTTTGGCACATTCCCATTTTTTCTCTTGATTCATTATTAGGGTTTTATTGGCATATGTGACAATAACATATTATTATTTTGGTGAAGGAAATCCCTTTTTATACCATGGTGGGCACATACTTTACAACTTGTACTATATCTCACCCATTATATGGTATAGTCCTATCCTTGATTTGTGTTGCCCATAAATATGGTTGGCCCCAATGTTTATCCATAACAAATTTGTTTACGTAGAAACAATATCATATTCATTGGGGTTGTACATCACTATTTCATGTAGTCGTGGGTAAACATGCCTAGACCATGAGCTATGAAGGATACAATATTTATCACATGGGCTATCCATCTTTTAATATTATGTAGTTTTCATTGTGATGTCATGGGTCCAAATGTTCACATATTGTCATAGTGGTGGATGCATATAATATGCTATGGAGTTGTTTTTATTTCTTGGCACATGGATCCATCATGTGATAGTTGTTCACGTGAATGGAGTTGTGTCTTTGAGTTGTGGGTTGATATATTGTGGGTTGACCTTTCCATTACTTAGCCCATGAGATTTAAGGAGGACATGTGACACTTTAATTTAATGGAGCTAGATTTTTATTACATTGTCTAGTTGATTTTGCATAATGATTGATTAATATGTTGTGTGTATCATAGGTATCACATGAATCTACCTTGAATTGGATCCATTGATAGGCTAGAGTTTTGGTTCCTTATTCACACTCAAGTGAGTAATTATATTATTTTAACATTGTTGGCTTGTCTAATGGATTTGGTTACATAAGAAATTTTTTGAATTTGTTTTCCTTGAATATTTTATTAATTCTTCTAGGAGAAGTAAGTGGATCTCAACAAATTATTGCTATTTCTAGTAAGGAAGTTGTCGAGGGGGTTATTTTATTGTATTCCTTGGAGAACTAATGGATCTAAGAAAATGGTTACTTCTTTATGTTGGTATGTTCCTGAAGATTAAATATTAATTTCCTAAGGTGTTCTTTTCTATGGTGATGTTTTATTTTATTTGTTTATACAGGTCATCTAGCCACATAGTGACCATTATCACCCAACTAAAGAAAACTTGTTTGAGTTTCTTGCTTTTATGGGAAAAAATGGCATTAACATTTTTGATGTTGAGGTATATGTTGTATAAATCCTTTATAGTCTACTTTATTTTATATTGTAGTGTTCATCGCCCTTCATGTCTTATACTTTGAATTGTATCTTCTTTCATTTTTAGAAGAGGAACTCAATATTGACGGTAAAATAAGGAAATGAAGAAAGACGAGAAAAATCATACTGGAGCAATTAATGTAGAAAGAGAGAGACAAGAGAACTGTTCTAGTGATACCCTTAAAGCCAATATCCTTTTTGAGATCTAGACTGATGGCCAAGTATTTAGAGTTGGTGAATTCACCTGCAATGCCTTGGAAACCAAATGTAAATGTTTTGAAGTGATGAAACATTTTTTCATGTGTAAATAGTAGTCCAACCAATATTAAGTTGGAAACTCATATTGTGATATTTGACATTAATCATAATATAATTTATGTGGTTGAAATTATTTAAAGTTGTGCGTAATATTATTTGGTATTGTCATTAACATATGTAAATTTGTGTTTTCGTATTAAATGAAAATGCACATTGTATGACATTTTTTTAATTTAGTCGCAAAATCATACTAATTAATTTATGTGGATTAATAATGATAACATAAAATCAATCTAAAACTACTAAATTAGTAGTCTATATTGATTAAAGATGAACACAAATAAAATGAATATGTAATGACTAAATTAATCATTTATAATGGTTATTAATGAAAGTAAATGAAATGAATGTAAAATACTAAATCGTTCATTTATATAATGAATATGAAACTACCAAAAAAATATAAATGACTACTATAAATGATAAATTTGTGATTAGAAACGATGACTAAAGTTTGCATACATATGACTATTAGTAGCTAATTTACAATATCTTATAACACGACAAAAATTTAGTCATATTTCTTTGGTAATTAATTAGTTTCAAACGATGACTAAAATTTGCATATATATGACTATTAGTAGCTAATTTACAATATCTTATAACGCGACCAAAATTTTGGTCATATTTTTTCTGTCCTTAATTGGTTTTATCGGGAGATCATATAGTAGTATATTTTGTTGTGTATTTGGTCATTAATTGTGGCAATTAATGACTAAATCA
Organism: Pinus tabuliformis; assembly: GCA_031772625.1. NCBI lineage: Eukaryota > Viridiplantae > Streptophyta > Pinopsida > Pinales > Pinaceae > Pinus > Pinus tabuliformis. The sequence goes on along the minus strand of CM062806.1, from coordinate 434,511,789 downwards.
ATGACTAAATTAGTGACCAAATTTATGGCTGCATATACTACTAGATTATAAATTTGAGACAACCAATTAATGACTAAGCTAAATATGACTAAAAGTTGGTCGCGTTATAAGATACTGTAAACTAGCCACTATTGGTCACCGACTGAAAAATGGTCGTTTATATGCAAATTTTAGTAATTTTTTTAGTAACTAATTAGCCATTTTGTACTAGTGTAAAAAGGTCCATTGACTGAGTACATTCAAGTGATAACTTATGTATTATTAAGGGTTCAAAGTTTCATAAACAAACTCTTGGAAGAATTGACTTATTAATGGAACTAGATGAATTTATTCTTATTTTAACGAGATGAAAATGACTTGCTCATGAGCACACTCTGAGAAGGTAGTAGTTAAACAACAATCAAAAGTACACCCTTGAAAGGATTTAAAAAGGTGATAGACAATAAAATGACAAACACAAAATGTTAGAAAATATAGATGTAATATTTAAAAATTGTGAGTAGATGTAGTATTTTTCTAAGGCAGATGGAAATGGAAATAGATAGAAAACATAGTCACAAAACTAACTCAACAATTCTAGAGAGTAGGATTTAAATTTAGACCTATTAAAATAATCATAAAATCACTCAGCAAAATGCACATCAACCTCATAAATTTGGTGCAAAGGCAAGAATTTAAGATTCGCTAGAACTTGGGCATCAACCTTGGTGTTGCCAAGTCCAAATCGAACTTGGTGGAAGCTAAAGTTTTCGCTCAAAATTGTACAAGAAAAAGTTTGATTTGGTAGTACTCGAAAATTTGGCCAAAATTTGGAAAAAATGCCAAAAACCTTAGTCATCATTGTAAGTGAAACATATCATTCTTCTATAGATCTTGGAGCACTAATTTCATGTGATAAATTTAAGCATGAAGCAAAAATAAACAACCCTTTATACAACTCTAGAATTTTAAAAGCAGTGGAACCATAATTTATTTTTGAAGTTGGTAAAATGGAATCAATTAGGAATTTTATTATGGTATTATTGACAAATTAATTGTTTCTAAAGTAATTATCGGTCACCAATACCTTTTCTGCTACAAATAAATGGAAAAGATATTATAAAAGGGGTTGGAGTTTAATTTAATCAAACTCATTATTAATAAAAGAGGACCATTTTAATAATCCTCTATGTTTATAACCAAAAGGAATTAATGTTTAAGAAATAATCTATTTGAAAAAAAAGCCCTCACATTAATGATGTGGCCTCGATCCAATAAGAGGAGTTGTTCCTCTTGTTGTCTTTACAAATGTAACATAATCATTGTAATTCATGATGTAGAGAATGATTTGGTAACGTGTGATGTGAACTCTTTTATGAAGAGACTCATTAATATGATCCATATACCCATGATTTGTGCATGAGTGAATTAATTATCTCGATATTTGTCCAACCTGCAAGCATGAAATAACTTAGAGGTGACAATGAAACATTATGAGAACTACAATGAATTATATAATCAAAGTATTTAGCTAATATCATAGTTGTTTAGGGATTTAGCTACTCATTTAAGTATAATATGTTATTTACATATTAATGCAAATAGTGCATGAGCCCCGCCATAGTTCTAAAACACGGTTTGTGAGTGTAAGTCATATATTTGACTTCCAACTTTAGAAATATTCCAGGAAACTTAATAAAATGTAAAATTTAAAAATAACCTCTTAATTTCATAGCAATTCAAATCATCTAAGAGCATTGTCTAGTGATTCTATTCAATTATTTGAAAGGACTATTACCGAAGGAAATAAAGAGAAGTAACCATAAACAATGCATAATAAAGTAATAAATATGATATACAAGCCAAGAAGCCTTGAAAAACAATTAACAAAAGAATTAGGACATAGCCAACAACCATAACAAACACATTCAGTTTTATAGATGAGTTTGATTTCAAAAATTTCTAGACAATATATATTACAATGAACTACATCATAGTTTTGTGGGGTTAACAACATATCAAACTCTGAATAAAAGGAGTTGTGGGAACAACACTTCAAATTAAATAAAATAATATGATTTATACTCTACAACCCCCTAAAATAGTCATCACAAAAAATAACTGGGACACAGAGAGAAATTAGAATTCAAGTATAAGATACAACAAATTATATGATAGTTTTGTATGGTTGATAGAATATCAAACTCTAGAGGAAACGAATTGTAGGAAAAGCACTTCAAAATAAATACAGTTGAAACCCATGTACTACTATGCATGCATAAGGATTTTTTATTTATAACTCTTTGTACATGCAACTGTGCATTTGGGGTCAAACGTTAAAAGAATATATTTTTATACCTCGAAATGCAAATTGAAAAAAGCTTAGAGAATTTGGTAAAGGTCAATTTGACTTTTTTTCTAGAAAGAACAACAAAATCATTGGAGAGTATCTAGCTACTGCCATTGGCACAATTATGTAAAGAGTTTTTTTTTTTTTTTACATGGAAGTATTTTTTGTTGCTAAAAAAGAGTTAATTTTTCAAATTTATAGGTGGTTTTCTTTGTTTATTGCATTTCATATATTGTTCAATTCATATTTTTTGTTGTTTCCTAGAAATTTGGGGGCGTCTCCTAGCATAACCATAACTCATATTAGTACCATGATACAAAACTATCTCGCCTCAATACTTACATTTACAAATAAAATGGAATTACATAGAATGACCCTTGTGGGTTCACTGACCATGAAATTTTTAGCATTGAAAGGGACAAATAAACCACAACAGATATCAACAACAAGTTCATTAGGCAAAAATATTAGTTCAGCGGTATACATATGTAAATGTAATGATATAATCTATTCCATCATATAAGATTTTAGATAGTGGCTATAGGTGTGAACCTAAATTGAATATTGCAATTGATCAATATTCTTATAAAGAAACTAGAGAGAGAATATGCCTTCTATGAACATATTGGAGTACTTTAAAAGTGAAATGTTGCATACCTTTGCTATGAAAATGGACACCATGAAGATCAAGAGGAGACAAGAGGAAGAAGATAGAGCCTTAGCTATCCTTTTCCCTAAATGCACTAGAAGGCACCCTAGAAATGAATGTCCATTAAATGTTATAGAGGTCTTCTCAGTCTGTGAGGAAAACCATTCCATAGATAAGTGTCCCTCTTTTCCTGGATTGAAAGTTGTATAGCAAGGGGTAGAAGGTGGGGCTAAACAACTCTGTTTCATCAATCAAAGGAGGCCTCAAGGACCTTAGCCATACCAGCAAGGCATGCAAGGTGCATCCTGCTCATATTACAATCCCAACCAAAATGCACCCCTTCCACCTTGGTATTCTTCCACTCATCCATCATGGTACACACCTTATCCTTGGTCTTATGCACCTCAATATCCTCCCCAACGTGTGAATCAAACATTTCCTCCATATGATTCTATACATCCTTAGTGGAATAGCCCATCACAAGGGTAGAGGCCTAAACTGAACCAACCTCCTGCTTTACTACCTCCACCTCCATCTAAACCATAACTCATTCATCCTGCTCCACCCAAGCAATCTTAGATGCCTACTCAACCAAATCTGAACCTGAATAACAAGCATGTGCAACAAGTCTATTGTGGAGAGACATATTACCCTACCTATGATGTGGAGATTCAAGAAATCAACCTCGGGTCTGGAAGAGTGGTCCCAGATAACTAACCTCCATCTCCACCAAAGGAGCTTGAAGAGGAAAAGGAAGAGAGTATCCCTCATGTAAATCTGTCTCCTTTTCCTAAAATATTGATCCATCCTAACCAACACACCCTATAAGAGGTTGAACTTTTGGGAGAATTGAAAAACTCGTGTGTTAAAATCCCACTCCTCCAAGCTATTAAGGATTTTCCCATCTACAATAAGATTATAAAAGAGAAATGCTACAAACCTCCCAGGAGGAGAAAGAAAGACAACCCTACCATCAATGTCATTGGTCAATTGTCTGATCTAATGCTAGGGAGAGTGATTTTCCAAAAGTATCTAGATATTGGAAATCTTGTGGTAGACATGCACATTGATGGAATCAGTGTCCCTCATACCTTGATTGATCTTGGGACTGCCATCAATATGATGACTAAGGAAACCATGTTGAAGCTAAACCTCAAAGGATCCTCGAGAAAGACCACCAAAGTGCTGCAACTTGCAGATAGGTCCACAATGGCTCTTAAGGGAGTTGTTGAGGATGTAATGGTCTCTATTGACTTCTGCGAGTATCTTGTTGACTTCCTAGTTCTCTAGCCAAAGGAAAAATTCAATGGCTATCCTCTCATCCTTGGAAGACCATGGATAGCCACTATTGGTTCTTACATAAGTTGCAGAGTTGGGAACATGACCATTAAGAATGGGCATTTGTCCAAACAGTTGGTCTTGTACCCTCCTGCTCAACCATCCTTTGAGGACGACTTACCCCTATGGTTTGAAGAGGAAGAGGAAGATGAAGTGTACCATACAACATCCCATCCATTCTATAACCTAGATGTTTTTATAAGAGGGGGGAAATCTTGATGAAGATGACCTCATTGGCCAAATCCTCCAGAACCAGTCCCCCAACACCATGCCTATTAATGAGCTTGAGAAGGAATCTAAGGGTAATCCTTGTATTGAGTTATGCCTAGTGGACCCAAGTCCTGCACATGTGAAAATGGTATAAGTTTGTCCATCTAAAACCTTAAAGATTAACGCCTCTCTCTTAACTAACCAAGAGGAGAAGTTGTGAAAAATGTTGAGAGAACACACAGATGCCTTTGCTTAGAGCTACAAAGAAATGAAATGGATGCATCCTTTTATGTGTACTCATCACATATACATCAAGGAAGGATGTAAACCTGTGCACCAACCTCATAGGAGAATGAACCCAGCCCTCAAAGACACAGTAAAGGAAGATTTGCAAAAGTTATTAGTTGCAAGGTTCATCTACCCCATCTTAGATAGTGAGTGTGTTTCCCCTTTATTTTTGGTCCCAAAGACGAATGGAGAGTGGAGGACATGTGTGGATTACATAGAGATGAACAAAGCCACTAAAAAATACTATTTACATTTAGCTTTCATTGATCAAGTTTTAGATGGTCTTGTAGGAAATAAGTTATTCTCTTTCCTCGATGGACTCAATGGTTACAATTAGATCTAGATCAACCCAGATGCCCAAGATAAAACTAAATTCACTTGTCCTGGGGTACCTTTACTTATAGGGCCCTTCCTTTTAGATTATGTAATGACCCTGCGACTTTTCAAAGAACAGTTTTGAGCATCTTTGTTGAGCTAGTCCATGACTCTGTAGAGATATACATGGTTGATTTCACTCCCTATGGGTGTGAATTCTTGGAGGCTCTCTCTAACTTGGGGTAATTCCTAAAGAAGTGCATTTAAATGAACCTCTTTCTTAGTCCTGAGAAGCGTAAATTATTCATGAATTCGGGGACTCTCCTTGGCCATTCAGTATCTCAGGAGGGAATACAAGTGGACCCAAACAAAATTGTCATCATTAAAAGGATCCCTACTCCTCAAAAGCAGAGGGATGTTATGAGCTTCTTGGGCTTAGCTGGATATTATAGGAGGTTTATCAAAGACTTCAACAAAGTAGCCTCACCATTTTTTGGATTGTTGGTCAAGGACTTTGAATTCTGATGGTTAGATAGCTGCGAAGAGGCCCTAGAAATCTTGAAAGAAAAATTGACCATCGCACCCATACTTATAGACCTAATCAATTGGGATCTTTCTTTTCACATCCATGTTGATGCATCTGAAAAAGCTGTAGGAGGATATTTAGGCCAGATAGATGATAAGTTCCATTATGCCGTTTACTTCATTAGAAAAAATATGTCTTTGTCTGAATTGAATTACATTGTAACTAAGAAAGAACTTCTAGTTGTTGTAAACTCCTTCAACAAGTTTAGACACTACATCATTGGATACCAAAATTTTGTGCATACTGAGAATGCAGCTATCAAGTAATTAATGAACAAGCTTGATGTGAATGATAGAATTATTAGATGGTTTCTTCTATTATAACAGTTTGATTTAACTATAATTTATAAGCCAGGTAAAGAAAATGTAGTTGCATATTTTTTGTCTAGACTTGCTTTGCCTGCAGGTAATGAAGGGATGGTTGATGATCAATTTCCAGATGAGAACTTATTTTCTATCTCAGTTCTCTCTCCATGGTTTGTTGGAATAGGGAAACACCTAGTTGTTGCAGAATTCCCTCCAAAATTTTCATCCAGGGAGAAGAGAAAAATTGTAAGGAAGAGTACCCCTTTCACTTGGATTGGCGGCAATATCTTCAATCTAGGACCAGATCAAATATGGAGGAGATGTGTCAGGTAAGAGGAGGTCTTTGAAATCCTCTCGGTCTGTCATGATGGGTATTATGGAGGTCACTTTGTTCCCAAGAGGAAAACTTTCAAGGTTCTACATGTTGGCTACTACTAGCCCACTCTCCACCAAGATGCAAGAAGATACACCAGTTGATGTGATTAGTGCTAGAGGATGGGGAAAGCTACCCCCAAGAATGAAATTACCTTACAATGTTAAGTGGATTTGGAGCCATTTGACAAGTGGGGCATGGACTTCATTGGTCCAATTGATCCACCATCAGGGAAGAAAAAGTACATCATTGTATGCACTAGGTATTTGATAAAGTGGGTTGAGACAAAGGCTACCAAGTTAGCAACAGAGGAGAATGTGGCTAAGTTTTTAAGGGAGAATGTGTTCTACAAATTTGGGTACCCTAGAGAGATAGTCACCGATAAAGGATCTCAATTCACATCACATCTGATCAAATATTTGTTAACTCAAGATCATATCAAGCACATAAAATCTACTACCTATAATCCTCAGGCCAATGGACAAGTAGAGGTCACAAATAGAGTACTAGAGGGCATCCTCATTAAGGTTGTGAGAAGCAAAAAATAGGATTAGGTAGACAGATTAGTGGAGGCCACCTGCGCCTATAATACAACTTGGAAGACAACTACTAGTTTTAGCCCTTATGATTTGGTCTATGGAAAGAAGGCTATGTTATCCATTTATTTTGAGTACAATAATTTGAGAATGGTAGCCCAATTGGATTTAGATGTTACAAAAGCACAACAGGAGATGTTTCTACAATTAAATGAATTTAGAATGTAGGCCCTCCTACACACTCAAGTTATCCAATTATAGAGGAAGGTATGGCATGATAGGAATATCAAGGTAAAGGTTTTTCAAGAAGGGGATTGGGATATGCTATATGACTCTAGATTCAAGGACTTCAAAGGAAAATTGATGACAAGATGGTTAGGCCCCTACCCGATAGAGAAATGCCATGATAATGAAGTTGTTCAAATCAGGGCCATTGATGAGGAAGGGATTCCCTTTCTTGTTAATGGCTACAGATTGAAATTTTACAGAAAGCCTATGTCCAAGGAAGAATTCATCAACACCATCAGCAGAGAGGTGAATGTGATTGGAAGTGTCATAACTTTGAAGTCACACCATTCCTAGATACTGTTTTTGTTTGTGAAAAAGAAAGAAAAAAAGAGTAAAAAGCAATAATATGCCTAGATGAAAACTTTCATAAGGCATATGAGGCCAACTCTTGGGTTGAAAACCTCCCCGAGGTAGCCCAAGAGTGAAAAAAATAAAAATAAAAAAAAGATAAGATCCCTGAGTGAAAACCTCCCTTGAGGCACTCAGGGTAGGCATAGAGGTTCAAAACCTCTCTTGAGATAGCCTGTGTGTTATGAAACCAGATCACAAAAGATAGAAAAGATAGATCAACACCTTAGAAAGAAGCCTCTTCGAGGGGGAAACATCCTTTACATTACATAAATGAAAAAATCTTAGATGATACAAATGACAAGACCTCCTTTATATATATAGGAGTCTAAGGGGTCATAATATAATCAGAGTCGACATAACAATAACAATGTAAGGGAACAATAATAACAATACTAGGCTTCTATGGGGCAAAATATTAAAGATATGGGGACTACATGGGCACAAAAATATAATAAGGGGGTTGTACTAATAACAATAAGGGGTTACACTAGTAGTATAGCAACCTAACATGCCCCTATTCTTCAAAAAGTGTTGTCCTCAATGCTCGAGCAGTTATTGATGCTTTTGTATAAAATTCCTGTCCTCCCATGTGGAATCTTCAGTGGGTAATTTCTTCCACTTGATGAGATACTCTGAAATTGATCGATTTCGTAGCTGTTGACTTTTCAGTTATATGAATGCTTCAGGTTCCAATATGATTTTTCCTTCCTTGTCAAGTTTTGGCAATATTGTTGGAACTGGGATCTTTGACAACTTTTGAATGAGTTCCCACCCTGTTTCGCCATTCTTCCATTCATCCCTTTCTTTGTTTATCAAATTTGGTTGGATAATTATACCAACCTCTACCATTAATTCCGCAATCATATGTTCAATTTCACTCCTTTGGGCATATGGATATCTACAAGGCCTAATGTTTGGAGGAACACTTCCTGGAATCAAATGAATAGCATGATCATGATCATGAATACGTGGGATACCTTTGGGAGTCTCATATACCTTGGAATGATTGTCCAAGGCTTTTTGGAGATCTAGAGAAATAGATGGTTTCGATGTGGGAACCATTAGTGAACATAATTGTGTAATTACACCTTGTTGTTATTTCTTTAGAAGCTTTATCATTTCGTTAGAGCTGATTATATTTCCTGGTTTCCCTGTGATACCCCTTAATTCAATTTCCTTTCCTTCTGAAGAAAATTTCATGAAACGTTCTTGAAAATTAAAGGCTATTGTACCCAAGGATTGTAGCCATTGGACTCCTAGTACAACATCAGCACCACCCATTGGAATGGAAAGCATTGGGCTATTCAATACATATTCTCCCATGGATAGCTTGATATTATGGCACTTTCTAGAGAAATTTATGGTTCCTCCACTTACAACCGTCACTTGACACTCTGGTGCTGGATATAGGAAGCAATTCAATTCCTTGTCTATCTTACTATGAATAAAATTATGGGTACTACCCAATCAATCAACACTATTACCTTTTTATTCTTGATATGTCCTTCTATCTTTATAGTTTGAGGAGTGGTAATTCCAACCAATGCATTACAAGATATGGTCGAATTCATTTATTTTTTCTCTGGGGTTGGTTCTTGGTGAGTATCCTTTTCTTTTGATGTTTCTCAATACTTTTCTTCCTGATATTTGACTGTTTGAACCTTCTTCTTCTTGATATGTCCTTTTATCTTGAGAGTTTGAGGAGTGGTAACTCTTGCCATTGCAATACAAGATATGGTTGGATTCATTTGTTCTTTCTCTAGGGTTGGTTACCATTGTATATCCTCTTCTTTTTACAGTTCTTGATCCTTTTCATCATTAGGAGGTCTTTCTTGTAGCAGCTTTGTCCCACCTTCCTTCAAACCTTTCATGTCTTTCTTCAAATCTTCCATACCTTTCTTCCAATATGCTTTCATACCATCGATATAAGCTTCCATGGCATAGATAAAACTATTTATCTTTTGATTCTCTAGAATATCATTTACCCTTATAATCAATTTTTGAAAGTCCTCAATGTGTTCTGCCACTGAACCCTTTTGTTTGAGATTTATTAATTGGCTAAAGAAGGTGTTGCTTTTTGTATCCTCATAATGTGCTATCATTTCCTCCGTGAAAATTGACCATGTGACAAGTGGTTTATGAGAACAAATTCCTTTATACCATAAAAATTGATTTGGTTCTAAATAATTAGATGCAATACGTACCTTTTGTAATAGTGGTACACCATGTAGATTAAAATATTTCTCCATCTGTAGTATCCAATTTACCGGATCCTTGCCATCAAACTTCCTCATCTCACTTTTTCTTGATTTTAGGAGCTCGATCTTGAAATGACTGTAACTCTATAATTTCATATCTTTAAGTTCTAGTTATTCAGCCTGTAATAGTCCTCTAAGTCCTCTTTCTAACTCCGCAAGTCTGATCACAATTGGATTCTCAAAGAAAGATTTTTTCCCAATCTCCTGCGATGACCTAATTATAGACTAGTTCAATAGAGTGAACTTGTACAATGTGCCACGTGTCAATGTTTCAACCTTAGGTTCTGAAAATTATACCCCAAAAAATATAGTATGTCCTCTTTCTATAACTTCTTCGCAATTTCCTTTTGACTCTTAGAGAGAAAGTTATGATGATTTTCCCAAGGTCACCTATTTAGAATGTAATTCAGGAGTCTGCAAAAACCCTAACTTCCTCAGATCATATATCCAAAAATATAGCGAGACAAGATCTAAAATAAGGACCTGAGGTTCAGATCGATTACTTATCAATGGGTATTTTCTTTAGCTTCTGAAACTTAGTAGTGAAAAAGTTATAGCAAACCTTCGACGATGACCTATTTTAGATGAAATTCTGGATCTTGCAAAAACCATAACTTACTCAGATCATATATCTGAATATATAGCGAGACAAGAACTGAAATTCAAACACGAGGTTTAGCGAGATTTCCTCTCAAATGGATTTTTTTTTTTAGCTTCTGAAACATCACAAAAAAAATGTTATAGCGAGACCTATTTGGAGCAGTGAAACCCTAGAATCCGAAGCTCTGATATCAAATGTTATGAAACTAGCTCAGAAAAAATTAGAAAAGATAGATCAACACCTTAGAAATAAGCCTATTCGAGGGGGAAACCTCCTTTACATTACAAAAAAGAATAATTCTTAGATGATACAAATGACAAGGCCTCCTTTCTACATATAAGAGTCTAAGGGGTCATAATATAATCAGAGCCGACATAACAATAATAATGTAAGGGCACAATAATAACAATAAGGGGACTACATGGGCACAACAATATAATAAGGGGATTGTACTAATAACAATAAGGGGTTACACTAGTAGTATAGGGATCTAACACTGTGTGTCCCTCAAAAAAAAAGAAAAGAAAGGAAAAAGAACAAACACAGGAGAATGTCATGATAGGGATCAAGACCTACCTGTTAATAATTTTTTTCATTTGGCAGGTTTTGATGACAGTGGCGAATTTCAAAGCTACATTTCCAACATCCTCAAGTTTCCATCCACTTTTCCCTCCATCCACTCCATACCCTCCATACAAACCATGTCCTCACAACTTTCACCCATCCTCGTGGCTCAAAAACCTAATTTCAGGCCCTATCTAGATTACTATAGGAAGATCCTATAGCACTACAAGAAGGTCCCGAACATCTACAGGAAGGGGATATGATTGAGAAAACCATCATACATGACCTGTCCAAAGTTAAATAAGTTCTTCCCACCTTTATCCATCACTAACCTATCTTTCATACATCCTTGTTCACAAAAAAACAATATCTTTCAAAACTAACCCTAAAACTCTGTCTCATTGTAAAAAAACATAAAAAAATACAGTCCCTCCACTTCCACATACCTATATTACTCAATCAGGGCCTCAACATCATCATGAAATCCCCCTATACTCTTTCTCATCACTCCCCTGAAGTTAAAATACCTTGGAAGAGAAAAAGGGGGTTGCTACAGTATTTCTTGTAGCAATCTGTGCCACCATTACAGAATGCCAGAAGCCAGAGGCACTCTACCATCCAAGAAGGACTTTACAATAGCAACAACAAGGACCTACACACATAGCAACAGAAGCAATCAAACACCCAGGAGAAAAGCAAGTATACACATGAGAAGAAAATATAGCAAGACAACTCCCTGGGTAACTACACAAAGGTCCAACACTCTAGCATGAATCAATCAAACACAAGGTAGGCACAGGTATGATAACATATAAGATCCTCCCTATGTGTGAAATAATGAAAAATGTATGAATGTCGAGGTGAGATATTTTTTATAAGCTGGAGGTGGCCAGTTAACCTGGCCACCCTCAGTCAGTGAACAAAAACTGATTTATCATTCATCATGAAACATGGGAGTGTCATATGAGTCAATATCAAATAACAAGGAGTGGGTGTTGATTACGAGGGATGAGGGAATGATCACTCCAGGTGGGAGAGTGGTCCAAATGAGGAAAACTCGTACTCCTACCAAGTCATCACAACGCTCCAAGCCCTAGCCAAAAATAGCCTATAACATACCAAGGCTCAAATTCTCTTGCATCTTCGCTCATTTAAAAATCAGTTAAGGTAAGGATGAGCATAGGAAGCCATCGAGGAGAGTCAAACCCTACTTTGTCATTTCTACAAGAGGCAGCTACAAGAAGGTATAGGAAGCCCAAAAAATTGCTACAAGAAGCCTCCAAGAGTGAAAGAATGCTACCAATGGTTGATTTGGTCTCGAATTATCATTATACCAGGCTATGTGGTGAAAAGTAAGCAACCCCTCTCATTCATCTTTCCATAATTTACATGTTGGTGCACCTTGAATTCTCCTAATAATATCAATCATCTTGTGGATTAAAAGAACTTTTCTGGCTATAGAGTAGAGGAAATATACATAATTGGATTGAATTCCACATCGTATCTATCACAGAAAGCAACCTCCCTACACTTAGTTGAAGAAATAGGAGAATATGGGAGGGGAATTCAATATGAGAGAGCCTACAGACACTAAGATAATTCACCTTCACCCCCCTATATTAGACATTTTTAGAAGGCATTAGTGGTTAGGTTTCTTTGAGCTACTAAAGGGATATGATGATGACATCACCTTTGAATTTTCCATGGCCTTAAACTATCAAACAAGAGCCAGTGCCACCACTTTGGTGAGGGGATTATCCATTTCTATTAGTCCTGAGCTAATTAGCAAGGTGACAACCCTTCCCCTAGGGATCCCATGGAGAAGAGAAGACAAGTCCAACAGTACCATTTCCAAGAAGAACTTCTTCACTTCTAATGAAAAACTATTTAAGATAAAAATGGATTTAGAAGGGAGAGCCTACCATATCCCTGGGATGAGGTTGCTTACCATATCCTTAAGTTCATCTCTTGTGAATGAAGACTGAGTGTAGTCTATGGCTACTAGTTTAGGTTGCTCCATGATCTAAGATTTCAAGAAGAATTGCCCATAGCCCAAAGACTCAGTGTGCCTTATTTCCTCCTACATTCCATTATAGACATGAGCCAAAAGGTGAGAGAGGGAAAGCAACAACACCTAAGCCACCATGGCCTCATCAAAGTGATAGTGGAAGATGCTTTGAATAAACTAAGGATTCTTGTCCTTTGGTCCAAATTCAGGGATATGGATAGAGAAGCCTTCTTTAAAACTCAAACCATCACACTTGGTGAGACCCCAACCTCTAGTACCGGAGGGAGAGAGGCAGAAGAGGAAGAAGAGGTAGAGGCAGAGAAAATAGAGGAAGAACTAGAGAGAAAGGAAGAATTTAAGAAAGATAAAAATGAAGAAGAAGAGGAAAAGAAATAGGAAGAACCAAGCCCTGAGAAAACAACTACATCTAGAGAAGAAGAGTTGTCCCCAGAGCAAACAAGTTTGTCCGATGGACCCACTAAAAGGGATGAAACTTCTATCTTAACTGCCTTGAGTACACGAATAAAACCAAAAAACAAAAGGCAGAATCAAACTCCCCTCTACTTCAAGGAAAAGCACTAGAATTAAATAAGGGAAGCCTCAATCTCCCACAAAGATCCCTATTAAAATTGAAGAATCTACAAGTAAAAGGGAGGAGCTAGAACCCATTAAAAGGAAAGTTGATGAGGTCACCTCTCTTGAAGCCATCTCAAAGACTCCCATAACATATGTAAGTAGGATTGTTACTAGATGAACCTCTTCTAAACAACCAATGGCACCTACCACACTCCAACAAAAAGGAAAAGGGAAGCTACAGGAAAAACAGAGCCTCCTACAAGAAACATAGAAGGTACTATAGGAAGAGCACAAAATGGTACAGGAAGAGTCGAAGGAGAAGCAATAAGGGTAAAAGGAAACACAATAGTGATAGGAGGGGGCGACTTCCCCAAGAAAATTTGAAAATGATTTCTCGGAGCTACAGGAGCCTAGTCCACAACCTAGTTTGATCTTCTATTACAAGTTCATTGAAGGAGGCAAAGTGATCCCACAAAAATTTGTAGTCCCACTTTTCTTTGAACTTGAAGAAAAAAGAGGAAGAACCCATAGATGGATGCAAATTACCAAATCGAAGAAGGTGGAAGATGTGGGCCTCATGGAAGAAAAGCTCCTAGAAATGGGTAAAGAGTTGAGTGAGTTAAGGGAAAGAAAGTCCACAACGAGAGAACAACTGCAAATAGAAAATAGGCGGCTGAGGAAGAAATGGCAAGAGAAGGAAACCCAATTGGTCAAAATGGCAAGCCTCTCCATGGAGGAACTGCAATGTAGACCTCCATCCAAGTCCTTTGCATTTTTCCTCAAAGAACAATGGATGTCATTCCAGATCAAGACATTAGCACAACATTGATCCATGCCATTCCAAGACTACAAGCAGTTCATTGAGTTGTGTGATAAGAGTAGCATAGAAGACAGAGTCAAATTAGCTAAGTTCTACCTGCACAAGCTCACCTTAACTGACATGAATGTTTGGGATTCCAATGCAAAGTTGGGAGACTTGCTGCTGATTGCCCTTGCATCTTAGATAGCTCATGAGGAGGCCAAAGCTAAGAAGGTGAAGAGAGTATTATCAAAAGAAGAAAAAGAACCCCTTTATATCAGGGGAGATCAGATAAGTCCCATCATTGTAATCAGTAATCAAAATGTCATTTCCAATGATGTTAAGCTAGCACCTAGATACGTTGCCACCCAAGAGCAAGCCATCTGCCACTTTGATTACATTCTCAAGATGTTAGGGACAGAGATCCAATAAGAATGTCAAAGAAGATGGAATGCTCTTCCACATAGTCTCTAGACCAGGGAGTATCACTTTCCTGAAGGGTTGAGGAATGCATTGGAAGGAACACCTCTATACAAAAGGGCCATGCAAATACTGAAGGTCAACTCGATTGGACTCAAGCTAAGTCCACCATTATTGTTGGGTTTACAAGAAGGAAGGAAGGAAGAAGATGAAAGGAAGCAATGGGTAGACATAGAGAGAAATGTAGGATTCTAACCTCAAGAAGGCACACCATCTGCAAAACCTTTGGATGTCATAGAGGTCACCAGGGTTGCGAAGGAAATGGACATAGATAACTAAGTTGCTCAGAGGATGACCAATAGTTTTAGCTGGGTGGTGATGATGAGGCTCATCAATAGGTATATTATATGGGTCAAAATTCCATCCTCCATCTTTTTAAATTATATTTTTCTCACATTTATCTAAAATTTTTGTTATATTATGCTTAGTGAGAGGAGTAAAGATGTGTTGTTATTTCATGTGGCCTAATATGTGTTAAATGCAGAAATTGGAGAAATTTTGAGTTAATTTGAGTACAAGAACTTATAGTAGACAAAAAGATATATTCTAGGAGGTTGTCCACCTCCTGAACTCCTCCAATCAGTGAAACATCCCTACTCTATCTCTCATCAACTTAATGTCATTGGTAGCCAAGCAGGCTAAGTTCATTGTTAGTCGAGCTAGTGCAAGTCAAGGAAGATCTAGATCCACCTATTCTCGAGTTAGGGAGGCCAATATCCATATTTTCAAGGGAGTTATTGTTATAGACAATTTTGTGCCTTGCAGCATCAGGCATGAGTTGTCAATAATCCAAGGGATCCAAAGTCCCTAAACATGATGTTCCTACCCCTAGAGGAACAAGGTCAGCAAACCAACAGCTCTCAGATCAGTTCTCCACCTGAAAACACTAAAAAACAAGCAATCCTGAAATCAAAGCAGGTGCTCCACTAGGCTTCTGCGCTGAAACTCAACTCCTCCATGGTGTACCTGCGTTGCAAAGCAAGTGGAACAAAGGCCACCTGCACTGAGCGAGATGGGACAAGTGGCACACTGAGTCATTGCTCTGGAATCTTCCAAAAATGACACTTGGATCAGGGATTTCGCCTTGTGATGAGTCAGAGACTCTGTTTCTCCAAGTGGAAGCAAGGTTCTCCAAGTGGACTCAAGAACTGAAGATCAACTGAAGAGAGAGAGGACACAAGGCAGCTACACATCAGTTGCAAGCTGACTCATCCTTTCTCAATTCATCTAGATATTGAGTTCTCTCCTATGAGCTCAGGAGGCTGGAATTTTGTGCAAAGTAATGATATGTTGTTGGTTTCACTATAGAGCTATTGGGTGATTGCTTGAAGGAGGTGAAGAGGAGAAATTCTTTCTGCTGGGAGGTGTTGCTGGACTGGGGCCTTCAATGGTTGTAACTCTCTCAGAACTTTACTTCTTCATTAATAAAAGCTATTGAGGTTCTTCTATATGCACTTGTTTCAATAATGTATTGTGATAATTGTATATTTGATTTATGCTAATCCGTGAATCAGTTATGATTGCATGCTTCTTGTAGTTCCCTTCTTTGTTATTTTGCAGGATCTCATTGTAGCTGGGCCAGCAAAAGAGCAAGGAGCTGGGAGCAAGTAGGCAAAGAGAAGAGTTTGGATTCGACATTAAGCGCAAGGCAACGGTTAGTGCATTTCCTCATTCTCTCTTGCTTTCGTAAAGAAGTAAACCTTAAGTAGTTTTCTTTACAGTTGTTGCTGAGGTACTATCACCCTTAGAGTGGGATAGGGTCATCCGAATTGGATACTTTTCCCTACAACAAACTGGCGACTCCACGGGGGATCGTATCTGTTTGATTGTTTGTAGTATTTTGCTATTCATTTCCTGAACAAAAGAGTACCAAATCGAAAAGCTTTTGACTATATCAAAAGCGAAGTAGAGGGCAGCTACTCTAGCTCATTTCTGAGAATGTTCATGATTTGAAGAGCTGATCTACAAGGATCCTTGTAAGCTCTTAGTGATAGCTTTTCATCCTCCTAGTCATCCCTTAGTGTGTGCTTGACTGATAGCTTTTGATTTGAGCAAAAACTGTGAATTTTTGAGAAAATTGTGACCCGGAAACTGAGAAAATGCAACTTTCGTTTTCCAAAGCAGGTAGTACACAGGCTACCTGCTTTGCAACGCAGGTCCCGAAGGGGCTACCTGCGCTGAGAGCCAGACTGGCTGTGCAGCACCTGCGTTGGCCCAATTTTTCCTTGTGCAGTTGGGGTTTCCTCCCTTTTTCTTGCCTGTTTTCACTATAGTTTTGCAGCAAGTTGTCTTTCTTATACCTATTCTGAAACCAACCTTACTTGCCATCATTCCGCCTCTGTTATATAACGAAATTGTACTTGTTCTTTTGTATTTCTTACATCATTTACAATTTCCCATAACGAAAGTGAACTAGTCTTGCTTTGGCCTCTTAGATCTGAACCTGTGTTAGGCATTTTGCTGGTCTAAAGAGTTAGCTTGTTTGCTGTCCATAACTGATTAGTCTTTTTACTTTCGTCATTATGGTTTGATTTCATGTATTTCCAGTGATTAAACAAGTAAATCTTAAGGTGTCTTTTGATTTTGGACAAGCTTGTTTGTTTTCGCTTTAAATCGAAATCAAAGTTAAATAACAACTTTCTTTTTGTAATACATCAACATTAAGAAAGGGAAAAGAAAATACATGCATTGTGCATTTTGCATTTGAAAAAGTTTGCATGATGATTTAGGAGAAAGTGCATTAGTTTGTGCTGTATGAACTGTGTGAAAAGATATGCCTTTCTTCTCCCTCAGTAGTTAAGATTTTCATCAGTCAAAAAGATTTGAAAAAGCTTGCTTCTCATCTTAGACTGCATTTAGGAATTTGTATCAAACATCTCGTGGTGAACCTTCAAAGGCAAACTTTAAAAAAGATCAACTTAAAATATATTGAATGAACCTAGCAACGCTTTGAAACATAACGCAAACACATAGAGGTCTAAGTTAGAGACGTGTTCCGGCGTCGTTAAACATAGTGACTGTCGATCTCGACGAAGGTGGGTGATTCCTCCTGAGAGTCAGTGGCACTAATACGGACTTGTGCTCCCACGTACCGTCGCGTATATATTGGGAGACCCCTATAGGCATATATATTTTATCCATAGGAAGCCATGTCGGCCGCCCTACTGATCGCAATGCAGTGAACACAGCATTCACGAAGATCGACCACCCGTACCGTAAAACGTATTCTGTGGTTTTGCGAAAGGTTTGGCACACCCTTTGCCTAGATCTCCAGAGCAGTTTCTTTTGGCCTTTTCAAACTCTATAACTGAAAAAGTCCATCCGAGCATTTGTCACTTCGGGCTCGTTAAAACATCGAAGGAGACTAGAGTCATCTTTAGCTTTTTCTCGACTCTTTAAAACTGAAAAAGCAAGTTGTGTCTAAAGCATCGTTATAAAATTTATTTTAAGCGGAATAATCATCACCCTTCCCTCGTTGATCTTTGAAGTTAGTCCACCACAAGTGGAAGTTCCTGTAGAATCGCTAAGAAATCTTTTGGATAAACTAGATATGTCTGAACAACCGTCGACATCTAGGACTGTGTCGTCCGACACAGCAGCAACAGAGCCTCCTGCTGCTACTCCAACGATGTTCGCTGGTATACCATCTGTCCCGGCAAATTGTCAACAACAAGCCGGAGTCCCATCAGGGACGATGACATGGTTAGTTCCTATTTCTTCGTCCGGATTATCATCTGGTATTTCTTATGTTGAAACTCAACAAATCAATCCAACCTGTCTTCAAAGGCCAATGTACCCTTTAAGTACTGGATTGCCACCATATGGAGGACAGTATGCCTTTTCATTGTTCCCCCCTGGAGAACAACCATATGGGAGTTTACAACAAAATTCAGGTCAAACTGGAATTACATCCAGCGGTTGGGTACCAATACTACCTCAGCAACCAAGAGTTGCATATTCAATGCAACCAGTCCACCCTGTGTTGAATGTTGCCACTATACCTGGTATGGTGATTGCGTCGCAAGTACAAGCGCTGCCTACTGTATGTCAACCTCAAGTTTCTCAGGTTGCCATACAACAGCCTCTTGTCTCGACATCTCAATCGCAACCTCAGGTCAGTGCCTCCTTATCCGGAGCGACTCAGGATCAAACAAGTACTGTGACTCCTCATCTTGGTCAATCATCTAGTATTGGGCATCAGCAAATGGTCCAACAACCAGAGATGGTTCAAACTCAACAACCGCCATTCCAGCAATCATGTCAAGGACCTGAGCAACAAGTCTTTGTAAGTAATGGGCAACCATACTATAATGGTTATGCCCATCAACCTTGTCAAAGTTGCCAACATTATGCTGGTATGCAAAGACCCACTGCTCAGGCGATTCCATCTTATCCTGGATATGCTTCGCCTAACCTGAATCAACAGTTGCCCTTTGTAGCAACTCTAGAATTACCAGATCTAAACCGGCTGACGAATGATCCAATTGCTTATACCCCTTGGTGGCCAGCGATTCCGCATAAACTTCCATCAGACATTCCTAAATTTAATGGAAATCTGGGTGAAGATCCGTCAAATCATGTGATGACATTCCATCTATGGTGTTCATCGAACACCCTAAATGATGATTCGATAAGACTTCACCTCTTTCAGAGGACGTTAACGGGTCTAGCGGCAAAATGGTACATTGAATTGCCTAGAGCTTCGTTCGACAACTTCAGTACCTTAGCCACAACCTTTTTAACCCATTTTCAATTACCGATAAGGTATGAAACGGGAACAAAACTCCTTACCAATTTCAAACAGACGACCGCCACCCACATATCTGATCATATACATGAGTGGCGACGTCGTCGTAGGATGGCAAAAACGTACGTTCCTGATCAGCTATTAGCTGAATGGTTTATCAAGTCGTTACTTCCCGCTATAACGGAAGACGTGGCAAAGGGAGGAGTCGTAACGGAAGAGCAAGTTATCGCTCGTGCGCAATATCTAGACTTGGTCTATACTCCGTCTGGCATGCTCTACGACAAAATACCTGACGCCCCTAGACCGGAATTCTCTATTCCTCCTCCTCCTAAATCAAACAATGACACTCGCGCCGGTAATGGCGTGATTGGAAAGCACAAAATTTCTAGTCAAAATGCAAATGAAGAACTTCTTGCCTCGGAAGTAAATGCCATGTCGACCAACAAGGGCAAAAAACTGAAGCAACCAGGGGGCAAGAAGAAAAAGACAGGGAGTAAAAGGAAACCCCCGGCAGGGTGTCATATATGCGATGAGGATCATTGGACGAAATATTGTCCACATATAGCTGAAGTTAAGAAACTCTTCAAGAGTTCAGAAACCCCAGCAGTATTGACTGATCCGTTTCCTAATCCAAGTCAAAATCTGGTTGCTAATCAAAATGCTTTCGGATCCCAAGTGCTTATGTTGTCTACCTCAAAGCAACAGAATAATGCTTTGACAAGGAGTAAAGATTATGGGAATCCAAAGCTGTCGAACAACAAGGTTAATGAATGACCTAGTAGTTCAACAACAACTTTGACCGAAGTTGTGCCACCCATCGTTCCTGAGCCAATGATAAAGTCGCCAAAGGGAGTAGTACACAAATCGACATTTAATCCTCGTGCCAAAGGAGCACAGAATTATAATATAGTAAAGGACCTGGCCCAATCGCCGTCCACTATGTCGACACTTGAGGTACCACAAAATTGCCCCTCCCAAGAGCAAGCTTTATCATCAGCAATAGGTGGGATTGGCCCAATGGATTCCAATCTTGTGGCCTTTGATCATAAAGGATATGACCCTCAGTTACCAGCTCAACTAGCTTTCCTTATTCAAGTGAAAGCCCTCAACAAAACTGTTCATCGAACAATTATTGATGAGGGGGCATCTACATGTCTTATGTCGATGAGTTGCTGGAAAGATTTAGGCTCACCACCCTTGTCGAAATCGTCAACGACGTTAAAAGCATTTGATGGACGATCATATACTCCATACGATATTTTAAGTAACTTGGAAGTTGAACTGGGGGGCAAAACAGTAGGAATTGATGTTGAAGTAATTGATGGAAACCTCGATTACAACATCCTACTTGGAAGACCATGGATCTATGCCATGGCCGCAGTTGTGTCGACCTACTTCAGGAAGATTGCATTTCCCTTCCAAGGAGGAATTACAATCGTCGACCAACAAAATTTTCTCCCCAGCAGTCCACAAGTTACGAGAAGCATTCCAATGATCCATGGAAGGAATCATTCGCTCCAAAATATCGGAGTAGGCCTCCTAAAAGACCCTGCCTTAATGGGTACTTTCGCCCTACCGCCTCCAAATAATCTAGCGAGAGTGGCCACGGTGGAAACCTACAAAATGAAATCTAATCCAATCTTCTGGTTGGATTCGGAAGATTCCTAAATATTTTGTCGGCATGGATCATCGCCCTAATAGAAATACTGTAAATACAGTGGGCTCCGAGGACGGTTCTTATCTTGTGTCAACCTCGTTAAAAAATTAAACAAGGAGCCGAGGACGGTTCTTATCTTGTGTCAACCCCGTTAAAAAATGAAACAAGAAGTCGAGGATAGTTCCTATCTTGTGTCAACCTCATTTAAAAAAAAAAAAATGAAACAAATCCCCGAGGTAAACCTTCATTCCAACCACTGAGTTGGATGCAATGAAGCTTAGGGGGCATACACCTCGATTTGCATTATTATGCTGGGGGCATGCAAACTTATCACCGAGCAGTTTTAGCACATAGTTCATGCTCGTTAAAAAATAAACATAAGTTGTGAGCAATCTTCCCCTAGAGTTCAAGATCACCCAGAAAAAATGAACCGGTAAATAACCTTGGTAAATGTAACCTTTGACAGCCATATTAAAGCCCTTGGTCGTGTTCTTGCAGTCTCACCTCCATCCGTTCATCTGGCCAATCGTTCATCTCCATATGTTTGTTTACCCATTTTGAGGAACAGCTGCGAAGAGTGATTTCACTAAGCCATCCTTGTGACACTGCCATGATTGGAATATTCCAACCTGTACCTGGAATCTGCTGCTGCCCTGTTCATCACTCGTTCCTCAAAAGACGAGTATTCTTTGAGCTCTTTTCACTGACTCGTAAAATATGAAAAGTTTGCCGAGTTTTGGCCTTCCAGCTCGTTAAACGACCGGAAGAGCTATCCCTCCTCTAGATTTTAATCTTTTTGGACCTGAGGGATTATTGCACAAAAAGATCGAGCGCTTGTTTTGTTCGGCTCGTTAAAGCAATTGAAAATTCATCCCTTCTGTATTGTTTTATACTTTTTCGGACTTAAGGGATTAGATGACGAAAAAGGAATTCTGGAGTTGACTTTATGTACCTTTTCAGACTCTCTAAAAATGAAAAGGACCGAGTTATCCTTGTCGTTAGACTCGTTAAATTCATTAAATAGCGACAAACTTGTCTTTAGACGAGAACGAGTTTCCCTATCGCTAGGCTCGTTAAAACATAGCGATGGGCTTGCCCGAAGGGCAGGTTATAGAACAAGCATATGTTATCCTCCTCAAGCTTGACAAAAATAAAGAGGTACTGGTTAGCAATGACTGGGGAAAAATTGGGAGAACCTCACAGCTTTAATGGTAGCAAGTCACTCTTGAACATGACACTTTGTCCTCCGTATCACATTGGGTTGGGTTGTTTCATTCACTGGTCTCATCACCATGGTCCTCGCCACACCATCCACATTTGGGGTAATGCTACCGATCCATCACATCAGTGTCGTTATATGTTCAAGAGATGTTGTTCTGCAAAGAGTCAACCGTGTCCCATCCACTGCCATACATTGTCCTTCATCCATTTCATGACCGCCACCCTGAATCATACATCACAGTTTGTTTTCACCTCATCACAATCACTAGCTATGTTCCGTGTCACTGATGTGGGATTCATTAAGGCCCTCCTCTGACGGATCGCCCCTTGTCGACATCAGCTCATTATCCAAGGAGTTGATCTAGGAACAACCCCTTCAGTACTTTGAAGCTTGCATGCCTCAATGGCAAGTTTCTCACTTCCGGCGACAGGTATACATCAATGACCTTCGACCAGAAGATTTTGCATGGTGGTCGACGCCAAGTCCTTTATTCCCACCATGTGAATTGTACTGCTGTACCTTGAGGGTCATCATCCTTATCGGTGATTCCTCTCGCGCTTGTTAACGATTTACATCATTGACCGGTAATCAAGCGATGTCTTTCCATGTTCGACTTCAAGAAATTCTCACATGGATCGACTTGTACATCGAGTGAAGATCGGAAGAGATTGAAGACCACGGATCTAGTTTCATCCATCCGGGCTGCGATATATATTCAGGATATAAAGACATTTGATATGTACATCATTGCAGCAGATGATCATCCTTCTCAAAGGATGATAATTTCAGCAGAGAATTATCAGTCTATCATCAGACGATCGTCTGTGCTATGTACCAAAATGAATTTATAAAGCTGAGCATGGGAATGCCCGCCTCAGCTAGATCATGAAAAAGTATGAAAAATAATGTATTGTATTGTATCTTATTACAGGACACTTCTCAGCAGATTGAATGAACTTCGGATCCTCCTAATAAAGCATTTCACCCGATAAACGACCTCATACTTTAGGGGGCATCTGTTATAGACAATTTTGTGCCTTGCAGCATCAGGCATGAGTTGTGAATAATCCAAGGGATCCAAAGTCCCTAAACATGATGTTCCTACCCCTAGAGGAACAAGGTCAGCAAACCAACAGCTCTCAGATCAGTTCTCCACCTGAAAACACTCAAAAACAAGCAATCCTGAAATCAAAGCAGGTGCTCCACTAGGCTTCTGAACTGAAACTCAACTCCTCCATGGTGTACCTGCGTTGCAAAGCAAGTGGAACAAAGGCCACCTGCGCTGAGCGAGATGGGACAAGTGGCACACTGAGTCATTGCTCTGGAATCTTCCAAAAATGACACTTGGATCAGGGATTTCGCCTTGTGATGAGTCAGAGACTCTGTTTCTCCAAGTGGAAGCAAGGTTCTCCAAGTGGACTCAAGAACTGAAGATCAACTGAAGAGAGAGAGGACACAAGGCAGCTACACATCAGTTGCAAGCTGACTCATCCTTTCTCAATTCATCTAGATATTGAGCTCTCTCCTATGAGCTCAGGAGGCTGGAATTTTGTGCAAAGTAATGATATGGTGTTGGTTTCACTATAGAGCTATTGGGTGATTGCTTGAAGGAGGTGAAGAGGAGAAATTCTTTCTGTTGGGAGGTGTTGCTGGATTGGGGCCTTCAATGGTTGTAACTCTCTCAGAACTTTACTTCTTCATTAATAAAAGCTATTGAGGTTCTTCTATATGCACTTGTTTCAATAATGTATTGTGATAATTGTATATTTGATTTATGCTAATCCGTGAATCAGTTATGATTGCATGCTTCTTGTAGTTCCCTTCTTTGTTATTTTGCAGGATCTCATTGTAGCTGGGCCAGCAAAAGAGCAAGGAGCTGGGAGCAAGCAGCCAAAGAGAAGAGTTTGGATTCGACATTAAGCGCAAGGCAACGGTTAGTGCATTTCCTCATTCTCTCTTGCTTTCGTAAAGAAGTAAATCTTAAGTAGTTTTCTTTACAGTTGTTGCTGAGGTACTATCACCCTTAGAGTGGGATAGGGTCATCCAAATCGGATACTTTTCCCTACAACAGTTATTGGTAGCTCCCCTTTGCATAAATAAACATGCTAAGGAACTCATTAGGAATCAAGGTTTTATTGTAGCTAAGAGGCCATTGAGCTAAAGAACTTGTGATTGTTATTTTGATGATGTATTTGACATTTTTGGAATGATAATGAGAAAATTTGTTTTGGTCCAACACTAAGTTAATTCATAGGATTGAAGCTCTTGGGTTAAGGCATAACCCTTGCAACCTAAGTCACTCTTGTGTATCTATATTTCTCTTATCCTAGAATTTTGATTAGTTGTTGTTGTTCAGTAGAAGTTTATTCATATTTCTGTTAGCTTAGAAGGTTGATTAGTTGTTTCTTATTCATATTTATTTCAGCTCAAATGGTTAATTAGTTGCTGGAGTCCAGTTGAGTAAAATCCATGAAAAATTATATGACTCTAATCCCTATCTCATCTCTCTCATGGGATCATGATTAGAGGACCCCACTATCACAACCCAAAAACAAAGTGTGATTTCTTGTTCATTGCATAAATCAAGTTTTTGCATTCGTTAGATAGTTTGTTTTTTATTTCTTGGAAAGATTTACATTTGGTGTTTTTTTTTCACACGTGATTTTTGTAGCTTAGGAGGTAGATCATTGCGTAGATCAATTTCTTATCATTAGTTAGATATTTTTCCAAATTCAATTCATCTTTTCCACATTTACTTGTAATATTTTTCAATTTAAAAGAGAAGCAGGTGCATGTGTTGTTGTAGGGCTATTGGATCTACAGGCAAGGAACCCTTTCACCAACTCCATCTAGGTCATCTCCATCCTCCTTTGATGCATTCCAACCCATGTTCTTGATCTCTAGTTTTTTGGTCACTGTGAGTAGCCATCTTAGCCCAAATCCGACCTTCTTGAAGTGTTGGGCTGGGATAGGGGTGTTGGTCACCTTCCCTACATTTCCAACAACCTTCATCTAGATTTCAATCACTTCATCCCATCATTCTTACTGTTGAAAATAGCAACAAGAAATGCTAAAAATAGAAGTTCTAAAAATAGCACTGCTATAAATAGTAGTTTGTGTACCAGTGCTGGATTAAGCAATAGGGAATGAAAAATGGAAGTGCCAAAAATAGCATTCTATTTTTAGTAGTTCAAGATGGATTCCTATTTTAGTCAGTCCCTGGACTAAAAATAGGGAGTAAAATTTGAATTTGAACTTAAAAATAAATTAATTAATTCACCATGAGTTAATTAGTTGTGAAAAATCAAACATGAAGTCTATGTGAGGACATGCAACAATTTCTCTATTAATTGAGGAATTTATCCATCAGTTAAAGAGATAAGGATGAGTTCTAATTTGAGTAGTAATTAGTTGGCTCAGTTAACTGAGTCAAGTCCAGTTATATTTGATTTAAACAGTTTGTTTAAATTAATGTGAGTTCAGTTAGCTAATGCTTGCATGCATGTAATTGTTGCACTTCAGGTAACTAAATATTCTCTCATAAATAACTCATGCATGTCAGTTCAGAGAAAGACCCAGTTGAGATCAGAGGAGTTACAGTGTACTATTAGTTGGACGGATTTTTCCTATAAAGGAAAATCATCCAAGCAGAAGGATTAAGGTTTCTTGAGGATTGTGCAGTTTTACAGGGTGTGATATTAGTGTGAGAGATCAGTGTTACACTTGGTAACAGGAGATCACCTAGGAAAAACTGTGAAAGGAAATAGGAGGCATGGAGAGTAGAGGAAAAGGCGTAGGAGAAGTCTTGATTGCCTGTGAGGATCCAAGAGGATTGCACTGAGAGCTAGCTAGCTGTGAGAGCTAAGGCTTTGTGTAATCTTGATGTATTTCCACCTTCATCTATGAGGATTGTACTGAGAGCTAAGGCTTTGTATAAATCCTATGTATGATAATACAGAGAGTGGGGTTTTAGGCTGAGGCTTTCCCCAGGTAAATTCTTTTGCGTTATGTGTGATTGATTTCTCCATATTAGTTATATGTGTTCTTATTGATGTTTCTCATGTTCGTTAAGATTCCGCTAAATTGGTTGTAGAAGTAGATCAAGTATTTTTCTTTGGTCTATTGCATTATCAAGTGATCTGTAGGTGGGAATTTCTACGTGGTATTAGAGCAAAGGTGATCAAAGGAGAGAATGGTATACTAAGAGGAGATTTCAAAGTTTTGAGTTTTGGGCTGAGAGTTTGCAGAGCAGATGTGAAAATTTTTGTACAAAATTTTCAGAAACAAATAGCAGATTCAGATTCCTTGTGGAAAAAGACCCAAATTCAAAAAAGAAAAAAGGCTGAATCAAAATTCGGATGAGGGAGATATCGCTGATTTAAAATCAGCTCTTTTTCTAGAAAGTTCGTGATGGCAGGAAATATGAAACAGATTGGTGTGCTAGCTAAGAACCTATATACACTTAAGGTAAAAGATGCATGCAAAGCCTTGAGGAGAAAGGCAAAGGTTAGATACTTGGTGGTTGAGAGGGAGAGTAAATTACCTCTCAACATGCAGCACCAGAAGAAGTCTCAGACGATTGTGGAGGAGCCACAATTGGTGAAGTAGCTTTAGGAGGTTGTGGAGTAGCCACAACTGGGGAAGCCGGGAGGAGACAGAGTGGAGGCATCCACTCATGCAGAGATCTCCAGTAGGGGGAACATCGAGCCAAGTGGGCAGAGGGATCACATGCAGCCATACCTCCAGGTAGGAGGTGGGGCGATGTGGAGTGATTGTCCTAAGGAGGAGGGGTAGGATCCTTGAGGTACCAACCTCTTTGATTTGGCTTTGCTACAGGAGGCCCAACGAGGAGTAGCAGGACTAGCTGATTGGGTAGAGACAGATGCAGATGGAGTGGCAGAGAGAGGTACAGTGTAGGAGTCATAGGACTGTGTAAGAGTTAGCAGGCTGCAACGATGCAAGAGGCACAGGAGTGTTGCACCAGTGCAGGATGGAACAAAGAGGTGTGCAACGGTGTGAGATGCATGGAGTGTTGCAGCATCTCAGAGGTCAGAGAGGGAGCACTTGTCAGCAGCAAGTAGAGCTTCAGCATCAAAGTATTTTTCTAGCCCAACAGAGAGGTCAGTTGGGAGTTTTTTTTGTTCCGAGAGTTGCTAGAGCAACCACACTTGGTAGAAGTGTTTCATGCAGAACATTCTGAAGGTACATGATCAGGTTCAAGAGGAAGCCTTTCTTGTTGAGAGGGAGTGTTGAAAATAGCAACAAGAAATGCTAAAAATAGAAGTGCTAAAAATAGCACTGATATAAATAACAGTTTGGGTACCAGTGCTAGATTGAGCAATAGGGAATGAAAAATGGAAGTGCTAAAAATAACATTCTATTTTTAGTAGTTCAGGATGGATTCCTATTTTAGTCAGTCCCTAGACTAAAAATAGGAAGTAAAATTCGAATTTGAACTTAACAGTTGTTTGAAAATAAATAAATTAATTCACCATGAGTTAATTAGCCGTGAAAAATCAAACATGAAATCTATGTGAGGACATGCAATAGTTTCTCTATTAATTGAGGAATTTATCCATCAGTTAAAGAGATAAGGATGAGTTATAATTTGAGTAGTAATTAGTTGGCTCAGTTAATTGAGTCAAGTCCAGTTATATTTGATTTAAATAGTTTGTTTAAATTAATGTGAGTTCAGTTAGTTAATGCTTGCATGCATGTAATTGTTGCACTTCAGATAACTGAATATTCTCCCATAAATAACTCATGCATGTCAGTTTAGAGAAGGACCCAGTTGAGATCAGAGGAGGGACAATGTACTATCAATTGGATGGATTTTTCTTATAAAGGAAAATTATCCAAGTAG
The DNA here is from genome assembly GCA_031772625.1 of Pinus tabuliformis. Classification (NCBI taxonomy): domain Eukaryota; kingdom Viridiplantae; phylum Streptophyta; class Pinopsida; order Pinales; family Pinaceae; genus Pinus; species Pinus tabuliformis. The sequence goes on along the minus strand of CM062806.1, from coordinate 434,483,446 downwards.
AAGGATTAAGGTTCCTTGAGGATTGTGCAGTTTTACAGGGTGTGAGATCAGTGTTATACTTGGTAACAGAAGGATCACCCAGGAAAAATTATGCAAGGAAATAGGAGGCTTTGTGGGTAGAGGAGAAGGCTTAGGAGAAGTCTTGATTTCCTGTGAGCATCCAGGAGGATTGCACTGAGAGCTGGCTAGCTGTGAGAGCTAAGGCTTTGTGTAATCCTGATGTATTTCCACCTTCATTTGTGAGGATTGTACTGAGAGATGGCTAGCTGTGTGAGAGCTAAGGCTTTGTATAAATCCTATGTATGATAATACAGAGAGTGTGGTTTTAGACTGAGGCTTTCCCTAGGTAAATTCTTCTCTGTTATGTGTGATTGATTTCTCCATATTAGTTATATGTGTTCTTATTGATGTTGCTCATGTTCGATTAAGCTTTCGCTAAATTGGTAGTAGAAGTAGATCAAGTATTTTTCTTTAGTCTATTACATTATCAGGTGATCTATAGGTGGGAATTTCCACATGGTATCAGAGCAAAGGTGATCAAAGGAGAGAATGGTATACTGAGAGGCGATTTCAAAGTTTTGAGTTTTGGGCTGAGATTTTGTAGAGCAGATGTGAAATTTTTGTACAAAATTTTTAGAAATAAATAGCAGATTTGGATTCCTTGTGGAAAAAGACCTAAATTAAAAAAAAAAATCGGCTGAATCGAAGTTCGGATGAGGGAGATATCGCTGATTTAAAATCATCTCTTTTTCTAGAAAATTTCATGACAGCGGGAAATATGAAATAGATTGGTGTGCTAGCCAAGAACCTGTATGCACTTGAGGTACAAGATGCATGCAAAACCTTGAGGAGCAAGGAAAAGGTTAGATACTTGGTGGTTGAGAGGGAGAGTAAATTACCTCTCAACATGTAGCGCCAGAAGAAGTCTCAAACGATTTTGGAGGAGCCACAATTGGTGAAGCAGCTTCAGGAGGTTGTGGAGCAGCCACAACTGGGGAAGCCGAGAGGAGACAGAGTGGAGGCATCCACTCATGAAGAGACCTCTAGTAGGGGTAAACTTCAAGCCAGGTGGGTAGAGGTATCACATGCAGCCATACCTCCAGGTAGGAGGTGGGGCGATGTGGAGTGATCGCCCCAAGGAGAAGGGGTAGGATCCTTGAGGTAACCAACCTCTTTGATTTGAATTTGCTACAGGAGGCCGAACGAGGAGCAGTAGGACTGGCTGATTGGGTAGAGATAGATGCGGATGGAGTGGCAGAGAGAGCTACAGTGCAGGAGTCATAGGACTGTGTAAGAGCTAGCAGGCTGCAACGATGCGAGAGGCACAAGAGTGTTGCACCAGTGCAGGATGGCACAGAGAGGTGTGCAATGGTGTGAGATGCATGGAAGGTTGCAGTAGCTCAAAGGTTAGAGAGGGAGCAATTGTTAGCAACAGGTAGAGCTTCAACATCAGAGTATGTTTCTATCCCAACAGAGAGGTCAGTTGGGAGTTTTTTTTGTTCCGAGAGTTGCTGGAGCAACCACACTTCATAGAAGTGTTTCATGCAGAACATTCTGAAGGTACAAGATCAATTTCGAGAGGAAGCCTTTCTTTTTGAGAGGGAGTGTTGAAAATAGCAACAAGAAATGCTAAAAATAGCACTTCTATAAGCACCAGTTTGGGTACCAGTGTTGGATTGAGCAATAGGGAATGAAAAATGGAAGTGCTAGAAATAGCATTTTATTTTTAGCAGTTCAGGATGGATTCCTATTTGGTTAGTCCCTAGACTAAAAATAGGAAGTAAAATTCGAATTTGAACTTAACAGTTGTTTGAAAATAAATTAATTAATTCACCATGAGTTGATTAGCTGTGAAAAATCAAACATGAAGTCTATGTGAGGACATGCAACAGTTTCTCTATTAATTGATGAACTTATCCACCAGTTAAAGAGATATGGATGAGTTCTAATTTGAGTAGTAATTAGTTGGCTCAGTTAACTGAGTTAAGTCCAGTTATATTTGATTTAAACAATTTTTTTAAATTAATGTGAGTTCAGTTAATTAATGCTTGCATGCATGTAATTGTTGCACTTCAGATAACTGAATATTCTCTCATAAATAACTCATGCATGTGAGTTCAGAGAAAGACCTAGTTGAGATCAGAGGAGGGACATTGTACTATCAGTTGGATGGATTTTTCCTATAGAGGAAAATCATCCAAGCAGAAGGATTAAGGTTCCTTCAGGATTGTGTAGTTTTATAGGGTGTGAGATCAGTGTGAGAGATCAGTGTTACACTTGGTAACAGGAGGATCACCCAGAAAAAATTGCGCAAGGAAATAGGAGGCTTGGAGGGTAGAGGAGAAGGCTTAGGAGAAGTCTTGATTGCCTGTGAGCATCCAAGAGGATTGCACTGAGAGCTAGCTAGTTGTGAGAGCTAAGGCTTTGTGTAATCCTAATGTATTTCCACCTTCGTCTGTGAGGATTGTACTGAGAGCTGGCTATTTGTGTGGGAGCTAAGGCTTTGTATAAATCCTATGTATGATAATACAGAGAGTGGGGTTTTAGGCTGAGGCTTTCCCCGGGTAAATTCTTCTGTGTTATGTGTTATTGATTTCTCCATATCAATTATATGTGTTCTTATTGATGTTGCTCATGTTCGATTAAGCTTCCACTAAATTGTTTGTAGGATTAGATCAAGTATTTTGCTTTTTTCTATTGCATTATGAGGTGATCTACAGGTGGGAATTTCTACACTTACCCTCCAAACCCTCTTGGCCAACTTCCTCTAGCATTTCAAGACATCCTGTAATAGTACAAGAATCGTGTAGCAACATCCTGTAGCACACCTGTAACATCATCTTTGACCTGCAATGATAACTTACTCATTTTAGGAGTAGTTTGACCCCTTAGCTTGGACTCCATGACTAGAAGTTCCACCTAGGCCATTCCCTTCATTTCTTTTCATTTCCTACAAGATCAAATAGCATTAGTTATTTCATTCTGAATTTAACAATTAGAACATTACTTAATTTGCAAGTGTGAATTAGTTAAATAATGTAAAGATTATTGAAATGGGAATTGGTAGGATAATGTTTTGTTTTTAGGAAAACATGATAGCTAGATTATTGATTGCAAAGTAGAGTAGTTTCATTTTTGTAGTTACCATAATCCTTGTGTTCTTTCATAAGAATTTACAAGTTGGCAGCATTTACATATTTGAGTTGAGAAGAATTTTACCTTCTCTACACTAGGATTAGCTTTCACACTATGCGTTTAGTAGTTAATCTCCTTTCAGTAGAGTAGAGGGATTGTCTTGGAACCCTAATGATCAAGTGAACTATTTGAGGATGGCATGAGTAGAATGTGTCTAATGTGTATATAACACTTTCACCTTGAAGTTTGTATGAAACCCTGGGTTGATAAGTGAAGTTGAAGAGCTTATGGAAGTTGCAACACTCTTGGTAAATTACCAAGGCTCACCACCTGTTAATAATAATCTAGAGAGAAATATCCACCAAGAAAACTAATGCCAAGGAAGAGTTAACAAAATGGTTGCAATTTTTAGAGAGAGGCTTCAATGTTCTCAATGGAGGGAAGCTCAAAAGCTTAATATGTCGCTGTAGGAAATACCTCGCAAAATGATTATTTTCTCCTTTCTAGCAACAATGTTTATGATTACAAAAATACTGTTAATAATAATCTAGAGAGAAATATCCACCAGGAAAACTAATGCCAAGGAAGAGTTAACACAATGGTTGCAATTTTTAGAGAGAGGCTTCAATGTTCTCAATGGAGGGAAGCTCAAAAGCTTAATATGTCGCTGTAGGAAATACCTCGCAAAATGATTATTTTCTCCTTTCTAGCAACAATGTTTATGATTACAAAAATATAGATCTTCGACCTTTGGAAGATATTTCAGATTCAAGAAAATTTGAAATGGTGATTCATAGGTCATTTTAATGAGTGTCTATGGTAATGTAATGGGAACACCTATCTCATCATTTAAGCATGCAGGGAATGCCAATTTATGTGAAATTCAAGTGGATATTGTTAATGGTCAGGATTCTTGTTAAAAATCTAGAGAGAGAATCAAAATTGTAGGCTAGGTGGTGGATATCGATAGCAAGTTCATTAGGCACAAATATCAGTCTAGTGGTATGAAAATAACCTTAAATATATAGAGTGACTTATGCATAATAAGTGCAATTTAAGATTCAAGTTTAAGGGTGAAGCTTGTACAATAGATATAATTTGAGTTGCTACTTGAGCTTCAGAAAATGGCATGGAGACACTATATTTTTTTCTTTTAGGATGCTTTGTCAATATCTTCTATCTAGCATATTTCATATGAAATGACTTATTTTAATTTTCAAATTGATGATTAAATTTTCAACTTATTAGCCTTCTAATCATCAAATGAGATAGGCCATATGTCGCCTCTCTCTGCAAAGCCATGTAGCTGATCTTTCTAATTATAAGTTGCAATAGAGTAGATAAAGTTGTGGCATCTTTCATGTTGGTATGTCTATGGAATTGATGAAAACAAAATGTTCTTCTTCCTTTTCGTCCTCCATTCTTCTGCTTACCTCCCCCTTTGACATCGACAACAAATGGGTATAATGAAAATATTCAATGTTTTCCACTGTCAATTTTATGATTCATATGTGTGTTAGAAATTAATTAACGGTGAAATAAAATACATAAAATATTGCGAAAACACAAATAAAAAAATGCATAAAACAAGAGAGACACAAATATGTGTGGTTCACACAATTTTTGGCTACATACACGGTGACACAACTTGTCCTTCCTTTTATATTATCTAGCAAGATGGGGAGATACAACCTAGAATAGATCCATTGTAATTTCCTCTTGGTTCTCACATAGTCTCCTCTCTCTTTCTCATTAGAAATAATAGTACATAGTTGCAATTCAATTCCCTCATGTAAACTGAGGGTTTCCTTCTAGGGAAAAAACCATAAATTAACATACCTTCTACCGTCTGATCATCTACCTAATGAATGACCCAGATTGACTATAAAATTACAATATTTTATAAGGGAAAGTTTCATCTATTTTTAGCTTCGGGGGTGCTGCCCTTGAACCCCTACTGGGGGGTCTCATAAAATTCATAGTCGCCCCCCCGATAGCAATTAAATGGGTGGTGTTTTCACCTGTTAGGAACCGGGATCCAACGTGGCTGAAACAAAAAACAAAATAAAAAACTCTAAATAATCAAGAAGATAATCGAGCTACACACTGAATAATGGGGATGTTATTTTGCATGAAATTATAATATAACCAACATACATGTCATGGTTAAAGATGATGAATTTTCAAATCAGTTTGATAGAAAAAATATAAACTAGAATTTACCCCGCGATGTCCTCAATCTTCAATAAAAATATCACAATCTAGCTACGTTGATATTGAAACCTTGGCCATCATTAATCATGCTTCTCCTCTAATATTGATATCCATAACATTCTATTGGTTATCATATTTTCTATTGATTAGTTTAGGTCCATTGGTGAATTGTTCAAAATATTGAGATATATTTCCCCCATTTTTTATATAGCTGATGTCAAACACCTAGCTAATCAATGTACTCTGTAAAATGTAAATAATATACTAATATGGGATATACAAAGTTAACCAAAATTTCTATCAATACAAGACCTTATTTATACTACAAAAAAGAGAAAGGTGATCCCTCTAGAGATAATGCATTACAAAGTTTGATATCTACCCTTGTAATGTTCCAAAGAGAAACAACTTCTATTATGATGCACATAACCAAACAACCTTGAAAAGGTAATATCACTTGCAAATGACTTGACTTTCAGACTTGGGATTTTGAAATAAATATTTGATTGTATTCTACTTTACAAATTCCAAAGATGTTGTAAATCCATTGTCTATTGAGTATGCTCCAATCAAAGCCTCATCTACATCTGTGATTGTATTCCTATGTAATTGGTGATTTCGTTTCATCCACTTTACACTCAGAGAATCGATGTCTGCCATTATATTATCTCCTTCAAAATAGTGATTTATCTTATCCACATCAGGAGTACAAACACTTTTGCAGGAGTGACCAAGAACACAATACTACTTTGGATCAAAATACTCCTCTCGGATAAATGTGCGAAAATATGTCCATCATCCAATTTGTCATACGCAATAAAAATGCATAGACTAACGACATATTTGAGGAGATCATCTCTTAGCACTTTGAATCTCTCAATATAAAACCATTCCATGAATCTTTATGTAGTTATTTCTTCTAGAATCCCGCTCATAATGATTTTGAGGGCCCTCTAAAAAGAGGCTATATTATCGTGCACTCAACTTGTTTGCCTTCAACTAACCATTGCAAATGGAAAAATTGACTAAAATGGTGCAACGAGAGTCAATATGATGGGTGAGTTGTAGTGGATGCTTTGGCTAGATTGGATAGCTTTGACACTGACCTACTCTTTCATACAATATTTGAGGTTCTCGTGATTACTTTTTTTCCAATTTCTACTACTGAACTCACAATCTCAACTATTATTTCTTGTACAACATCAATTCATGGTTTTCAATAGTAGGATTTTTGGAAGTTATTTCGAATACCAATAAATGCATAGCCATGCCCATTGTAGTTAGAATGAAGCTTATAAGGTCTGCATTCTTTGTACATGAAGGAGAAACTGACCCTACTCTCTTATTGTGCTTAAGGAAAAAATATAGTGTAATCTCATGGTCATGTCTGTCATGTACATATTATGATTGCACAGCATGGCATCTCCATGTATAATGGAATTCTAAATTCTAATCCATTCCCATGTTTATACTCTTCCATTCAATGAAAAGGACTAAGTACATGGTTTGGTTCAAGCCCTTGGTCAAATAAACTAACTCTGCACTTATTTTGAGTTCGAGTGTAGAGAACAATTTCTACAACCATTCACATTGCTTTTGAAAAGTTTCATGGATAACAAAAATATTTAGCACTTGCAATTATTTGAATAGATTGCATATATATATATATAATAACCTTGAACACCTGCATATCTATATATATATATATCTATATATATATATATATATATATATATATATATATATATATATATATATATATATATATATATATATATATATATATATATATATATATATATATATATATATATATAATAACCTTGAACACCTGCATATATCAAGAGTTTCCAGATGATCTAGGAGGATCCCTAAAATGCCTAAAAAATGAAGTCCTCAAAACTCAATGAAGCCAGGACCAAGTCAAAGACCTTGTCACAAGGAATCCAATGACATAAATAACGTCTCAATCAGAGTTCGTACACAAAATTTATGCTAAGTCAAAGTTCCATTCAAACCTAGAAAGAATACAAGATTAGTTGGCACCAAATAAATTTGGGGCGTCACCAAATTTCCGGTCCAACCAAACTAGCAATTAAAGTTGGTGGAAATTCCACTAAAATTGGTGGAAGGATTAGTTATGTTCAATTTTGGTAGGACTTCCAAATATTGTAGTATCCATTAGACTTGGTGGAAAAGTTGTGGCCTAATAGCATGGGGCCACATGGCCCAATCAAATAGTGCCATGGAGCACCTAGTGGGTGGCCAAATGGGCCCCCAACTAACCTAATTGGTCACCAATGAGGCTTAGTCAATCGACAAATTGGCACAAAGGCAAAAAGATAATGAGATATTATAATGTATGATATGTATAAAAAGTTGTTTGGTTCGACATACCATTTGTATTAACTGTGTGTAGTTATAAATAACTGGTGGAAATTGTATGACTGAACCAATATACCATACAATATAATAAAACAAATGCAAGTGGGGTTGGTAAGGTTTGAACGTACAACCCCTTTGCCCACCAATAGCCCATACATGGTACTTCCAACCAACATTCTAGAAGGCAGGATTGGAAAGGCCCGTCAGCCCAATAATATATAAATTCTTGATTTACATTCAATCAAATGGGGACGGTGAGTGGAGGACTGTGGAATCATGACAAATCATAACCAGAACAGGGCATCGAGAACCAAGTGTTGAATTTTCCATGACACTAGAAAATATAGGATAGGGTCTTACAATCTCTGACATTACCAACTCAAATGCCACAACAAGACTACTTTGCACAGCGGAATAAACACACCAGTAAATCAACACATGCACAATAGACAAAATTTTACATTTTTTCAACCCAAATTTATTATATTAATCAATATTTAATACAATAGTCTATGGTTCCCTTACCAAATATCATGACCCTCATATAATATTTGATACAAGAATACAAACTATGGTTTGGTGTCAATAAATATGACCACCAATCTACCCTGAACAAGATACCAATTTACCTACTAGCTTATGTAGTGCACTTCACATCTCCACCTGGTCCACGTATCTGGAACACATCTACTGATCATTTTGCTTCCAATATACAACAACACCAATATTTCTCTATCAATGAATCTTTCTCCTTTAGGTCACTGAACATGGCTCATTGACTATCTGCCCTCCAGTTGATCATTAGTCCATCAATGAGTAAACACATAGGGTGTTCTTGTGAGTTGTTCACAACTCCGTTAGTGAACATCTCCTACACTACCCACTTGTTGCTCGTTAGTTATTCAAGAACACAACCCTTTGGGACTTCAAACTCTTCCCACGTCCGCCTTCCTTTACTGCTATATGAAGACAAACTTAGGGCATGGAGGCATCCCACTATCACTGCCAAAAGTCTTTCTCCAATAATCAACTTAGGGTGTGTTCATAAGCCCACTTGGCTACCCTTATTGCTTTAAGAAATAAACCCTTAGGCTTCACTTCCTCCACCCTTCTAATAGTCCTTAAAATACTTCTTCAGTGATTGTACTTGGGTTGTGTTGTAGCTGCTACAACCACCTCCAAAATTTTGCCTTAGCTTCATTTTGGAGCCTCCCTACCAACCTTCACAACAACATGTCTTGCTTCGTGAAGTACACAAGCTCCAGTGATTTTATTGCAGAAAGATAGGATATTCATCTGGACTTGGTCCAACAGCAGGATGAGCAGCTCCTTCAACAATTTTGACAAATCTGGAGGGGAACCAACCTTCCCTCTAGAAATTGTGCAATCCTGACTGGCAGCCTGCTAGGCCCCAAAATTTCACAATTCTACTGAGAAAACTTCACCTAGAAATTTGTGCAATCCTTCCCAGTTAGGCTGATCAGCCCAAAATTTGCGCAAATCTGGGCAGTAGTTAGCTACTTTGCCCAGAAATTGTGCAAATCTTTTGAGCAGCCAGCCCAGCTCCGAGATAGAATTGCGGGTTTTCTCTGAGCAGTTGAGTAGCTGCTCGCATGTGCAGCTGAGTTGACCGGTTCCCTCCAGGACCGAGAAAAATAGACTTGCATGCTTGGGCTGCTTCTCCCAAGGAAACATGCAAAGGCATCCCTCATTTTAGGGACCTATTTTTGGCAGTCAGAGGTTACATGCAAGGATTATTTCAAAAACCTCCAACCAAGTGTCACTTTCCCTAGATTTGTGGCATGCACGTCACAACCTTGATTTTATCAAAAATAATTAACTAGATGTTGCAGAGCTCATTCCTCACATCAATCTTGCAGTTCTAACATCCCACATCTCATCTAGGAGTTGTTGGTACATTCAGCTCAGTTGTTTTGGGGTAAGCCCGCTTTCCATGTATTGTGTTGCATTTCTGGCACTTTTTGTGTTTTGCTTCATATGAATGTTGTCTTCTTGATTTAAGTGAGAACTTGTTGTCATTTTGATACATACTAGCTTGTACCATCACCATTTCAGTTTTCGTTGCTATCTCAATGTTGTCGCATGCATGAAACTATTTTTCACGAATGGTCGCTAATTTGGTGACTCGCTTCACCCACATGCATGCTGATCTATTTACTTAATCTTTCATTCAATGTTTGAATGCACAATCAATCACTTATGCTTTCACTTAGTGTCACCATGCATTCACTTTCACATTCACTTTCTGTTGCCCATCGGCAAGTCTGGCCAACCATTGCCCTGACTCTGCCTTCACTTAGACAACATTGCACAATCCGGGGAAGGAAGGCTCTGTGTTCCTCTCCAGAAATGTGAATTTCTACCCAAGCATTTTCCTCTAGGATTGTTTTTCACGTTTATGAGGGACAATCACTTCTGGCCTAGAAAATTGGGGAATGTAGTCCCTGAGCCTACATTCACTTCGAGCTGGAATTGCACATTGCACAATTCTAGCAGTCAGCAGCCAGACTGGACTGTGTATTGCGTAGTTCCAGTAGTCAGACAGCCTCCTAGCAGCCCATACTGTGCCTTGCGCAGCCTTGGCATTTAGTCTCTTGACCTCCCTGCAGAAATTGTGAGACCTTCATCATCAGTCACACAGGTATGTTGCAAGTCAGTTATCAAGTTCATTTTGGTTTTCAACTGACACATTGATTGTAGGTTTTAACCCCGTACAAAAATTACCTGCATATGAATTCTAGAAACATAGAAAATAAACAATGCAAGAGCATAACACATAAAACACATATAAAGATTTTCCCCTGGATCCCAAAATCGGGAATACCAACTTGATTTCATAATGTTCCTTTCAATGTTACAATACATATTTATACATGTTGAAGCATCCAATACCATGAACTGCAAACCATCGCATCCAAAACCATGGAACGAAACCATTGCGTCCAAAACCATGTGCAAAAAACATGCACAAAACCATAGGTAGGTCTGCCCAACCTAATATAGGGTCCAAAATCAAAATTTTCCAGGGCGCTACCCCAGACCCCATAGAGTGGGGTTACCTACACCTCTCAAACCCCCCTCTACACAATCGATGCAACAAAGGGGGGATTTCGCCCCCCTTCTAATACCCTGGTTAACTACGTGGGTTAGTCGTGGAAAGAATATAACACAACCCAACATTCTCCTGCTTGTTGTTTCTTTCCACAGGGGGGCCACAAGAGAGCTTAGTCATTTATCCAGCCCTGCAATGCTCATTGTTTCTCTACACCAAGAGAACTTCTCAAAGCTCACAGATTTTGTCAATGCATCTGTAGTATTCTTCAAAGTGTCCACCTTTACCAACAACACCCTTTTTTCTTCTATCATATCCCTCACAAAGTGATACTGAACATCAATGTGCTTGGTCTTTGAATGATATGCAGAGTTCTTTGCCAAGAAAATTGCACTTTGGTTGTCACAGTCTATCCTTATAGCTCTGTATACTAATCCCATACTTGAACACAATCTCTGCAGCCAAACTGCTTCCTTGCTTGCATGGGTGGTTGGCATGTATTCTTCCTCTGTAGTTGATAGTGCCACTGCAGATTGTTTCTTACACATCCAACTGACTGCACCTCCAAATACGTTAAACACATACCCACTTGTAGATCTTCTCTGATCCAAATCTCCAGTCCAGTCTACATCAACAAAGCCATGAATATCCAACACTCTGTCCAATCCTGGTCTTCCTTGGTAGCACAAACCATAATCACTAGTACCACGCAAATACCTGAAAACCTGCTTCACTGCTGTCCAGTGCTCCTTCCCTGGTTTTGACATAAACCTGCTCAATACTCCCACTGCATGTGCAATGTCTAGTCTAGTACAGACCATCACATACATCAGGCTACTGACTGCACTTGCATATGGAACATAGGACATGTCCTCTTCCTCTTCTTGTGTCTTGGGACATTGTTCAACAAATAACTTTACACCTACAGGAATAGGAACATTCATCGGTTTACTATCTTGCATATTAAACCTTTGTAATATTGTCTCAACATACTTCCTCTGGTTTAACCGGAGCTTCCTCTTTGTCCGATCTATTTTAATTTCCATGCCAAAAATATAGTTTGTAGCACCAAGATCTTTCATGTCGAATTTGGAGGACAAATGGGTCTTCAAATCCTGGATAATTTCTTTGTCATTTCCAACCAGAAACATATCATCCACATACAAGACTAGATAAATAACATGGTCACCAATTAATTTAAAATACACACAGTAATCAGCTTTGCTTTTTGTGAAGCCAAGTCCCCATATAAATGTATCAAATTTCTGATGCCACATCCTTGGTGACTGTTTTAACCCATACAGAGACTTCTTTAACTTGCATACCAGTTCTTTCTTACCCTTCACCGCAAAGCCTTCAGATTGCCTCATGTAGATCTCCTCTTCCAGATCCCTGTGAAGAAATATTGTCTTCACATCCATCTGTTCTACCTCAAAATCAAAAGTAGCAGCAATAGATAAAAGTAATCTAATAGAAGCTACCTTGGCAACAGGAGAAAAAATATCACCAAAATCAATTCCCGGCACCTGGGAATAACCTTTTCCTACCAACTGAGCTTTGTATTTCTCCACCTTTCCTTCTGCATTTGTCTTCTTCTTGAACACCCATTTGCTACCAATGGGTTTCCTTCCAGCTGGCAACTCCACCAGATCCCAAACCTCATTTTTGTGCAAATATGCCATTTCATCAACCATGGCCTCTTTCCAGAGTTTTCCATCCTCTGAATCCACTACTTTGTTCATAGTTCTGGGATCATCATCAGCAATAGATAAAGCAAAATTTGAATAGAAAGCAAATGGACTATATCTTTCTGGCTGCCTTCTTTCTCGAACTGATCTTCTCACACCCGAAGTTTGTCTCTTCATCTTCTGATTCCTCCTCTGCTGTAGAGTCTGATTCTTCCTCCTTTAGCTCAAACTCTATCTTCTCAGGTTCCTTTGGTTGGACTTCATGTTTAATAACATCTTTCACCTCTCTGAACACCACATCTCAGTTGTACACAACCTTCCTTGTTACTGGGTTCCAAAGCTTATAACCCCTTAACCATCCTTATACCCAATAAAGATGCACTTTTTAGATTTACTATCCAACTTGGTTCGTTTCTCCTTTGGAATATGTACATATGCATCACATTCAAATACCCTCAGATGTGAAAGAGAGGGTTTCTTACCAGTCCATACCTCTTATGGAGTCCTATCCTCCAACGCTGACGAAGGTGATCTATTGACCAGTTAACATGCCGTCTCCACCGCCTCTGCCCAGAATTCCTGTCCTAACCCAGCACCACTGAGCATGCTTCTTGCCCTTTCCATCAATGTCTTGTTCATTCTTTCTACAACTTCATTTTGCTAAGGTGTATATGGAGTAGTCTATTACCGTGCTATACCACACTTCTTATAGAATTATTCAAATTCCTTACTGCAAAACTCTCCACTGTTATCTGTCCTCAGCACCTTTATCTCCTTCACTTTCTAGTTTTCCACCAGAGCCTTAAATTATTTAAGCCTGTCAAAGACTTCAGATTTCTTCTTAAGGAAATATATCCATGTATTCCTTGAGAAGTAATATATAAATGATACATAGTACGCAGACTTACCCAGTGACGGAACCTTCACAGGTCCAAACACATCACTGGCACAAGCTTTAATATTTGTTTCGCCCTCTTACCACTAGAAGGGAAACTCACCTGATTTTGCTTCCCATATACATAGTTTTCACAGAAATCAAAATCCAGAGAGGTATTACTCATACCTTCTACCATACCTTTACCATGAAGTATTCGAAGGCCCTTCTCTCCAATATGTCCAAGCCTTTGATGCCACATCATGGTCTTCTCTCCCGAGACCACTATATTTTCTGCTCCACTTTCAGGAACCACAGAACTGTTGCATCCATCAACAATAGTGCTACCTTGCAGCTTGTACAAAGTTCCAATCTAAACTCCTCGCATCAATACTAGTGCTCCTCGAACCATCTTGCAGGTATCCTTCTTGAACACTGTTTTTACACCTGCATCATCCAGTTTGCTTATAGAAATCAGATTTCGGGCTAATGCAGGAATATGTAGAACACACAGAAGTGTTCTAACCCTTCCACCTTGCAACTTAAACTTTACTTTTACGTGACCAACGATTTTAGCCTTCCTGTCATCCCCCAAGAAGACATCACCACCATCATATTTCTCATACTCACAGAACCACTCTCTATGGGGAGTGAAGTGAAAGGATGCACTTGAGTCAATCAACCATGCCTCATGATCTACATGTGTAATTGAAGAAGCCAAGTACACATCCCCACCTTCATCTGAAGTGGTTTTCACCAATGCAGAAGGAGCAACATCAGATCCCTTTCCTTTGTCAGGAGCTTTAGATTTACAGTCCCTTTTGTAGTGCTCTTCCTTTCTGCATTTCCATCACTCCACCTTTATAGGTTTTCCTTGAGATTTATATCTCCCTCTAGATTGAGACCTCCCACTTGATGACTTATTTTTGTTTCTATTCTGGGACCGTCTTCATACATACAAGGCATCACCATTTTGGCTCTCCATATTTTTCCATCTCATCTCCTTCATCGGCAAGGATGAGACTATTTCATCAAACTTCTAGGCAGTTGCATTGCTACCTATTGCAATAACCACACTGTCCCATAAATCTGGTAGATAACACAACATACTGATGCATTTATCTTCATCTGAAATTTTGATATCAACAGACGATAACTTACTTACCACAGTATTAAACGCATTCAGATGCTCTGTCACCGAGTCTCCATCTTTCATCCTCAAGTTATACAACTTTTTTCATAGGAACAGTTTATTCACCAGAGACTTAGATTGGTACAAAGTCACTAACTTGTCCCACAAAGCCTTCGCCGTAGCTTGCCTTGATACATTCATCAATACTGAATCTGAGACACACAATCGTATTGTGCTCTCTGCCTTCCGATCCACCTTCTTCCATTCTTCATTGGACACTCCCGTTGGTTTAGTACCTGGATCTACCACGATCCACTACTCTTTATCCACCAACAGATCCTCCATCTTGAGTTTCCATAACTCAAAACTCTGACCATTAAATTTCTTGATCTTTATCTTTCCATTGCTCACCATCTTCTTTCACTACGAGAATCAATCCCATAGATCTTCCACTGAACAGGGTCTACCAAAGGCCAGAACGAAACCCCTCAACAACAAAGGCATCCCCTTGAAGCCAAAATAGCTCTGATACCAAATGTAGGTTTTAACCCCGTACAGAAATTACCTGCATACGAATTCTAGAAACACAGTAAATAAACAATGCGAGAGCATAACACATAAAACACATACACACAGAGATTTTCCCCTGGATCCCAAACCAAGAATACTAGCTTTTTTTCATTATATTCTTTTCAATGTTACAATACATATTTATACATGCCAAAGCATCCAATACCATGGACCGAAAACCATCGCGTCCAAAACCATGCACAAAACCATAGGTAGGTCTGCCCAACCTAATATAGGGTCCAAAACCAAAATTTTATAGGGCGCTACCCTGGGCCCCATAGAGTGGGGTTACCTACACCACTCAAACCCCATGCTACAAAATCAGCACAAAGAAGGGGGGCCTTTGCCCCCCTTCTAACCGCCCGGTTAACTACGTGGGTTAGTTATGGAAAGAATATAACACAACCTAAGATTTCTTGCCATGAGTGTTTCCATGTGTCTAGGTATTGCAGGTGTTCATCTGCCTCTCAACATCATAGGTACAATGGTTACCAGGAGAGAAGAGTCAAATACACCATTTAGATCACACTTGGGGATGTACTCGATCAAGTGTCTATGAGCTTGCCTAATCACAAAGATATCAAGTTGTTCGTAGAAAAGGACATCAAGATATGACGACATCAACATCACAACGAGAAACATCATGAACAATAGCTAAAGGCAACATATCAAGTGCAATGAATGCAAGAGGAAGCTTGTTGACAACAAAGAGGCAGAACAAAGTTGCAAGCTCAAGCAGATCCACTGATGATGAAAGAAACTTTGGAGACTCAGACTACGAGGTGACGGCACAATCACGCGAAGACAAAGAATGGAACAAATAAGGAGTTCCATGTGCTGAATAATCAACTCAAGGAAGAGCATGAGCTACATAGACAAGTGAATGAGTTGCAACAAGAACAAGAACATCAGGGGGCACAACATGCACTCACGGATGAAACTACACCCGTAAAAGTTATAGATCCTTCCCAGTAGTTGCATGGAGCAGAGATGGTGAGCGGTGTTTTTTATCACATGCAATGGATTCCACATTATGCATGTCATTGTGCGCATGTGTTTGCTCCAACCCATTCAGCACACTCACCAAGGCGAATACAAGAAGCGAGCCCGATAGGAGCTGAGCATGTAGTTGATAGTTGATGCGCATGACTACCAACATACATTGGAAGATCAACATGGACACTATACATCCTTGTGTTGCTGGTTCGGTTACACCAAGAAGACCATGCGTATGCTAGAAGACGAGTTAGATGAAGGAGCCACACCAATGCACCTGGATGCAATGGAGGCAAGAGTTCGCTTTAGCAAGATGTCACCATGGGGTGCATGCACACCATCATAGATGACCAATCTTGGCATCAACTCACCACCTTCACCATCACAAGCACGTCAAAGAGTTGGTCTCACCACAACAGACCGGGTGTCAGTGATGTCTTGCATGGATTGCTCAAGCCATTTTGTCTCACATGAGCAAATGTGCATTGTAATGTAATGTCGTGTCAAGTGGAAGTTCAAGTGTTAATAGTTGGATGTAATAGTCATAGAGTAGATGAAGAGTCATGAGGGTAGATGAACTATCACAAAGGGGAATGTCAAGGGTCACCCCACCCTTTTCTATAAATAAAACCTCATAACTCATTGTAAAGGCTTTTGGTCAACCAAGCTTTGATAGGAGTATCTTAGAGAAAGCTTGGACAGTATTGTAATAAACCTTGGCTTTTCCAATGCGTAGAGCTAGTACATCTCTTTGGAGGAGTAGGGGGTTGTGGTTGTAACGTTCCACTATTGGAACTAGTTGTTGCACATGGATGTATTGTATGACTAAAACTTACACTTCTTAATATAACAGAACCAACACGTTTCATGCATATATTATATTGTATTTTATGCTATCTCATTTACTCTAAATGATATATGTATTGGTTTGCTTACGCATGCATGTATGGACTATTCTGTATAAGTATGTATGAATCTTTCTTAAATGTGTTGTTGGTTTAACCATCAATCTAGATTGCTTGCTAACTTGATTTCCATCTTGTGATGCATCTTCGCTCATGTGTTCCCTTCCAAGCTACACACTATTATAGGTTTCCAAGGGGTGCACTCACCTTACCCTCAGTGTGTTAGAACCTCTCTTGCACCTTCCTGTTGTGGTAACCAATAACCCCCCTCTTTGCTTAGTATTAGCGATAATATCAAGCAAAGGGGGACCCTTAACAAAAAATCTCAAAAATATTTTTATCAAGATTTTTGTATTTGACTCCCTAAAAGCTATATCGCATCGCAGAGAGAGAGTGAAGAGTTTTCCTATGCGCGTAAATAGCCTGCAAAGAAGCGATGCGAAATTCATCGCATCGCATACTTTGAAAGCGCCTTTAAAGGAAAATAAAAAGGAATCGCCGACGGCCGATATGCGACGTCGCATATCGCAAACGTCGCAAAAGCAGCGCACAACGAGCAAATGAATGTTGCGATATTGCGATTTGCGATCCTACAAACTGCGATTTTGCGATTTGCGACCTGCGACGAATGAGACTATTAATTGCTACGATACGAATCACAGAAACCAATCATCGCAAAGTTCCCTCGGCATGATCTGTAAACCCAAAATCGAGCACTCACCCTAAGGGAAATTAATGATTGCACGCCTGAGTATCCAAAGATGATCATGTTACGTTTTTCGAAGAGTCAAGTCATTATGAATGTCATGATTATGCATTCATTAGAGTTTAAAGCTTTCATGTCAATCTTTTCGTCATGTCTCTTTTCCTTTGCGTAAACAGTAAGGCAGTAACTGATATAAATCTATATGCAGGAAACATCCAAGGAAAAGGGGAGAACGCCAATACTTGAAGAACAGAGAGGAGATGCCTTCGCAAATGAATGCCGCATGCAGCAAAGCCGCGGAGTCCAGAGTATCACTCCATAGACACTGATGAAAATAGACTATCCAAGACTCAGAATCAAAGGCGCACAAAAGCAGCATGTTTGCAAAATATCCTGAAGCTCAGATTGGATAAAGCAAAAAGAAAAACGCTGAAAAGGGATGATGCTTCAGAAAAGCCTGGAACAAATAATGGAAGCATTTTTCAATACGTAACATTGTTCAGGAAACGAAATCCCTAACTCATTGAGTCATTCACACGGCCGGAAACCGAAATAGCAACAGCACAATCAATTTGAAAGAAATCTGGGTTATACTAAGTATACGCACAGCAAAAAACACCCAGTCAGAGGAAGATTTTCAAAAATATCTTCTAGATTGTCAGAAAGAGGTGCCAGCTTTTGTTATTTCTACTTTCATCACCCGAGCAAAAGGAAAAGACAACCAGCCGAATCTTTCCAGGCGAACCTCACATTGCTTACAACACTAAGGAACAGATACAGAAACGGTTAGAAATTAGATTCAATTTTTAGAAATAAATTTGCTTTAGTAAAAGGGTGGTCATTTGAAGCCGTTCCCTAAATTTGTGTAATTAAGATTAGTTAGTTAGTAGTATTTAACCCTTCTCATGGCATTTGGAGAAGGGTCTGGAAATTTGTCAAAAAACTTGTCCTCAGAACATGCACTTTTGCACCCTCGGAGGGGGTTTTTGATGAATGGATGGATCGGGATTTATTTATGTTTGCATTTTAATATCTGCTACTGATGTTTCACTTCTGTACTCTTAGTAGATGTTAGAAGTAAGTAGAGATAAATCGTTATTGCTTGAAGTTTGTGAGTGAAATCAGTCATAAATGGTACTTTTATCTCTTGATTAATTTCTGCTCATATTCTTAGAGTGATATACAGCTGATTTGTTTATGTGTTAATGTATGAATGTCTGGATTACCATTTGGCACTTTTGTACGGTGGAATCATTTGTTTGTGCTTGACATATGAACAACTGATTATGCGATATGCTGCTCACAACTGTTTTGCCTAACTTCTTATGCAGAATGGTTCATCTTAATTGATTTATATTCTTATGATAGCTGAATGATCTTTATTACCAATTGTTGTATGAAATCTTTTTAGATCGCATAATGAAAGAATTTTACCTCGGGTTAGTATAGATTAGATGTGCTATTTTTGTTAGATTACAGTAGCATAGAGTCAGTTTAGAGTCTAGAATTAAATTAGTTTAAAATTACCTTTTGATTAGTATCTTCAAAATCTACACACACACACACACATCTTTTAGATTGGGAAGCTAGTCCCATCATCCCCAGTCGGACCCGCTACACCAAACGGGCAAGGAGCCGCCAACCAGGTTCCCGACCGGGTGGGTATCCCCCTTGTTGTTGACCCGATTTCAGGGCCCTCAACATATTTGGCGCTAGAAGGAGGGCACGAACTATGAATGGCAACTAAGTCAAAATCTAAATGCCATTCTGAGAGTAAATCACCCTCATCAACTCCCTCGACTTCTCCACTACTGTTAAACCCGGAGTTACAAGTCGCTCGAGTATCCACCGCTGCTACCTACCCTAATATATCAGACCAACTCATTATTGAACCCCTTGAAATTCAAACTTTGATTCGTAAACTCCAGGGATTCTCTATTTTTCTCATAGGTCTGATAAATCTAACAGCAGCGTGACTTCGCAGTACGATCCTGCTCACCCTCTGACCAGATTGAAGAGCGAAAAATTTGGTATTCAACCAAGTGAACTCCCTCTTCCTACTAGGAAAAGAGAAAGGAAAGCACCACCAAAGTCTGACCGTGAGACTCTTTCATCCACTTCGTCCATTTCAACACCCTCACCGCGAAGTCAACCACCCACATCCTCATCCCAAATCACTCATCCATCTTCCACACTTCCTCTTCAATCATCAACGATCATAATACCTTCATCTTCTCAGCATCAGGGACCGTCTTCTGCACTCTCATTAACTAGCGGCTCAACGATGGCCCAATCTCCATGGAACAATCCTGGGGCGGTTTTAATGCCTCCACCCCTGAGCCCAATACCAGCCCATCTTGAGAAGTGGCTACCTAAATTTAATCCAGAAATAGGCATGCTAGCTGAAGAGCATATCAATAATTTCATGCTTTCTGTTAATCTCAACGGAGTTACCAACGAAGATGCTATCGTCTGACTTTTTCCTTACACAATGCAAGGAACAGCCGGGTCATGGTACTTTTCGTTACCTTCTGGGTCCATCACAAGTTGGGACATTTTTCAAAGTCAATTCCTCACCAAGTTTGGCGATGACAGATCAATAGCGACATTGATCAATGACCTATCTAATCTTAAAGCTGAGGCTAGAGAACCCATTAAAGATTTCAATTTACGGTTCAACAAGATCCTCAACAAGATTCCCGCTGCTTCTCAACCTAGCAAGGAAGTAAGATGTGAATGGTACATCACGGCCTTACCATCAAACTTGGCCATCTTCGTAGATAGGGCAAACAAGACGACTTTAGTTGAAAACTTAACTGAGGCATTAGCAGTAGAAAAACGCGTAGTCGCCCTAGAAAAGAGATCTGCAATAGAAGAACGCAAATCTAAGAAGATCTCTTTCAAAGAAGACACCAAGAAGAAGCAAACGAAAGATCCTTTCGATATGGAAGGATTACAAAAGGTGTTAAAGGCCATGTCCAACGAGATGATTGACATAAGAAAACAAGTAGCAGAAACTTCTTCAAAAAATCCCTACAGATCTTTTAAAAGAAACCTTCCCATGGAGGTGAAACCACCCAATGCTGTCTCAAACGTCGAATCTGAAGAGGAAGAAGAAGAAGAGAATACCACTAAAGGGCAGACCGATGATGAAGAAGTTGTGGAACTACAAGGAATGTGGGATTTCATCCTCCCACAAGAAGAGGATCAAGAAGCATTTCCGGTTAGCACACGAAGCAAAAATCAACTTGATCCTCCCCAAACTACCCCTAAACAGAAGGGCGCAAGCCCTGCAACAAAAGATAAGGTCGCAACAAAAAAAACAACCACTAGAGTGACCCAATTTAGCCCAGTCCAATCAGATCAAGCACCTCCATCAAGAACACTGATAGTGTCGGATGAAATGGAGTATAACATTATCGATGACATGAAAAAGACTAGGGCTAATATCACTCTTTACGAATTGAGATAATTGAAACATCAACAGAAAATAATGATGAAGGAATTACATGTTGTGCCTACTACATCTTTACCTACAGCTGTAGCTTCCCACAACATGGCAAGACCTACGACCAACATGATCAATGAGATTGATCCGAATGACATTGCCTTGATTGGAGGAAGGTCAAGATCCCATACTCCTCCTTTTCTCCCCACTTATGAAATTTTCAATAAAAACGTGCAAAATTGCCTGATTGATTTTGGTGCTTCAACGAATATTCTACCTAGATCAATATGTGCCAAATTGAATGTTCAACCTTAGAAATCTGCAGTGCGCATAGTTCAACTTGATCGATCTCAAGTCGAAGTGATTGGTGAACTTAACCAGGTGACCATAAGATTTTCGTCTAACCCGAAAGTATGTCAGGTTATCGACATTCTAGTGGTTGATATCCCTGAATTCTATGGTTTAATTCTTAGCAGGGATTGGTCTGAGAAACTCCACGGATATTTCTCAACCGACTGGTCGCACATGTGGTTACCCTACAATGGAAAACCCAATCAAATAAAGGTCGAACGAGAATTGCACCAAAAGTACATAGTGACAGAACTGGAAGGAGAGAACGAAGCAATAGCATACAACAACAGTATCATAGGCAATTACTCGGTAGATTCTTTCCTCTGCAATTTCAATGCTCACACTTCACCTTACTTAGAAAATTCAGTTGTGTCCCAAGTTGAAAACTTTTCCCAAACTGATGATTCAAGGTGTTTTAATTTTTTAGATAGTTCTGTAAATACATCTTTATTTTGGAAATTATATTTTGATGGCTCTAAATCTAACGAGGGAGCAGGAGCAGGATGCGTTCTGATTAGCCCAGACGGAAAAAAGACCATGCTTACATGTAGACTTGAGTTCGATTGCACAAACAATACAGCGGAATACGAAGCCTTGGTGCAAGGCCTATACAAAGCAATCGACTTGAATGTTAAGTATCTTCAAGTCTTTGGAGATTCTGAAATTGTTGTCAAACAGGTACGTAACACCATACATTGCCAGTCAAGTCATTTAAAGCACTATCAATCTTTAGTACAAGATCTGACTTCACATTTCATAGCATTCAATATTTCGTCAATCCCAAGACTCCAAAATGCGAGCGCAGACTTGTTAGCTAACGTAGCCTCTAGACTGATCCCCTCCGAAGATTTTAGTCCCAATAGGTTTTCCATAGAATTAATCTTTAAACCATCCATCCCTGACAACATCACCAACTGGAGAGTATTCAATGACGATCCAAACATCGTAAATTTCCTCACTTCTGAAGGATCCTACTCAAATCAAATAATTGGCGAAGACCATCATGATCACCAAATTCAGCAAAATAGCACTGATAACGCTATACCTAAATCGGTGGTTAAGTTAGAAGATTTGTATGATTTGAAAAGTCGGTTTAAAAGGTCTGCCAATTCTAAACTCTACAGTTCAACTCTGAACTATGAATTAGTGAACCCAGGGACCGATCAGAAGCCGCAAAACGTTAATCTAGGCCACGGCCTGGCCCCTGAAGAAAAATCAGCATATATCCGTCTTCTGAGACAATTCAAAAACGTTTTTGCGTGGAATTACGATGAGCTGAAAACATACAACACTTCTATCATTCAACACACTATCCCTATGATTGACAATGAAAAACCTGTCCAGCAGAAGCTCAGAAAAATCCACCCCAACTTAGAAAATCAGATAAAGACTGAGCTAAATAAATTGTTGAGAGCCAGAATAATTTTCCCCGTCAGACACTCCAAATAGGTATCCAATATGGTGCCTGTTAGGAAGAAAAGCGGAGATATTAGAATCTGTATTGATTTCCGGAATCTCAACAAAGCCTGTCAGAAAGACAATTTTCCCCTCCCACCTATGGAGCAAATACTACAGGCAGTAGCGGGCTTAGAATTAATGTCTTTTCTGGATGGATTTTCAGGATACAATCAAGTGCTGGTACATCCCAATGATCAGTTGAAAACCACATTCCGAACCAAGTGGGGCAAATACGCATATCGGAAGATGCCATTTGGTCTGATCAATGCCGACGCTACCTTTCAGAGAGCCATGGACATCGCGTTTAAAGGTTTGGTCAATAAATCGGTAGTGATTTACCTGGATGATATAACAGTGTACTCCAAGAAGTGAAGCGACCATCTCAAAGATTTGAAACAGATCTTTCAAAGATGCTTAAGGTATGGAATTTCACTTAACCCAAAGAAATCTTTTTTCGCATTAAGTGAAGGGAAATTGCTCGGATTCATAGTGTCGAAATCTGGTATTCACATTGAACCTGACAGAATCAAAGAAATTTCCGAAATATCCATACCCCATAACAAAAAGGCCATGCAATCTTTCCTTGGACAAATCAATTTTGTAATAAGGTTTGTCCCCGATTTTTCACGTATTATTTCTCCTTTACAAAATATGATAAAAGAGAATTCAAATTTTAAATGGGGCATAGATGAGCACGAAGCATTCAACTTGATCAAACAAGCTATCATCAACGCTCCATCTTTAGCTACCCCAAATTTTTCATAATCTTTCATCTTATACACTTTTGCCTCAGAGAAATCTTATGCCGCGATTTTGACTCAAGTAAATCAAGAAAAGGCGGAAGCTCCAATCGCATTCTTTAGCACGAACTTACAAGGTGTTGAAATCAATTACTCAGACATGGAGAAATAGGCTTATGCTGTTTTCAAAGCGATCAAATATTTCAGACCTTTCTTACTTAAAGCCCATACCAAAGTCGTAGTACCGTTTCCAGCGGTAAGAAACCTTTTGGTACAGAAGGATGTGGGCGAAAAGAGAGCAAATTGGATTACCGCTCTACAAGAATACGATCTCGAGATCAAACCAACAAACATCGTAAGAGGTCAAGGCTTCTGCAAGATGTTAGCTGGAGCATCGCAAATTCCTGAGAACTCATCTGAAGAGGTACACACGTATGAGGTAAGCCTAAACGACGCAGAATCATTATATGTGGACACCATTTATTATCTTAAGAACGGGTATACTCCATCGCATTTGGATCACACCAAGAAAAGAGCCCTAAGATTGAAAGCTAAACAATACCAGCTCATAAATGATGTTCTGTTTAAAAAGAATTACGATTCTGTACTTCTTAGGTGTCTTGAGAAAAATGAAGCCGAAAAGGTTTTGCAGGAACTCCACGATGGACCAGCAGGTGGACACTATGCTGGAGAGACTACTGCGCATAAGATCTTACGTGCAAGATATTATTGGGCCACGCTATTCAAAGACTCATACAATTACGTAAGGAAATGCCAAATCTGCCAGACTGCTGCAGGGAAACAAAGGAAATCGTCCATGCCACTACAGCCGGTCAACATCGAGCAACCATTCAACCAATGGGGCTTGGAGATAATAGGTGAGATCGTTCCTCACTCTTCTAAGCAGCATAGGTATATCCTCACGGCAACAGATTATTTTACTAAATGGGTAGAAGCAGTTCCTCTCAAGACAGTTAATTCTGAAAACATTATTGAATTTATAGATCAATTTATCATAACTAGGTTTAGATTGCCAACGACCTTAATGTTTGATAATGCATCGTACTTTTCAGGAAATGCAATGACTGAGTTTGCATTAAAAAGAAGGTTCAAATTGAAATATTCTGCTAATTACTATCCGCAAGGTAATGGGTTGGCTGAATCAACAAACAAAAACCTAATCAGGATTATCAAAAGAACAGTCGACCAAAACCAAAAGAATTGGCACATAGCGCTGGTTAATGCTTTATGGGCAGACAGAATTACGAAGAAAGCTTCAATCGACACTTCTCCCTTTAATTTAGTTTATGGGAAAGAAGTGGTTCTTCCAACTCACTTAGCCATTCCCTCTTTGTCTCTAGTACAACACATCGATGAGGTATATACTTCCTCTTTGCAATTAAGACAAATGGAAATAATCAAACTAGAAGAACGCCGAGAGCAAGCTAAGAAAACCCATGCTCACCACCAAGCGCTAATAAAATCCTCTTTTGACTCAGCCATCATAACCAGAAAGAACTTTCAGATGGGAGATCTAGTTTTGAAATGGGATAAGGCTCATGAAGAGAAGGGCAAACATACGAAATTTCAGAAGCTGTGGCTTGGTCCTTTTCAGATTGTAGAAGTCATATGCCCATCGACGTTTGTGTTTCAGGACTTGGCAGGTAGAAGAGATTCTTTGCCTGTGAATGGACAGATCCTTAAAATGTATTTTCCATAGAAGATCACTCTTCTATTTTTTGTAGGATAGTTTTAGTTTCTTTTATTTTGTTTTTCTTATAAATAAAACCGGTTGTAAATGATCATTGAATAAGATTCATGAAAGAGCACACTAACTCTCTATCAGATTTTGACTTCACTTGTACAAATAGCAAAACTTTTCGAAAAATCTGATTTTTATTATTGACAAATAGAGTTAACTTTAGCTTGAATAATGATATTAGTTTCAACCTTTCAAAAGACTTTGATGAAAGCAACCTTTGGTAAAAAATTGTTTTGTGTCAGCACAATGAAAGGTATCATCAATAATAAAATAAATATTCTCTGCAAAGCTGTTATTTTCAAAACTCTATTATTGTCATCCAGAGCTTTCTTAAGGAAAAACAATGACTTCCTCCCAGCCAAAGGAAACCGCAGCATTCACAGAAACAATCCGAGAAAGCACTATATCTCAAAGAATAAGAGGTCTCATCACGAGCCGGCTTATCATGATCACAGATATTATAACTTGCTGACTTTGCCAATACTGTCTATCAAAACAAGGCAACGACTCAAGATTGTTGCAATCAAAAGACAAGGGGTCTCATCACGAGCCAGCTTGTTCAGCAAAAGTGTAAATCAAGTGAATGACTGTGTCATAATTTGGACACCAAACCAAGACATTGTTCTTTAGAGAGTAAAAAAGGAAAAAGTGCCAAAAAGGAATTTTCTCTGGAATGTTGTAAATAACCTCAAGCAGGAAAAAGGATCATTGCTGGATAACATGGTAACCCTGTCGAGGCTATGGACGCTTGCGGGCAGCAGAGGCTCTACCTATGACAAATGAGTATATTTTAAAGCCAGCATGCAGAGAAGACCTTATTTTATCTTTTAAAAAGGGCCGAGTAATGTCTGGTATAAATGCAAGAACTAAGCCTAGGGAAGCAGACAATTGGAATAAAAAAAGGGTTGAAGCAAAGTATCATTGACAGGATGAGGGGTAATCTACTCTATCTGTCCATAACAAAATTTAGACATATGAAAAATTTTCTATTTCGGAAGTGGAAATGTCAATAGAAAAGCAGAGATAACTGGTTCTTCACAGTGAATCGCCATTGTTGTGGTCACCAATAACCCCCCTCTTTTCTTAGTATTAGCAATAATATCAAGCAAAGGGGGACCCTTAACAAAAAATCTCAAAAATATTTTTATCAAGATTTTTGTATTTGACTCCCTAAAAGCTATATCGCATCGCAGAGAGAGAGTGAAGAGTTTTCCTATGCGTGTAAATAGGCTGCAAAGAAGCGATGCGAAATTCATCGCATCGCATACTTTGAAAGCGCCTTTAAAGGAAAATAAAAAGGAATCGCCGACGGCCGATATGCGACGTCGCATATCGCAAACGTCGCAAAAGCATCACACAACAAGCAAATGAATGTTGCGATATTGCGATTTGCGATCTGCGATCCTACAAACTGCGATTTTGCGATTTGCGACCTGCGACGAATGAGACTATTAATTGCTGTGATACGACTCGCAGAAACCACTCATCGCAAAGTTCCCTCGGCATGATCTGTAAACCCAAAATCGAGCGCTCACCCTAAGGGAAATTAATGATTTCACGCCTGAGTATCCAAAGATGATCATGTTGCGTTTTTCGAAGAGTCAAATCATTATGAATGTCATGATTATGCATTCATTAGAGTTTAAAGCTTTCATGTCAATCTTTTCGTCATGTCTCTTTTCCTTTGCGTAAACAGTAAGGCAGTAACTGATATAAATCTACATGCAGGGAACATCCAAGGAAAAGGGGAGAACGCCAATACTTGAAGAACAAAGAGGAGATGCCTTCGCAAATGAATGCCGCATGCAGCAGAGCCGCGGAGTCCAGAGTATCACTCCATAGACATTGATGATAATAGACTATCCAAGACTCAGAATCAAAGGCGCACAAAAGCAACATGTTTGCAAAAGATCCTGAAGCTCAGATTGGATAAAGCAAAATGAAAAACGCTGAAAAGGGATGATGCTTCAGAAAAGCCTGGAACAAAGAATGGAAGCAATTTTCAATACGTAAGATTGTTCAGGAAACGAAATCCCTAACTCATTGAGTCATTCACACGGCCGGAAACCGAAATAGCAACAGCACAATCAGTTTGAAAGAAATCTGGGTTATACTAAGTATACGCACAGCAAAAAACACCCAGTCAGAGGAAGATTTTCAAAAATATCTTCTAGATTGTCAGAAAGAGGTGCCAGCTTTTGTTATTTCTACTTTCATTGCCCGAGCAAAAGGAAAAGACAACTAGCCGACTCTTTCCAGGCGAACCTCACATTGCTTACAACACTAAGGAGCAGATACAGAAACGGTTAGAAATTAGATTCAATTTTTAGAAATAAATTTGCTTTAGTAAAAGGGCAGTCATTTGAAGCTGTTCCCTAAATTTGTGTAATTAAGATTAGTTAGTTAGTAGTATTTAACCCTTCTCATGGAATTTGGAGAAGGGTCTGGAAATTTGTCAAAAAACTTGTCCTCAGAACATGCACTTTTGCACCCTCGGAGGGGGTTTTTGATGAATGGATGGATCGGGATTTATTTATGTTTGCATTTTAATATCTGCTACTGATGTTGCACTTCTGTACTCTTAGTAGATGTTAGAAGTAAGTGGAGATAAATCGTTATTGCTTGAAGTTTGTGAGTGAAATCAGTCATAAATGGTACTTTTATCTCTTGATTAATTTCTGCTCATATTCTTAGAGTGATATATAGCTGATTTGTTTATGTGTTAATGTATGAATGTCTGGATTACCATTTGGCACTTTTGTACAGTGGAATCATTTGTTTGTGCTTGACATATGAACAAATGATTATGCGATATGCTGCTCACAACTGTTTTGCCTAACTTCTTATGCAGAATGGTTCATCTTAATTGATTTATATTCTTATGATAGCTGAATGATCTTTATTACCAGTTGTTGTATGAAATCTTTTTAGATCGCATAATGAAAGAATTTTACCCCGGGTTAGTATAGATTAGATGTGTTGTTTTTGTTAGATTACAGTAGCATAGAGTCAGTTTAGAGTCTAGAATTAAATTAGTTTAAAATTACCTTTTGATTAGTATCTTCAAAATCTACACACACACACACACACATCTTTTAGATTGGGAAGCTGGTCCCATCATCCCCAGTCGGACCCGCTACACCAAACGGGCAAGGAGCCGCCAACCAGGTTCCCGACCGGGTGGGTATCCCCCTTGTTGTTGACTCGATTTCGGGGCCCTCAACACTTCCTTGAATTACTGCAGCTATCACACCCTTGCTACCAATAGAGTTATCTTACTTGCCTCTGTGCGAAATTGTGGTCAAGGCATTACCGTAAGACCCACTACTGGGACTCCTACACCAAACAGTCTGAGGTCTAATTGGGACTTCTTACCGAGGAATTCCCCTTACATGTTGGCGAGTCGAGCACTATCAAAATTTTTGTGCTAGAAGGAGGGCCAGATGACAAGCTGAGTCCTCACATCTGTTTTGAATCTCTACATATCTATCATGACTAACTACCGAGTTGCTCTTTCGGAATGTATGTCTTATGGAAACAATTTCATTATCTCAGAAAATCTCTCAGATAACTTGTCTCATAAAACATATGATGGTGGAGGCTACGTAGCCTTGGTTAGGCACATGGTTAGCATTGTAGGCTCATGTGAAAGACATGGATTATTTGAAGAATACATGAGCTGCGTGTTGTTCATCTACACGCTTCGAGGGCACCCAATGCACTGGTGTGCCACACTGCCCAAAAAATCTATTCATTCTCTTTCTCATCTGGTCACAGAGATAGACCGTGCTTTCAATCACTTTGACTGTAAAGCACTCAACAAAGAAATTCTGAAATTACGAAAAGCACCCGATGAATCCGTTGAACAGTTTCACACACGCTTTTGTAATCTTGTATACCGATAATCCGAAGATGATATTGATTGGGAATTTCTTGATGGGAGATTTGAGTATCTTCTTTACATATATGAAAATCCGCAATTTTTGAAATCACTCGAAGTCCACTCATACTTTGGTGATGGAACTATGTAATCACAAGCAGGCACAGTCACTGTCACAAGTGATTATCCACCTTCACCTCATCAAAAAACTCCACCACTACAGAGTGGTGTGGGAGATCATGCACACACATATTTTGAATTGTCACATCCTGCCACCCCACCTGCTCTTGATATCTGCATGTATTTGGCTAGTAAGCTTGTTGGTTGTCACATGGATTCATTCCCTCGACCTGCGTCCTCGCATTATGTTGATCCTCTGGATTGCACTATCTTTTGTTCTTCCATTCTGAACTCCTCACCTACTATGAACGAGGATCAAGTTGTCGACAGAGTTGGTGTTGTGCAGCCAACCTGCACCATCATTCATGATGAGTGTGTGTGTGGGAAGCTAAAGAAGAACCTGTGGTGAAGGATGACTCCCTTCCAGTCATGCCTCATCCGCTTTATCCTGACATCCCTCGTGATTCTATCACTATTGCTTTCCCCTCCGAAAACCCATTTCCAGATGTTTCTACTTCTGATCATTCATCAAACACGTTGGATGTCAGACTATCATCATAGTGCAGAGAGGACACATCTTCCTCCAGAAATCCATCCTATCTATCATCTGTCATTTCTGAAAACACAGAGGTTGAACATCTTTTCTTCTTATCTGCCCCTTAGAACGATTCATCAAATCATGAGGATTCCGACAAACATCCTGAATTTTTTGACCTTGGTTGTCGTGATCTCTCTACTTTTCATCTGATCACAATGTTGATTGAATCATTGTTAATTTGCTTAAGGCACCAATCTACGATGATCTATCTGTCAACGGAGTCAAAACTCGTAGACTGTCGAGGCACTTCAGCCCGAGATGATGGTTATGTCAGGCCCTCACTGTCCTGAGGTTGGTTTCACTTTCGTTCAAGAAATTTTTGAAACACTCAAGGCTCCTCATCATTGTCTGCTTTGCATTGAAGATCAACCAAACACCCAGATTTTGCTTCCTCCACTCGAACTACACGATCCCATCGCTCATGCGTTGGAGGAATCTTACACAACAAGCACACATGCACAACATAAGTGGTTTACCTTTCTCACGTTTTCCTTCATGTCAAAGTCAAGAGAACGCACATAGTCAACATCTGCATGCAGTGTAGCACAACACCATGTTATCTCCACCGAGTGCACGTTACGCTCTTTTACTCATCTATGTTTTGTGGTTGCTTGTAAACTCAAAGTGTGTTTGTCTTCACTGTTATATCTTTCATGTTTGCTGGTTCGCATAGCTTTCTTGTTCGCAAACCATGCCTTCACCAACATGGGTCAACCAATGTGCCGGTGGCTGCATTGGAAGTATCACTTCACATGAGATGGGCCATGCACATTATCGTAGGAGTAGGATTAGTGTTTGCCTTCAGTCTGATTGCTTGCATGCTTTTTTTTCTTACTTTCTCTGCTTGTTTGTGTGCTTTCTTTCTTGTTTGTTTACTCGCTTTGCTCTCGCTTTTGATTCTACTTTTTCTTTGCTTTGTTGCTTGTTTGCTTGCTTTTTTCATAGGTTAGTTTCCCATGAAACCATGTATGACTCTTGAAACAAGCTGGGTAAAGTACGAGAAGACTTGTAAAACTATCAACATTTGGTTATCTCTTGTCCGCTCTCTTATGTAATAACTTGTCATCTTCAGTCCATGATACATCAATTCAAAACATGTATTGTTCGAAGTGAACCTTGGTGAAAACACAACACTTGTGTGCTCACTAGTATCACCTACTCTAGTCAGTTGTTTTTGGGTTAACCCTTGTCATCTCAGTCAAGTAGAGTAAGGTGAGTGTGAAAACCTTAACAGGCACATCATAGGTATAATAACTACTTTGAGGGAACAACCTCTTCTACTCTCAATAAGTCAGGATCCCTCTTCCACCTCTGAAATGAATAAGTTATATGCACAGTTACGAACCTGAAAAATGAAAAAAAGGAAAAAGTGGAAAAAGTGGAAAAAGTTTGAAAAAAATGAAAATGAATAATGCGAAATAAGAGAAAGGCTTCCTGCGCAAAGAGGTGATGCAAGTAACTCTATCAAGGTACTGACCAAGCTCACTGGAAGCAGAGCCATGCTTTTGTTCCTATGTGACTCCGTCGGGGTATTATCCAAGCCTGCTGGCAGCGAAGCAACACTAGAGATGAAACTATGACTCTGATAACTATACTATTGTGCACCAATATACCCCTCAACCCCAATTGGAACAATTGTGTTGACTTGGCTTGGAATGTTTGTCAATCGACCAAGATCTTGGTAGATGCTACATCTTACAATCAAGCAAGTGTGGGAACCAAGACAAGCTAAGAACTGAACAATACTTTCGGAGGTGTTAGACTTGATTTTGACAAACAAGGTCCATTCAGGGAGCTGGAGTTCTACCAGTGTGTTGCCAAGTGTTGTAGCAGCTACAACCACCCTCCAATATTTTTCCTTAGCTTCATTTTGGAGCCTCCCTACCAACCTTCACAGGAGCATGTCTTGCTTCATCAAGTACACAAACTCCAGTGGTTTTCTTGTAGAAATACACCCTCTCAATCAAACCTTGATGCATTCCCCTCACAGGCTATTCATACGGACTTGGTCCCGCAGTAGGATGAGAAACTCCTTCAATAATTTGCGCAAATTTGGAGGGAAACTAGCCTTCCCTCCAGAAATTGCGCAATCCTAACTAGTAGCCTGCTGGGCCCCGGAATTGCGCAATTCTGTTGAGCAAGCTTCACCTAGAAAATTGCACAATCCTTCCCAGTTGGGTTGCTTAGCCGAAAATTTATGCAAATCTAGGCAGTAGTCAGCTGCTTTTCCCAGAAATTGCGCAGGTCTTTTGAATAGCTATCCCAGCTCCCAGCCAGAAATGTGTGCTTTCTCCCAGCAGTTGAGCAGCCTCTTTCATGTGCAACTGAGTTGACTAGTTCCCTCCAGGACCAAGAAAAACAAGCTTGCATGCATGGGCTGCTTCTCTGACGGAAGCATGCAAATGCATCCATTGTTTTAGGGACCTATTTTTGGCAGGCAGAGGTTACATGCAAGGATTATTTCAAAAACCTGCTACCAAGTGTCGCTTTCCCTAGATTTGTGGCATGCACGTGACAACCTCAATTTTATCAAAACTCATCAACATGACGCTATAGAGATCATTCCTCATATCAATCTTGCAGCGCTGACATCCCACATCTCATCTAGGTGCTGTCGGCACATTCAACTCAATTGTTTTGGGGTAAGCCCGCTTTCCATGTCTTGTGTTGCATTTCTAGTGCTTTTTGTGTTTCACTTTGTATGAATGTTGTCTGCTTGATTTTAGTAAGGGCTTGTTGTCATTTTGATACATACTAGCTTGTACCAGGACTGTTTCAGTTTTCGTTGCTATCTTATTGATGTTGCATGCATGAAACTATTTTGCACGAACGATCGCTGATTCGGCGACTCACTTCACCCACATGCATGTTGATCTATTTAATGAATCTTTCATTCAATGTTTACATGCAAGATCAATCACTTTTTCTTTCAGTTAGTGTCACAATGCATTCACTTTCACATTCGCTTTTAGTTTCCCGTCAGCAAGTCTGGTCAACCTTGGCCCAGACTCTACCTTCCCTGAGACAACATTGTGCAATCCGGGGAAGGCAGGCTCTATCGTCCTCTCCAGAAATACGCATTTCTACCCAAGCACTATCCTCTAGGACTATTTTGCACATTTCTGAGGGACAGTGACTGCTAGCCCCGAAAATTACGCAATGCAGTCCCTGAGCCTGCAGTCACTTCCAGCTGGAATTACGCATTGCGTAATTCCAACAGTCAACAACGAGACTGGACAGTGCATTGCACAGTTCTAGTAGTCAGTCATCCTCCCAACTTTTGGGTGTAGTATAGGGTCTATAAATGTACCAAGATTTAATTTTTTCATACAGATAGTTCGTGAACTTTGAAACGTAGCAATGGAAATGCCAAAGAAATCCAGTGGCAACCTGAAAAACAATTGCTAGTCTATCTTGCATATTAATCTCATCAATAAATGAAATCCTGCACTAAAAGAGAACTCAAGAAACACCAATACTAACAATTAAATCATGCGGGAAATAAAAGGCAATTAACAATGCGAAACGAAATTCAGAAAAGAAATCATAACTTGAAACAAAATAGTGTCCACACAATATTGAGAGACTGTAAATGCTGGAAGGAATTCAAAATCATTTTGCCTGTACTAATTCTTCTTGTACTAATTCTGTGTGAAATTAACTTGAAAGCATTGGCAAGTAAATCTACAACGTAAATAACTTATGAAAGAAATTAAATTAATATGAATCTCTCACCTTCCTTGTCCCTGAAAATGAATCGTGTAGAAATGTCTAGAAATTTATGGGGAAACTACAATAGAAGTTAAACATTATTGGTGTTGAACATAGTGCAATTTTCTTTTTATAAATGTCTGCTTTCAAAACCATAAACACTCAAGTCGATCTCAGGTTCTGGAATATTAATTAAATGGGTCTGGATCAATTTGAGTTGAACATTAGAGCTCATAAAGGTAAAGCCGATCTGGATGCAATTTGATAAGAAGAAATCTCCATGCACAACCCTTGATGCAGCAAATGTAATAGGAACAAATTGCAGCAAATCAAATTAACTTTAAAACTGAAGATAAAATATTGTAGCAAATTAAATGACATTAACTTGAAGAATGAAAAGAGACTGAAAGTGTTTAAATAAAATCACATAGTAAATAATAATCTAAATGCTAATTAATTTAAGAATTGTAGACCAGTGTCGAGCTGGTATGGCAGCCAACCTAGCCAGCTCACACCCTCGATTAACCTAGTTCACACAGTAATCAAAATCATTAGATACAATAAATGAATAGAAAAAGCATGGATGAAAATCGCTTCAATTAATTCCTGAAAGCACAATCTTTTACATCAAGTAAACAACATTCAACTCCAATAAGACGAGAGGAGCGATCCGTTGGTGATAAACATGTGATGCCACATTGGGACAACTCCTCTTCCCTTCTACGCACTCCCTTCATGCACACTGCCTCTGGCTCGATCGATTTCCTAATTCTTGTCTATCTAATTACTTGACTGATCTATTCCCTTGCTCCATGAAGTCTCTTAAACTTATATAGGCATTGATTTACAAAATGGGGATTTTCAACATCAAATCGAAATACAAGAGGGGTAGATTGTGAATCTTAACAATTTTCTAGGAATAAGATGGAGTTTGTAAATAAATGTCAAAATAGGAATTGTTTCTGGCAAGTCTTTCCTCTTTTCCCAGAATGATGTTGTGGGTGGACCAACTTCTTCCTTGAATTTCCGGTTCAAATAAGATTAATTCCCTCAGCAATTTGGGATCGCCTGGAGAATTTCTATTTTATAAATAACAATGTTGACTCCACATCAGATGGGCACAACACCGCATCATCACAACTTGGTGTATCTATAGAAGAAGAATTATTAGCGCAGTTTTTGAATTAACGAAGTTTGAAACCATTCTATGCAATTTCCAAAATTCTATGTGCAAAGTGATATGCTTTTGATCCAGGATAATCATACATTTGGGTACAGACTTTAAAGCTCACAACGTAGTCTGGATGAATATGAGTATTCATGTGTGTGATCCAAACAATAAAATATTTATCATCAACACCACCATCACAATGTCCATTGCTAGGATGAAATTGTTGAGAGCGAGGTTGAACCTGCTTCATGTTTCCCATTATTAACTGTGCTGTAAGCCATTTCCTTCAACATCTGAATGGCTAGCATTGACATGTGAACAATCTTCTGGAGAAGGATGAACACAAATAGCATAAGCTGCCCCATTGTTTGGTGTATATATTTGGCCAAAACCATGTAATATGATGCTAGCTACACCCTTTTGAGAAGTACCATCCAAGGAATACCTGATATTAGCCTTGTCATAGAATTTTCTAGTCATCTCAACGTGATTTTGAAATGCCTGCAATCGAGCCTATCTGAAGAACTTGATGGAACACATCGATAAATACCAACAATGCTGCTAAATGTTACAAGTGTACTGAGATCAGCCAGTCTGTCAGCTAACTCACCATATCAAAAGGTTTCAGAACTATTAATACAAACAACAGATTTTGATTCACACACACCCATTCCATAATATACATTTGTTGCATTTGTTTCTTTAGATAGAGGCCTCGACTATACTTTTAATATATCAAAATACCACACTTGAAAACCATTACAGCTTGTCTCACCATTGTATCATTGACCACAATGATGAACAGTGTATGCCAAAAAGGGTGGTATTGTATTTGGAGGAAGCATAACAATTGGATACAGTAGATCATCTCTTCTATAACACATGTAACACAAAAAGCAATATGGTCGATGAGAACTGAAAATGAGTGTAGTCCAGAAACTATTCAGAGTGTAGGAAGCCCACTGTAACTAGCGCAGGAATCCCAATTGGTGCAGGAATCTACTTCACTGCCAAAGAAGGTAAATGCAGGACCAAAGCCTGTATAAAATCATGATCAAACCAGTTTTAAGGCTGCAACATACAAACCTATATTAATAATGTTTTAATCCTCAAAAAACAAGGGAAATAAAAAATATTATTCAAAATAATCATTTAGCCAAACAAGAGAATGAGAGGTTCTGAGTAAGAATAGGAAAAAATGGAGGCCCAACACAAGAAGCTTGGACTCTGCCTTGTGCAATCTTGGCAGTTAGTCTCCCGACCTCCTGGCGAAAATTGCATGGCCTTCATGATTAGTCACACAGGTATGTTGCAAGTCAGTTATCAAGTTCATTTTGGTTTCCTACTGACACATTGCTTTCCATGAGTGTTGCCATGTCTCCAGGTATCGGAGGTGTTCATATGCCTCTCATCAGGACAATTACAATGGTTTCCAAGAGAGTAGATTCGAAGACACCTTTCAAACCACACTTGCAGAGGCAGTCGATCAAGTGTCTATGAGCTTGCATACTCACAAAGATATCAAGTTGTTCGTAGACAAGGACATCAAGATATGGTGGTAGCATCATCACAATGAGCAACATCATGAACAATAGCTTAAGGCAGCATATGACGTGCAAAAAATGCAAGAGGAACGTTGTTAACAACATGGAGGCAGAACAAAGTTGCAAGCTCAAGAAGATCCACTGATGATGAAAGAAAATTTGGAGACTCAGGCTATGAGGTGACGGCGCAATCATGCGAAGACAGAGAATGGAACAAAGAAGAAGTTGGATGTGCTGAAGCAAAAACTCAAGGAATAACATGAGCTTCACAGACAAGCGAATGAGTTGCAGCAGGAAAAAGAACATCAGGGGGCGCAACATGCACTCACGGATGAAACTATGCCCGTACAAGTTATAGATCCATCCCAGTAGCTAGCACGGAGCAAACATGGTGAGCAGTGTTGTTGATCGCATTCAAGGGATCCAATAGCATGCATGTCATTGTGCACATGGGTGTGATCCAACCCATTTAGTACACTAACAAAGCGAATACAAGAAGCAAGCCTGACTAGAGCTGAGCATGTAGTTGACAGTTGATGCGCCTGACCACCAACACACACTGGAAGATGAGCACAGACACTATGCATCAGTGTGTTGCTGGTTCGATTACACCAAGAATACCATGCGCATGCTAGCAGATGAGTTGGATGAAGGAGCCACACCAATGCACCTGGATGCAATGGATGCAAGAGTTCGCTTCAGCAAGATGTCACCATGGGGTGCATGCACACCATCATAGATGACCAAGCTTGGCATCAGCTCACCACCTTCACCATCACAAGCACGTCAAAGATTTGGTCTCACCACAATGGACCGGGTGCCAACAATGTCTTGCATGGCTTTCTCAAGCCATTTTGTCTCACATGAGCACATGTGCATTGTAATGTAACGTCATGTCAAGTGGAAGTTCAAGTGTCAATAGTTGGATGCAATAGTCATAGAGTAGATGAAGAGTCATGAGGGTAGATGAACTATCACAAAGGGGAATGTCAAGGTTCACTTCACCCTTCGCTATAAATAGAACCTCATAACTCATTGTAAAGGCTTTTGTTCAGCCAAGCTTCGATAGGAGTATCATAGAGAAAGCTTGGACAATATTGTAATGAGCCTTGGCTTCTCCAATACACAGAGCTAGTACATCTATTTGGAGGAGCAGGTGGTTGTGGTTGTAACATTCCACTATTCGAACTAGTGGTTGGACATGGATGTATTGTATGATTGGAACTTACACTTCTTAATATAATAGAGCCAGCACGTTTCATGCATATGTTGTATTGTATTCTATGCTATCTGGTTTACTATAAATGATATATGTATTGGTTTGCTTACACATGCATGTATGGACTATTCTATATAAGTATGTATGAATATTTCTTAAATGTGTTGTTAGTTTAACAATCAGTTTGGATTGCTCGCTAACTTGCTTTCCAACCTGTGATGCATCTTCAATCGTGTGTTCCCTTCCAAGCCAGGTACTATCACATTTCCAAGGGGCGCACTCACCTCACCCTCAGTGTGTTAGAAACTGTCATGCACCTTTGTAGACTTACTGTAGCTGTCACACCCTTTCTACCAATAGAGTTATCTTACTTGCCTCTGTGTGAAATCGCGGTCAAGGCATTACCGTACGACCCACTACTGGGACTCCTACACCAAACAGTCTGAGGTCTAATTGGGACTTCTTATCTAGGAGATCCCCTTACATGTTGGTAGGTCTAGCACCATCAACATTTTGGCACTAGAAGGAGGTCAAGATGACAAGCTGAGTCATCACATCTGTTTTGAATCTCTACATATCTATCATGACTAAATACCGAGTTGCTCTTTTGGAATGTATGTCTTATGGAAATGATTTCATTATCTCGGAAAAGCTCTCGGATAACTTTTCTCGTAAAACATATGATGGTGGAGGCTACGTGGCCTTAGTTAGGCATGCAATTGGTGTTTTAGGCTCATGTGAAAGACATGGATTCTTTGAAGAATACATGAGCTGTGCGTTGTTCGTCTACACGCTTCAAGGTCACCCAATGCTTTGATGTGCCACGCTGCCCAAAATATCTATTTATTCTCTTTCTCATATGGTCACAGAGATAGACCATGCTTTCAATCACTTTAACTATAAAGCACTCGACAAAGAAATTCTAAAATTAAAAAAAGCACTCGATGAATCCGTTGAATAGTTTCACACAGACTTTTGTAATCTTGCATACCGATTCCCTGAAGATGATATTGATTGGGAATTTCTCGATGGGAGATTTGAGTATCCTCTTTACATATATGAAAATACGCAATTCTTGAAATCACTTGAAGCCCTCTCATACTCCAGTGATGGAACTGTGTAATCACAGCCAGGCAAAGTCGTTGTTGCAAGTGATTGTCTGCCTTCACCTCATCAAACAACTCCACCACCACGGAGTTGTGTGGGAGATCATGCACACAAATCTGTTGAATTGTCACATCCTACCACCCCAACTGCTCTTGATATTTGTGCAGATTTGGCTTGCAATCCTATTGGTTGTCACATGGATTCATTCCCTCAACCTCCGTCCTCGCGTTCTATTGATCCTCCGGATTGTACTATCTTGTGTTCTTCAATTCTAGACTCCTCACCTGTTGTGAACAAGGATCAAGTTGTCGACAGAGTTGGTGTTGTGTAGCCAACTTGCACCATCATTCATGATGAGTGTGTGTGGGAATCTAAAGAAGAACCCACGATGAAGGATGACTCCCTTCCAATCGTGCCTCATCCGCTTTATCCTAACATCCCTTGTGGTTCTGTCACTGCTGATTTTCCCTCTGAAAACCCATTTCCAGATGTTTCTACTTCCGATCATTCACAAGACACATCGGATGTCATTCTATCATCATCATGCAGAGAGGACATATCTTCCTCCAGAAATCTATCCTATCTGTCATCTGTCATTTCTGAAAACACATAGGATGAACATCTTTACTTCTCATCTACCCCTCTACATGATTCATCAAATCATGAGGATGCTGAAAAACATCATGAATTTTCTGACCTTGGTTTTCGTGATCTCTCTGCTTCTTCATCTGATCATGATGTTGATTCAATCATTGTTAATCTACCTAAGACACTAGTCTACGATGATCTATCTGTCAATGAAGTCGAGACTCGTAGACTGTCAAGGCACTTCAGCCCAAGCTGATGGTTATGTTAGGCCCTCACTATCCTGAGGTTGGTTTCACTTCCATTTGGAAAATTGTTGAAACACTCAAGGCTCCTCATCATTGTCTGCTTTGCATTGAAGATCAACCAAACACCTAGATTTTTCTTCCTCCACTCGAACTACATGATCCCATCGCTCATGCGTTGGAGGAATCTTACACAACAAGCACACATGCACAACATAAGTGGTTTACCTTTCTCACATTTACTTGCATGCCACAGTTAAGAGAATGCACGCACTCAACATCTACATGCAGTGTAGCACAACACCATGGCATCTCCACAGAATGCATGTCACACTCTTTCACTCATCTCTATTTTGTGGTCACTTGTAAACTGGGAGTGTGTTTGTCTTCACTGTTATATCTTTCTTGTTTGCTGGTTCGCATATATTTTTTGTTCGCGAACCATGCCTTCATCAACATGGGTCAACCAATGTGTCGGTGGCTGCATTGGAAGTATCACTTCATGTGAGATGGCCCATGCAATGTTAGCTTAGGAGTAGGAGTAGTGTTTGCCTTCAGTCTGATTGCTTGCATGTTTTTTTGCTTACTTGCTTCGTTGGTTTGTTAGCTTGCTTGCTTGTTTGCTTACTCTCTTTGCTTTCTCTTTTGCTTCTGCTTTTGCTTTGCTTTGTTGTTTGTTTTCTTGTTTTTTTCATAGGTTAGTTTCACATGAAACCATGTATGAGTCTTGAAACAAGCTGGGTAAAGTACGAGAGGACCTGTACAACTATCAACATTTGGTTATCTCTTCTCCACTCTCTTATGTAATAACTTGTTTCCTTTATTCCATGATACATCAATGCAAAATACGTACTATTCGAAGTGAACGTTGGTGAAAACACAACACTTGCGTGCTCACTAGTATCACCTACTCTAGTCGGTTGTTTTTGGGTTAATCCTTGTCATCTCATTCAAGTAGAGTAAGGTGAGGGTGAAACCCTTAACAGGCATGTCAGAGGTATAATAACTACTTCTTTGTATGAACAACCTCTTCTGCTCTCAATAAGTTGAGATCCCTCTTCTGCCTCTGAAATGAATAAGTGTTATGCACAGTTACGAAGATGAAAAATGAAAAAAATGAAAAAGTGGAAAAAGTTTGAAAAAAATTAAAATGAATAATGTGAAATAAGAAGAAGGCTTCCTATGTAAAGAGGTGATGCAAGTAACTCCACTGGGGTACTGACCAAGCTTGCTGGCAATGGAGCCATGCTTGTGTTCCTATGTGACTCCGTCGAGGTACTGTCTAGGCCTACTGGAAGCGGAGCAACACCAGAGATGAAACTAAGACTCTGACAACTATACTAATGTGCACCAATATACCCCTTAACCCCAATCAGAACAACTGCGTTGACTTGGATTGGAATGTGTGTCAATCGACCAAGGGCTTGGCAGATGCTACATCTTACAATCAAGCAAGTGTGGGAACCAAGACAAGGTGAGAACTGAACAATACTTCCAGAGGTGTTAGACTTTCTTTTGATGAACAAGGTGCATTCAGAGAGCTGGAGTTATACCATTGTGTTGCCAAGTGTTGTAGCAGTTACAACCACCCTCCAAAAGTTTTCCTTAGCTTCATTTTGGAGCCTCCCTACCAACCTTCATAGCAACATGTCTTGCTTCGTCAAGTACACAAGCTCTAGTGATTTTCTTGTAGAAAGACAACCTGTCGATCAAACCTTGATGCATTCCCATCACAGGTTGTTCATACAGACTTGGTCCTGTAGCAGGCTAAGTAGCTCCTTCAATAATTTGTGCAAATTTGGAGGGCAACTAGCTTTCCTTCCAGAAATTGTGCAATCCTTACTGGCAGCTTGTTGGGCCCTAGAATTGTGCAATTCTGCTGAGCAAGCTTCACCCAGAAAATTGCGCAATCCATCCTAGTTGGGCTACTCAACCTAGAATTTGCGCAAATCTGGGCAGCAGTCAACTACTTTTCCCAGAAATTGCGCGAATCTTTTGAGTAGCTAGTGCAACTCCCAACCAAAAATGTGCGTTTTCTCCCAACAGTTGAGCAACCTCTTGCATGTGTAGCTGAGTTGACTAGTTCCCTTCGGGACCAAGAAAAGAAGACTTGTATGCATGGGCTGCTTCTCCTAAGGCAACATGCAAATGCATCCCTCATTTCAGGGACCTATTTTTGGCAGGCGAAGGTTACATGCAAGTATTATTTTAGAAACCTCCCACCAAGTGTTGCTTTCCCTAGATTCAGTGCATGTGCGTCACAACCTCAATTTTATCAAAACTCATCAACTGGATGTTATACAGCTCATTCCTCACATCAAACTTGTAGCGCTGACATGACACATCTCATCTAGGAGTTGTCAGCACATTCAGCTCAACTGTTTTGGGGTAAGCCCGCTTTCCATGTCTTTTGTTTCATTTCTGGCGCTTTTTGTGTTTCACTTCGTATGAATGTTGTTTGCTTGATTTTAGTGAGCTCTTGTTTTCATTTGATACATAATAGCTTGTACCAGCACCATTTTAGTTTTCGTTGCTATCTCACTTATGTTGCATGCATGAAATTGTTTTGCATGAACGGTCGCTGATTCAGCGATTCACTTCACCCACATGCATGTTGATCTATTTACAAAATTTTTCGTTCAATGTTTACATGCATGATCAATCACTTCTTATTTTAGTTAGTGTCACAATGCATTCACTTTCACATTCGATTTCAGTGGCCCGTCGGCGAGTCTGGCCAACCTTGGCCCAGACTCTACCTTCACTGAGACAACATTGTGCAATCCGGGGAAGGAAGGCTCTATCCTACCCTCCAAAATGCGCATTTCTTCCCAACCACTTTCCTCCAGGACTATTTTGCACATTTCTGAGGGACAGTGACTGCTGGCCCAGAAAATTGCACAATG
Organism: Pinus tabuliformis; assembly: GCA_031772625.1. NCBI lineage: Eukaryota > Viridiplantae > Streptophyta > Pinopsida > Pinales > Pinaceae > Pinus > Pinus tabuliformis. Next base: position 434,440,923 of record CM062806.1, on the reverse strand, counting down.
CAGTCCCTAAGCCTATAGTCACTCCCAACTGGAATTGCACATTGCACAATTCCAGTAGTCAGCAGCCAGACTGGACTGTGCATTATACAATTCTAACAGTCAGTCATCCTCCCAGCTGTTGGGTGTAGTATAGGGTCTATAAATGTACCAACATTTAATTTGTCAATGGAGATAGTTTGTGAACTTCGAGACGTAGCACTGGAAAATCTAGAGTAAGCCCCTGGCAACCTGCAAAACAAATGCTAGTCTATCTTGCATATTAATCTCATCAATAAAGGAAATCATGCACTAAAAGAGAACTCAAGAAACACCAATCCAAACAATTAAATCATGTAGGAAATAAAAGTCAATTAACGATGCGAAAGGAAATTTAGAAAGGAAATCATAACTAGAAACCAAATAGTGTCGATGCAATATCGAGAGACTGTAAATGATGGAAGGAATTCAAAATCAATTCAAAATCATTATGCATGTACTAATTCTTCTTGTACTAATTCTGTGTGAAATTAACTTGAAAGCATCGACAAGTAAATCTACTACGTAAATAACTTATGAAAGAAATTAAAGATCTCTCGCCTTCCTTGTCCCTAAAAATGAGTCATGTAGAATTGTCCAGAAGTTTATGGGGAATCTACAATATCAATTAAACATTATTGGTGTTGAACATAGTGCGATTTGCTTTTTTTATAAATGTCGGCTTTCAAAACCATAAACACTCAAGTTGATCTCAGGTTTTGGAATATTAATTAAATGGGTCTGAATCAATTTGATTTGAACATTAGATCTCATAAAGGAAAAGCCGATCTGGACGCAATTTGATAAGAAGAAATCTCCAAGCACAACCATTGATGCAACAAATGAAATAGGAACAATTTGCAGCAAATCAAATTAAGTTTAAAACTGAAGATAAAATATTGTAGCAAATTAAATGACATTAACTTGAAGAATGAAAAGAGACTGAAATTATTTAAATAAACTCACACAGTAAATAATAATCTAAATGCTAATTAATTTAACAACTATAGAGCGGTGTTGAGCTAGTATGGCGACTAACCCAGCCAGCTCACACCCTCGATTAACCTAGCTCACACAGTAATCAAAATCATTAGATACAATAAATGAATTGACAAAGCATGGATGAAAATTGCTTCAATTAATTCCTAAAAACACAGTCTTTTACATCAAGCATACAACATTCAACTCCAACAAGAGGAAAGGAGCAATCCGCTGGTGATAAATGTGTGATGCTACATTGGGACAACTCCTCTTCCGTTCATGCACACTGCCTCTGGCTCGATTGATTTCCTAATTCCTGTCTATCTAATTAATTGACTGATCTATTCCCCTGCTCCATGAAGTCTCTTAAACTTATATAGGCATCGATTTATAAATTGTTCCTTTTCAACAACCAATTGAAATACAAGAGGGGTAGATTGTGAATCTTAACAATTTTCCAGGAATAAGATGGAGTTTGTAACTAAATTTCAAAATAGGAATTGTTTCTAGAAAATCGTTCCTCTCTTCCTGGAATGATGTTGTGGGTGGACCAACTGCTTCCTCCAATTACTTGTTCAAATAAGATTAATTCCCTTAGTAATTTGGGATTGCCAGGAGAATTTCTATTTTATAACTAACAATGTTGACTCCAAATCGGATGGGCACAAGGATGCATCATCACAACTTGGCGTATCTGTAGAAGAAGAATTATTTAGCACAGTTTTTGAATTAACAAAGTTTGAAACCATTCCACACAATTGCCAAAATTCTATGTGCAAAGTGACCCGCTTTTGATCCAAGGTAATCATGCATTTGGGTAGAGACTTTAAAGCTCACAATGTAGTTTGGATGAGTATGCTTATTCATGTGTGTGCTCCAAACAATAAAATGTTTATCATGAACACCATTGTCGTAGTGTCCATTGCTAGGATGAAATTTTTGAGATTCAGGTTGAACCTGCTCCATGTTTCCCATCATTACCTATGTCGTAAGCCATTTCCTTCAACACCTGAATAGCCAACATTGACATGTGAACAATGTTCTAGAGAAGGATAAACACCAATGCCATAAGCTGCCCCATTGTTGGGTGTATCGATTTGGACAAAACCATGTATTACAATGCTAGCTACACCCTTTTGAGAAGTACCATGCTAGGCATATCTGATATTAACCTTGCCACAAAATTTTCTAGTAATCTCAACGTGATTTTGAAATGCCTGCAATCAAGCCTGTCCAAAGAACTTGATGGCACACGCCAATAAATACCAACAATGCTGTTGTCAAAAGGTTTCAGAACTATTAATACAAAGGAAAAATTGTGATTCACACGCACCCATTCCATAATCTACATTTGTTGCATTTATTTATTTAGACAGAGGCCTCAGCTATCCTTATAATATATCAAAATACCACACTTGAAAACCATTGCATCTTGCCGCACCATTGTATAATTGATCACAATGATGAACAATGTATGTGAAAAAGGGTGGTATTGTATTTCGAGGAAGCATAACAAGTGGATACAATAGATCATCTATTCTATACCACATGTAACACAAAAACCAATATGATGCCGATGAGAACTAAAAATGTGTGTAGTCCAAAAACTCTTCAGAGTGCAAAAAGCCCACTGTAACTAGTGCAGGAATCCCAATTAGTGCAGGAATCTGCTTCACTATCCAAGAAGGTAAATGAAAGACCAAAGCCTATATAAAGGCATGATCGAACCAACATACAAACCTCTATTAATAATGTTTTAATCCTGATAAAACAAGGGAAGTAATAAATTTTCTCGAAAATAATCATTTAGCCAAACATCAACATGAGAGATTCTGAGTAAGAATAGGACAAAATGGAGGCCCAACACCAGAAGCCTAGACTATACCTTCCGCAGTCTTGGCAGTCAGTCTCCCAACCTCCCGACGGAAATTGCGCAACCTTCATGATCAGTCACACAAGTATGTTGCAAGTCAGTTCTCAAGTTCATTTTGGTTTTCGAATGACACATTGTTTTCCATGAGTGTTGCCATCTCTCTAGGTATTGCAAGTGTTCATATGTTGCTCAGTAGCACAGGTACAATGGTTTCCAAGAGAGTAGACTCAAAGACACTGATCAAACCACACTTGGGGAGGCGGTCTATCAAGCTACTATGAGCTTGCCTACTCACGACGATATCAAGTTGTTCGTAGACAAGGACATCAAGATATGATGGAAGCATCATCACAACGAGCAACATCATGAACAACAGCCTAAGGCAACATACCAGGTGCAACGAATGCAAGAGGAAGGTTGTTGACAACACGAAGGAGGAACAAAGTTGCAAGCTCAAGAAGGTCCACTGATGATGAAATAAACTTTGGAGACTTAGGCTATGAGGTGACGGCTCAATCGTGCAAAGACAGAGAATGGAACAAAGAAGGATTTGGATGTTCTGAAATAGCAACTCAAGGAATAACATGAGCCGCACAGACAATCGAATGAGTTGCAGTAGGAACATGAACATCAGGGGGCGCAACATGCACTCACAGATGAAACTACGCTCGTACAAGTTATAGATCCATCCCAGCAGGTGGCACGGAGCAGACATGGTGAGCAGTGTTGTTGATCACATTCAAGGGATTCAATAGCATGCATTTCATTGTGTGCATGTGTGCGATCCAACCCATTCAACACACTCACCAAGGCGAATACAAGAAGAAAGCTCGACTGGAGTTGAGCATGTAGTTGAAAGTTAATGTGCATGACCACCAGCACACACTGGAAGATCAACACAGACACTATGCATCAATGTGTTGCTAGTTCGGTTACACCAAGAAGACCATGCACATGCTAGCAGATGAGTTGGATGAAGGAGCCACACCAATGCACCTGGATGCAACGGAGGCAAGAGTTCGTTTCAACAAGATGCCACCATGGGGTGCATGCACACGATCATAGACAACCAAGCTTGGCATCAACTCACCACCTTCACCATCACAAGAACGTCAAAGAGTTGGTCTTACCACAATGGACCAAGTGTCAACGATGTCTTACATGGCTTGCTCAAGCCATTTTGTCTCACATGAGAACATGTGCATTGTAATGTAACGTCGTGTCAAGTGGAAGTTCAAGTGTCAATAGTTGGATGTAACAGTCATAGAGTATATGAAGAGTCATAAGGGTAAATGAACTGCCACAAAGGGGAATGTTAAGGGTCACCCCACCCTTTGCTATAATATGTTAAGTTATGGTATTTTCTATGCTTATAACAATTCACTTTATCTTATTATATTCCACATATTAGCAATCACATGTACATAAAGTAAAGTGCAGATAGAACATTAAAAAATCGACAGAAAACAAGCCAAGACAAGAGACACAAGATGTGGCGGCTAGCCAGGGACAAACCCCACAATGTGTGGGGAAACCCTCTGATCAAATCTTCTTTTATCTTCAATAATTCAGCAGAGAGAAATAGGACAATAAATCTTATTTATATCAATAGTAGCAAACCCTAGATCAGCAACATCAACATTAGCGGCTTCATCATCAAACTAGGGCAGACGATATCTCACAAACCAATCGTCGGATTGGCATGATTCCACTACAAAAAGTTGCAGCTTCTAGAGGAGGTTCAGATGAACCTACAATGAATTTCAGATGAAGAGAGCTTCTAGTCCATGCAGGTCAATCTTTATTTCTGCAGTTGCAGCTTCAGTTTCAGCAGCTTCCGGCTTCAAACTAGGGTAGTCGATATCTTGCAAATCGTCTGTCGGATTGACTTGATTCCACCAACAAAAGTTGCGGCTTTCAGAGGAGGTTTAGTTGAACCTACAACATAGTTTAGATGAGGATATCTTCTAGTCCACGCAGGTCAATCTTTACTTCTGCAGTTGCAGCTTCAGTTTTGGCAGCTTCTGGATTCAAACTAGGGCAGTTGATATCTTGCAAACCGTTTGTCGGATTGACTTGATTCCACCATCAAAAGTTGCAGCTTTTAGAGGAGGTTCAGATGAACCTAAAACATAGTTCAGATGAGGAGATCTTCTAGTCCACGCAGGTCAATCTTTAATTCTGCAGTTGCAGCTTCAGTTTCAGTAGCTTTCGGCTTCACATGTGTGAAAGAGAGACCCATTTCTGCGCAGTAGAGAAGAGACTCTTTTCTGCGCAGTAGAGAGAGAGAGAGATGTGATGAGATGAGTGAGTCTAAATGAGGAAAAGTCCTCCTGTGTTTATACACAACGTTGGTGTTTGAATAGATGCAACTGTTGGGCTTCTGAGCCTACATGAGTTGTAGGTCGGCTTGATAATAATTCCATAATCAAAATAAATTCATATCTCCATGAATACTTATCGGAATCGGATGATATTTATATCAATCCTACACCTCTCGATGAGAGGAATCTAATAAAAATACTATCAGCCATGAATAAGATGACCCACATGAAGTTTTTCCCTAGTTTCCAATTTTAACACTCCCTCTCAACTAGGGAGAACTTCATCTGTAATCTGTCCATCGGTCGTTACTATTCATCCATAAAATGCACTGACCTGTACATCCTAACCCTTGCCCTGCTTTGCTCTATTCTGCCTGTTCTTCTTTTTCTTGTTCTGCTCTGTACTGATCTGTACTGTTTTGCTCTATTCTGCTCTGCTCTTGCATTGTTCTATTTTGCTATGCTTTTGTCCGAATTATTAAGAAGAATAAATGATCGAGGATGTATCATACTAACTCAAAGTCAGTCTCAGAGTATGTACCACTGGTCCCAAACCAGTCTCAACCAACCCGAAGTCAGCGTCATAGTGAGTACAACTCCACTGGTCTCAAACCAGTATCATCATCCACTGACTCAAGGTCAGTCTCGAAGTGCGTACCACTGGTCCCAGACCAGTCTCAACCAACCCGAAGTCAGCGTCATAGTAGGTACCACTCCTACCACTAGTCCCAGACTAGTATCACAGTCCCAGAGAGTGTACCATTGGTCCTAGACCAGTCTCAACCGACCCAAAGTCAGCATCATAGTATGTACCACTCTCACTAGTCCCAGACTAGTACTGCACTGACATGAAGTCAGTCTCAGAATATGTACCAGTGGTCCCAGACTAGTCTTAACCGACCCGAAGTTAGCGTCATAGTATGGTCACTCCTACCACTGGTCCCAGACCAGTATCATTGATCCCAGATCAATGGAGGTCATCCTAGCATAGGGAGTACGGTAGATACAATGATGCATCCATCGGTACTACTATGGTCCCTAACTTCATTTCCCTTCTCATTGATCAGATGAGAGGTACTTCCCATGAGTCCCAGACTGCATGGGTAAGATGCCTCGACAGGAGAACTAATCAATCCTATCCTCACAGGAGAACACATCAATCCTACTACAATTGCCATGGAGAACACATCAATCCAGTCTGCCATGGAGAACACATAAATCCAGGCCTCACAGGAGAACATATCAATCCTACTACAATCAAAATGGAGAACACATCAATACAAGCCTCATAGGAGAACACATCAATCCTGCTACAATCGCCATGGAGAACACATCAATCCAGGCCTCACAGGAGAACTAATCATCCTACTACATAGGAGAGCGAATCATCCTATTCCACAAGAGAGCGAATCATCTTGTTCCACAAGAGAGCAAATCATCTTGTTCCAGTGTACACCACCAAGGGAGGGTGAGTCACCCTGTGGTCGTATGTTGCTCCAATAAGAACCGCAAGCCCTCAGAGCTCCCAAAGCTCAATGTATGCAACATGTAGGACCCTTGTACAAGGGTTTCTTGACGACTCCAAGTCGTTTGGGAAAATCACAAATTAGATCTCTCCTCGGGGCTTTGACAAGGCATATCAACCTGTACATCATCTTAATGCGATGGAACCTCCTTGCTCATCGACTTACCATATCCCAGATGATGTTTATTTGCTGGAGCAATCGACGAATACGAGATTCCTCAATAATCAAATCCCACCTCTGGTATGTGTTCAAACAGCTCACTGAAGAGCTTCCCCAACCAAGCAGCTTCATATGAGATCATACTCGTAGATATGTATCTGGTCTCGGTGGTGCTTATGGCAACCAACTTCTACTTCCTGCTCATCCATTATATCGAAGTAGAATCCAAAGAGAAACAACACTAAAAAGTGCTCTAGTGATCCTCCACACTACCTGCCTAATCAACATTCAAATAATCATGCAGTTTCATATTTCCAGTAGTGTATCTCAATCCATTAGTAATTGTGCCATGAAGATATCTTAGAATATTCTTGGCATCAATCCAGTGAGGCTCAACCAAATATGAGCTCACAATGCTAACTGCAAAACATATGTTTGGACAGAGGTTCACTAAGAACATCAATGCGAATGAGTTTATGAAACTCAAAGGCATTTCCCAAATCTGGTCCGACATCACTACCATATAACTTCTAAAAGTTAAGATCCTCGAGGTAGTCACAGGCTTGCAGTCCATCATACCGAATCTTTCCAATATCTTTACCACATTTTTTCCTTGAGATAGGAAAATTTCCCTTGGATTCTGCCATACTTCAAGTCCTTGGTCCTTCATTTCAAATTTAGAAGCCAACTCCCTCTTATATTTGTGAATGAGAGGGTCTGCACCTGTTAGAAAGAGGTCATCCACATACAACACCAGTATGAGAGGCTTGTCATCTTCAACCTTAAAGTAAAGGTTAGGATCGGCTTCACTCCTAGTGAATCCCAACTTCATCAAGTAGCTATCGATCCTCTCATACCATGCTTGGGGTGCTTGCTTCAGCCCATAAAGAGCCTTCTTCAACCTGCATACATGATATTTTCGATCATAAATCTCAAATCCTTCGAGTTGCTCCACATAGACCTCTTGTTTGATCGAACCATGCAAGAACACGGTCTTTACATCCATCTGATGTAGGTTCCATCCTTGTGAAGCCACAAGGGCTATGATCAAGCGGATGGTCGTATATTTGGAAACAGGTGCAAATATCATAGTCTATACCTTCCTTCTGGGATAAACCACGAGCAACATAACGAGCCTTATACTTTTCCGCACTTCCATCTGTTGCATGCTTTATCTTGTAAAGCCATTTAGAAGTGACAATTGTCTTGTCCTGGGGTCTGGGAACTACTTCTTACACATCATTCTCCATAATAAACACATATTCTTTGTTCATATCATATTCCTTCCATACTTAATGCTTGAGGACATCTGAGAATGATGAAGGCTCATTTTGTATGATCGTGCTCATGATGATCAGGTATCCCTCATACCTATTAGGTTTCTTGCTTTCACAAAAGGTTCCTTGGGTTGCAACATGTCCTTCAGCATCATCAAGTATCCCCCTAAGCCATGAAGGCCTCTTCCTCGAAGAGGAAGGCTCAGTGGATAAATAGGATCCATGGGTTCCTCCACATTAGGCATTGTTACATCATCCTTTTCTTTCGGTTCCCTGGTGTTAGCTTCTTGAGAGCTCCTCAAAGTCGGAAGATTGTCCACCTTGCTGAGAGCCATATCTTCATCTAAGGTGACATCATGACTAATCACGACTTCCCTTTGACTAGCGGTGAACATTTCTTCAGGAGTCTTGGAACCCAATGCTTGATGAGGGCATCGATTTTGTACATATACGGCGGTGTTTGTAGTTTCAGCCCATAGAAACTTCGGAAGTCTTTGATCATGTAGCATGGCCCGGGCAACTTCCACAATCGTGCGTTTCTTCCTTCCCGCCACACCATTCTACTCACGAGTATGTGGTGTCGTAGTCTCCCTCTTAATGCCAACCTCAGGTATGCCTGAGTGAACCAACTGTAATATATCGGAGGTCTTGCTTTGGCTTGAGGGGAATGGTCCCCTTTTGAGCTTTCCTTCGGCACATCCTGGACATACACCTTCTTTCTCTACTCGGAATTCGGGCATCCCTGTCGCCATTTGTCTTACACCGAGTATAACTTTATAATGAAGGGGGGCAAACCTCTGATGCCAAAGTTTGTATTGAAGAGATGTGTCATAAGACATGACACCTAGAAGACTTTCATCGACCTGATATAATGAATCAACACTAAACCCAAGAGTAAAGGCATCTTTAACATTATTTTTCCATATACGTACCTTGCCATCACTGAAGGTTACCTTGTAGTCTTTGTCTTCCATTGCCGAGATGGACACTAGGTCCTTTTTGAGGTTAGGTGCATTTAATACATCCTAGAATTTCTAGCCTTCTTGAATGGTTGTCCTCTTCCTCTCCCAGCTCTCCTCTTACCTTTTCTATTGAATTTGTCATTCCTTTTATTGCCATCAGAGGGATTTTGATCATCGTCCTGGTGTGAGTCATTTCTATCAGGGCACTCCCTTGCATAGTGACCTTCTTTATCGTAGATGTAACATCATCATTTTCTTCCACCCTTAGGTCCAGCCTTTCCTTTTGATTTAGTCCCGGAATTATTTCTTTTCTTAGCAGGAGGACATTTAGGCATGGGCATTTCTTGCTCTTCTTCCCTTGTTTCTTCTTGAATGCATCTAGTCATTAATTCCTCGAAACTAGGAATTACATTATAGTTCAGAAGAGTAATCCTGAACACGTACCATTCGGATGGTAATCCTTCAAGAGTCATGAGTGCCATTTCCCTATCAGTAATAACCTCCCCAATAGATAGGATATCGTTCTTGATCTCGGTTATTCTTAAGAAGTATGCTTTCATACTCTCATCTTTACCCTTCTTGAATTCCCTCAGCTTATTTCTAAGAAACAAAACTTGATTTTCATCATTGACTTTAAATAAAATCACCAGTTTATCGTAGATTTCCTTGGAGGTGTCCAGTTCAGAGATGTAGGACACCAAGCGCTTGTCAATAGAGTCCCAGATGATCTTCTGTTTTGACTTCCTCAGTTTTCCATTTGTTCCATGCAGCAGCGGATGCATTTGATGGACTTACATGGTCTAACACTCTTGGATCTTCTAGGGTTAGATCGATAGACATCTTCCATCCGTGATAGTCAGCTTTTTTATGAAGCTTGCCTTCGGCAGAGTGTTGAGGACCCCATAGTTCTTTTAGGATAGCCTTGCCAATCTTCTCTTCGGTGATTGCTCTTGCTCTTGCTCGGGCTTTGTCTTCACCTCAACTTTGATCCCATGTTAAGTTATGGTATGTTCTATGCTTATAACAGTTTATTTTTTCTTATTATATTCCACATATTAGCAATCACATGTACATAAAGTAAAGTGCAGATAGAACATTAAACAATCGACAGGAAACAAGCCAAGACAAGAGACACAAGATGTGGCGGCTAGCCAGGGAAAAACCCCACAATGTGTGGGGAAACCCTTTGATCAAATCTTCTTTTATCTTCAATAATTCAGCAGAGAGAAATAGTACAATAAATCTGATTTATATCAACAGTAGAAAACCCTAGATCAGCAGCATCATCATTAGCGGCTTCATCATCAAACTAGGGCAGACGATATATCACAAACCAACCGTCGGATCGGCATGATTCCACCACCAAAAGTTGAGGCTTCCAGAGGAGGTTCAGATGAACCTATAGTGCAGTTCAAATGAAGAGATCTTCTAGTCCACGCAGGTCAATCTTTATTTCTGCAGTTGCAGCTTCAGTTTCAGCAGCTTCCGGCTTCAAACTAGGGCAGTCGATATCTTGCAAACCGTCCGTCGGATTGAATTGATTCCACCACCAAAAGTTGAGGCTTTCATAGGAGGTTCAGTTGAACCTACAACGTAGTTCAGATGAGGAGACATTCTATTCCATGCAGGTCAATCTTTACTTCTGCGGTTGCAGCTTCAGTTTCGGCAGCTTCCGGCTTCAAACTAGGGCAGTCGATATCTTGCAAACAGTCTGTCAGGTTGACTTGATTCCACCACCAAAAGTTGTGGCTTTAAGAAGAGGTTCAGATGAACCTACAACGTAGTTTAGATGAGGATATCTTCTAGTCCACGCAGGTCAATCTTTACTTCTACAGTTGCAGCTTCAGTTTCAGCAGCTTCCGGCTTCACATGTGTGAAAGAGAGACCCATTTCTGCGCAGTAGAGAAGAGACTCTTTTCTGCGCAGTAAGGAGAGAGAGAGATGTGATGAGATGAGTGAGTCTAAATGAGGAAAATTCCTCCTGTATTTATACACAATGTTGGTGTTTGAATAGATGCGACTGTTGGGCTTCTGAGCCTACATGAGTTGTAGGTCGGCTTGATAATAATTCCATAATCAAAATAAATTCATATCTCCATGAATACTTATTGGAATCAGATGATATTTATATCAATCCTACACCTCTCGATGAGAGGAACCTAATAAAAATATTATCAACCTTCAATAAGATGACCCACATGAATTTTTCCCCTGGTTGCCAATTTTAACATAATAGAGCCTCATAACTCATTGTAAAGGCTTTTGTTTAGCCAAGCTTCGATAGGAATATATTAGAGAAATCTTGGATAGTATTGTAATGAGCCTTGGCTTCTCCACTACACAAAGCTAGTACGTCTCTTTGGAGGAGTAGGCGGTTGTGGCTGTAACGTTTCACTCTTGGAACTAGTGGTTGGACATGGATGTATTGTATGACTGGAACTTACACTTCTTAATATAACAAAGCCAACACGTTTCATGCATATTTTGTATTGTATTCTATGCTATCTAGCTTACTCTAAATGATATATGTATTGGTTTTCTTACGCATGCATGTATGGACTATTCTGTATAAGTATGTATGAAACTTTCTTAAATGTGTTGTTGGTTTAACCATCAGTTTGGATTGATCACTAACTTGATTTCCAGCTTGTGATGCATCTTCGCTTGTGTGTTCCCTTCCAAGCCACGTACTATTACAGGTTTCCAAGGGGCGCACTCACCTCACCCTCAGTGTGTTATAAACTCTCATGCACCTTCCTTGACTTACTGCAGCTGTCAAACCATTGCTACCAACAGAGTTATCTTACTTGCTTCTGTGCGAAATCATAGTTAAGGCATTACCGTACGACACACTACTAGGACTCCTACACCAAATGGTCTGAGGTCTAATTGGGACTTCTTACTGAGTAGATCCCATTACATGTTGGCAGGTCCACCACCGTCAAAATTTTGGTGCTAGAAGGAGGGACAGATGACAAGATGAGTCCTCACATTTGTTTTGAATCTCTACGTATCTATCATGTCTAACTACCGAGTTTCTCTTTCAAAATGTATGTCTTATGGAAATGATTTCATTATCTCAAAAAATATCTCGAATAACTTGTCTCATAAAACATATGATGGTGGAGGCTACATAGCCTTGGTTAGACACGCAGTTGGCGCTGTAGGCTCATGCGAAAGACATGGATATTTGAAGAATACATGAGTTGTGCATTGTTTGTCTACACGCTTCAAGGGAACCCAATGCTCTAGTGTGCCATGCTGCCCAAAAAATCTATTCATTCACTTTCTCATGTGGTCGTAGAGATAGACCGATCTTTCGATAACTTTCACTATAAAGCACTCAACAAAGAAATTATGAAATTATGAAAAGCATCCGATGAACCCGTTGAATAGTTTCACACACGCTTTTGTAATCTTGCATACCGATTCCCCGAAGATGTTATTGATTGGGAATTTCTCGATGGGAGATTTGAGTATCTTCTTTACATATATGAAAATCTGCAATTCTTGAAATCACTCAAAGCCCACTCATACTCCGGTGATGGAGTTGCATAATCATAAGCAGACACAGTCACTGTCACAAGTGATTGTCTGACTTCACCTCATCAAACAACTCCACCACCGCGGAGTGGTGTGGGAGATCATGCACACACATCTGTTGAACTGTCACATCCTACCACCCCACCTGCTCTTGATATCTGCACAGATTTGGCTTGCAATCCTGTTGGTTATCACGTGGATTTGTTCCCTCAACCTCCATCCTCGCATTCTATTGATCCTCCGGATTGTACTATCTTCTTTTCTTCAATTCCAGATTCCTCACCTGCTGTGAACGAGGATAAAGTTGTCGACGGAGTTGGTGTTGTGTAGCCAACCTGCACCATCATTCATGATGAGTGTGTGCGGGAATCTAAAGAAGAACCCGCAGTGAAGGATGAACTCCCTTCTAGTCGCGCCTCATCCGATTTATCTTGACATCCCTTGTGATTCTGTCACTGTTGATTTCCCCTCTCAAAACCCATTTCTGGATGTTTCTACTTCTGATCATTCGCATGACACGTTGGATGTCAGTCTATCATCATAGTGGGGAGAGGACACATCTTCCTCCAAAAATTTGTCCTATCTGTCATCTGTCATTTCTGAAAACATAGATGGTGAACGTCTTTACTTCTCATCTACCCCTCTGCATGATTCATCAAATCATGAGGATGCTGACAAACATCTTGAATTTTTTGACCTTGGTTGTCATGATCTCTCTACTTCATCTGATCATGATGTTGATTCAATCATTGTTAATCTGCCTAAGGCACTGGTCTACGATGATCTATCTACCAACGAAGTTGAAACTCGTAGACTGTTGAGGCACTTCATCCCGAGTTGATGGTTATGTCAGGCCCTAACTATCCTGAGGTTAGTTTCACTTACATTCAGGAAATTGTTGAAACACCCAAGGCTCTGGATCATTGTTTTCTTTGCATTGAAGATAAACCAGACACCCAGATTTTGCTTCCTCCACTCAAACTACACAATCCCATCGCTCATGCATTGGAAGAATCTTACATAGCAAGCACACATGCACAACATAATTGGTTTACCTTTCTCACATTTTCTTGCATGTCGAAGTTAAGAGAATGTGCACACTCAACATTTGTGTGCAGTGTAGCACAACACCATGGCATCTCCATCGAGTGCATGTCATGCTTTTTCACTCATATCTGTTTTGTGGTCGCTTGTAAACTGGGAGTGTGTTTGTCTTCAACGTTATATCTTTCTTGTTTGCTGGTTCTCATAGCTTTCTTGTTCGTGAACCATGCCCTCATGAACATGGGTCAACCAATGTGCCTGTGGCTGCATTGGAAGTATCACTTCACGTGAGATGGCCCATGCACCGTTAGCTTATGAGTAGGAGTAGTGTTTTCCTTCAGTCTGATTTCTTGCATGCTTTTTTTCTTACTTGATTTGTTGGTTTGTTAGCTTGCTTGCTTGTTTTCTTAGTTGTTTTTCTTCCTCTTTTGCTTCCGCTTTTGCTTTGCTTTATTGTTTTTTTTATTTTTTTCCATAGGTTAGTTTCGCATGGAACCATGTATGACTCTTGAAACAAGCTGGGTAAAGTACAAGAGGACTTGTAAAACTATCAACATTTGGTTATCTCTTGTCTGCTCTCTTATGTAATAACTTGTTGTCTTTAGTCCATAATACATCAATGCAAAATACGTATTATTTAAAGTGAACCTCGGTGAAAACACAACACTTGCGCACTCACTAGTATCACCTACTCTAGTTGGTTGTTTTTGGGTTAATCCTTGTCATCTCAGTGAAGTAGAGTAAGCTGAGGGTGAAAACCTTAAGAGGCACGTCAGAGTTATAATAACTAATTCTCTACAGGAACAACCTATTTTTCCTTTGAAATAAATAAGTGCTATGCACAGTTATGAAGATGAAAAATGAAAAAAATGAAAAGGTACAAAAACTTTGAAAAAAATGAGAATGAATAATGCAAAATAAGAGAAAGGCTTCCTGCGCAAAGAGGTTATGCAAGTAACTCCGCCAGGGTACTGGCCAAGATTGTTGGCAATGGAGCCATCCTTGTGTTCCTATGTGACTTTTTCGGGGTACCGTTTAGGCCTATTGGCGGCGGAGCAACACTAGAAATGAAACTATGACTCTGATGACTATGCTATTGTGCACCAATATACCCCTCAACCCTAATTAGGACAACTGTGTTGACTTGGCTTGGAATGTGTTTCAATCAACCAAGAGCATAGCAGATGCTACATCTTACAATCAAGTGTGGAACCAAGACAAGATGAGAACTGAACAATACTTCTGGAGGTGTTAGACTTGCTTTTGATGAACAAGGTCCATTCAGAGAGCTGGAGTTCTACCAGTGTCTCACCAAGTGTTGTAGTGGCTACAACCACCCTCCAAAATTTTTCCTTAGCTTCAATTTGGAGCCTCCCTACCAACCTTCACAATAGCATATCTTGCTTCATCAAGTACACAAGCTCCAATGATTTTCTTGTAGAAAGGCAGCCTGTCGATCAAGCCTTGATGCATTCCCCTCACATGTTGTTCATACGGACTTGGTCCAATAGAAGGATGAGCAATTCCTTCAATAATTTGAGAAAATTTGGAGGGCAATTAGCCTTCCCTCCAGAAATTGTGCAATCCTAACTGGCAACCTACTGGGCCCCAGAATTGCACAATTCTGCTGAGCAAGCTTCACCTAGAAAATTGCACAATCCTTCCCAATTGTGCTGCTCAGCCTAGAATTTGTGCAAATATGGGCAACAGTCAGATGCTCTAACCAAAAATTGCACAAATATTCTGAGCAACTAGCACAACGCCTAGCCAGAAATGCACGTATTCTCCCAGTAGTTGAGCAGCCTCTTGCATGTGCAGCTTACTTGAATGGTTCCCTCCGGGACCGAGAAAAAAAAACTTACATGCATAGGTTGCTTCTAGCAAGGAAACATGCAAATGCATCCCTTGTTTTAGGGACCTATTTTTGGCAGGTGGAGGTTACATACAAGGATTATTTCAGAAACCTCCCACCAAGTGTTGCTTTCCCTAGATTTGTGGCATGCGCGTGACAACCTCGATTTTATAAAAACTCATCAATTGGATGCTATAGAGCTCATTCCTCACATCAATCTTGCATCACTGACATCCCACATCTCATCTAGGAGCTGTCAGCGCATTCAGCTCAGCTGTTTTGGGGTAAGCCCACTTTCCATGTCTTATGTTGCATTTCCGGCGCTTTTTGTGTTTTGCTTCGTATGAATTTTGTCTACTTGATTTTAGTGAGCACTTGTTGTCAATTTGATACATACTAGCTTGTACCAGCACTGTTTGAGTTTTCATTTCTATCTCACTGATGTTGCATGCATGAAACTGTTTTGCACGAACGGTCGCCGACTCGGTGACTCACTTCACCCACACATATTGATCTATTTACTGAATCTTTCATTCAATGTTTACATGCATGATCAATCACTTTTTCTTTCAGTTAGTGTCACAATGCATTCACTTTCAATTTCCTGTTGGTAAGTCTGGCCAACCTTGGCCCAGACTCTACCTTCATTGAGACAACATTGCGCAATTCGGGGAAGGAAGGCTCTATCTTCCTCTCCAGAAATGTGCATTTCTGCCCAAGCACCATCCTCCAGGATTTTTTTGCGCATTTCTGAGGGACAGTGACTGCTAGCCCATAAAATTACGCAATGCAGTCCTTGAGCCTACAGTCACTCCCAGGAATTGTGCATTGCACAATTCTAGTAGTCAGTAGCAATACTGGATTGTGCATTGCACAGTTCCAGCAGTAAGTCATCCTCGCAACTGTTGGGTGTGGCATAGGGTCTATAAATGTACCAACATTTAATTTGTCATTCCGGATAGTTCGTGAACTTCGAGACACAACACTAGAAATGCCAGAGAAATCCCCTAGAAGCCTGCAAAACAAATTCTAGTCTATCTTTCATATTAATCTCATCAATAAATGAAATCCTGCACTAAAAGAGAACTCAATAAACACCAATCTAAACAATTAAATCATGCAGGAAATAAAAGGCAATTAACAATGTGAAAGGAAATTCAGAAAGGAAATCATAACTGGAAGCCAAACAATGTTGATGCAATATCGAGAGACTGTAAATATTGGAAGGAATTCAAAATCATTCTTCCTGTACTAATTCTGTGTGAAATTAACTTGAAAGCATCGACAAGTAAATCTACTACGTAAATAACTTATGAAAGAAATTAAATTAATATGAAACTCTCACCTTCCTTGTCCCTAAAAATGAACCGTCTAGAATTGTCTAGAAGTTTATGGGGAAACTACAATAGCAGTTAAACATAATCGGTGTCAAACATAGTGCAATTTCCTTTTTATAAATATCGGCTTTCAAAACCATAAATACTCAAGTCGATCTCAAGTTCTAGAATATTAATTAAATGGGTCTGGATCAATTTGAGTTGAACGCTAGAGCTCATAAAGGCAAAGCCGATCTGGACGTAATTTGATAAGAAGAAATCTCCAAGCACAACCCTCGATGCAGCAAATGAAATAGGAGCATTTGCAGCAAATCAAATTAACTTTAAAACTGAAGATAAAATATTGCAGCAAATTAAATGACATTAACTTGAAGAAGGAAAAGAGACTGAAAGTGTTTAAATAAAATCACATAGTAAATAATAATCTAAATGCTAATTAATTTAAGAACTGTAGAGCGGTGTTGAGCTGGTATGGCGACCAACCCAGCCAGCTCATGCCCTCAATTAACCTGGTTCACACAATAATCAAAATCATTAGGTACAATAAATGAATAGAAAAAGAATGGATGAAAATTGCTTCAATTAATTCCTGAAAATACATTCTTTTACATCAAGCAAACAACATTCAAGTCCATCAAGATGAGAGGAGCGATCTGCTGGTGATAAACATGTGATGCTACATTGGGAGAGCTCCTCACCCCTTCTGCGTGCTCCATTCGTGCACACTGCCTCTGGCTTGATCAATTTCCTAATTCATGTCTATCTAATTAATAGATTGATCTATTCCCCTGCTCCATGCAGTCTCTTAAACTTATATAGGCATCGATTTACAAATTGGGGCTTTTCAATAGCCAATCGAAATACAAGAGGGGTAAATTGTGAATCTTAACAATTTTCTAGGAATAAGATGGAGTTTGTAACTAAATGTCAAAATAGGAATTGTTTCTAGCAAGTCGTTCCTATTTTCTTGGAATGATGTTGTGCGTGGACCAACTTCTTCCTCGAATTTCCTGTTCGAATAAGATTAATTTCCTCAGCAATTTGGGATCGCCTGGAGAATTTCTATTTTAGAAATAACAATGTTGACTCCACATCAAATAGGCACAATGTTGCATAATCACAACTTGGCGTATCCGTAGAAGAATAATTATTTAGCGCAGTTTTTGAATTACGAAGTTTGAAACCATTCTACGCAATTGCCAAAATTCTATGTGCAAATTGATCCACTTTTGATCCATGATAATCATGCAGTTGGGTAGAGACCTTAAAGCTCACAACATAGTCTGGATGAATATGAGTATTCATGTGTGTGCTCCAAACAATAAAATATTTATCATCAACACCACTGTCGCAGTGTCCATTTCTAGGATGAAATTGTTGAGAGCGAGGTTGAACTTGCTCCATGTTTCCCATTATTACCTGTGCCGTAAGCCATTTCATTCAACATCTAAATAGCTAGCATTGACATGTGAAAAATCTTCTAGATAAGGAAAAACACCAATGCCATAAGCTGCCCCATTGCTGGGTTTATCGATTTGGCCAAAACCATGTAATACGATCCCAGCTACACCCTTCCAATAAGTACCATGCTAGGCATATCTGATATTAGTCTTGCCACAAAATTTTCTGGTAATCTCAACATGATTTTGAAATGCCTACAATCGAACCTGTCCGAAGAACTTGATGGCACACATTGATAAATACCAACAATGCTACTAAATGTTACAAGTGTACTAAGACCAGCCATAAACTAGCTACATACTCATGATCACCATTCTCTAATTTAATTAGTTTCTTAGCTAACTCACCATATCAAAAGGTTTCAGAACTATTAATACAAAGGACAAATTGTGATTCATAGGCACCTATTCCATAGTATACATTTTTTGTGTTAACACCCAGGTTGTTCCCTTTGACTCTAAGGGAATACGGCCGGGGTAACCACTAACCAATCTTTGGACCACAGTTTCTAGCCAAACTGTAATCAGAGAGGGCTCTCTCTTTATGATTTGTCTCTGTTTTGATAGTGTTTTTAGGCTAGCTATAAATTCAGGTTTGTTTAAGGTTTTGGTTGGATGGTAATTTCAGTCAAGGTGCTTATGCATTCTCCAAAGTGTTCTAGTCCATTGGGCTATGGAGTCAATGGTCCTTTAGTTATTTTGAGGTGCTGAGTGATTTGTTGTAGTGATGCTGCAGAGCAAGGTTAGTGTCTGAGAAATAACTTTCATAAAGTGATTTCGTGGGTTGTGTCCAGTTTATGCAAGGCAATTAAGAATCTTACAATAAACTTTTGGAGTAAGACAGTGAGAAAATTGACCTAGGAGCATTTAAGAATTTCTAGGTGATATTCATACATAAAGAATTAATAGCTACATGAGCAATTAAGAATTCATGTGCATAGTAATCCTGAAGACAAACATTTACAATAGTAAAAATTGAGCACAAGGTGTAGTGAAACAAGTCCTGCACTATTCTTTCTTTTTACTGCTAGCTTAGTATAAGATGAGTATGATTTGATAAACATAAGAAAGACAAGAACAGAGATTAAGGAAAAAACTTGTTATTTAATCGGACAGCACAGGGGTTTTGCATCAGCACATGGAGCATCATCCAGACATCAAGCATTTCAGGAAATCACTGAGCTCATCCAGCCCTTTGTATTAGATAATTCAGAAAGTGTATAATACATTTGCCTCATAGAGAAAATTACCAACCCCTTATGAGTTACTCAGGGGAGTATATATACAAAATTTACATCAAAAATATCAGCGAATGAGTTAATATCTCATTTATGATATGCTAATCTCTGGAATGCAGTAGCTGAAGGAGTGAATGCTGCAGTAATTCCTTAATGCCTCAGCTGTCAAAATAGTCAGAAGATATTCGGACTTTATGGCTGTTAGAGTCGGCTAGAGATGTGCTGTCTGAAACTTGGATAGCTGTCGTTGTCTGTGTGATGAGTCACTTTTTAGCTGCTTTAACTGCTGACACTTGTCATGTTGCTTGTCTTGTAGTGACCTGGAGCTGGCAGTGGCCGAATGACTGAAGCTATCGTGGCAAAATCTGAAGCATGAATTGCCACCAATCCTCCTTAGGCATTTGATGTCTGCGCATCTTTATCAATGTTTCCTCGGCCTCTGTATGTCTATAAAGATTGGGAGGGGTTTCAAACAGGTGATTCACTTCATTCTCAATGAAGAACAGGCCTTCAAGTTTGTCATACAAGCTCTGTCCTGTGGGAGGCCCTGTTTGTTCAGATGAACTGCCAGATGCAATAATCTGATTTTCAATAGTGGTTGCCATTCTGTTGGCCATTTGATCTGGAGAGATCAGTTTTCCTGCACCACTTAGTAAGCTGGGCAGGCCTTTTGCTTGCAGCACTCCCATTTTAACTTTGTATTCCTCCACATCTGCTTGCATCTCATAGTACTTCCTCTCCACTGTTTGTATGTAGTTCCTGAGAGTTAGTACCTTCTTGGCAGAGAGGACAGCTTCTGTTCTGTTGGGAATGCCTATAGCTGCCAATTCCTCCCTTTCTTGCCTGTTCAGGAAGTCTATCATTCTATTTGCCTGCTCTGCTCTGTTCCCTAGCATTGTCTTGGCCTTCTGAATTTCTGCTTGAGCTTGGCCCATTAAATCCATCTGCTCATGCATTATTTTTATCGACCTCCATTGCTGTCTAATGGATTGGCCAATTTTGGCCCATAGGATTCTCTTTATGTCGGCCATAGCACTCTCCAGATTCAACTCTTTCTCTAAGGCCTTTATCTTTTCCTTTTGGGCCTTTATTTCTCTGCCCTATTCTGCCACAGTCACTTTGGACTTGTCATACTTGGCATCCAGTTCTGCCAACTTCTCCTTGGCCTTCTTTATTTCATCTGCCTGGATCTCCATTGCTTTGACGGCCTTGGTCAATTCCTCTACACTTGGGCTGGCATCTGGAGCTGCTGTTGTTCCTGCTGCTTCTGTTGTGGGGGCCACTGCTCTCCCTGACGTTGCTGCTGTTGTCGAAGTAGTTGGAGGAGCTTGGGAAGTGGATTCAGCCTGTTTATCTTGTAGTGCTCCTTCCAGCTCTTTCTCCAATTCTCTGATCCTCTGGTCTTGCTGCATTAGGAGGTCCAGTTGGTCCTCAGCCTGTTTTTGCTTTTGAAGTTCTGCTGTTTGAGGATGCTCTGTGGGCTGCAACTTTAACCTCTTCTTCAAGGCATTGAGGTCATCATATTTCTTCTTCATGAGGGCCTTCACACCCGTTGGATCACTAGGGTCATGTCCTAGATCAATAATGATCTCCTCAAGAGACTTTATTCTATTGTCTTTGGCCTGAGAGGACATTCTCTCAAAATCCAACTGGGTGTTGGTGTTTTTCAGGGCTTCTTTCAGCTCATGTGCCATGGTGGCCTTCTCTACCAAGGTTGCATAGACCATCTCCCCAGCTTGCTTATGGAGTTCAATCTGGTCCATGGGATGTATATCTCTGGCTAGGACCTCCACCCTTGTCTTTATAAAATCTGCAGATGTCTTAGGCTCCGGCCCTTTGGGCTTAAAGTCGCTGAAGATTATTTTTTCCTGCTGAATGTCATACACTGACATTAGCCTTTCTTGCTGGGCTGGTGTTGCATCTATGAATTGCTTGTAGACCTCAGCCCTTAGCAGCTCATTTTGAGCCTTTATTTGTTTGAAAGAAGCCTTAGTGCTTTTGGGCTTCTTGGTCTGCTGGGAAGAGGAGGACACTTCCAAACCGAGCTGTAAAGTTTGCTCCTGCTGAAAGGAGCTTGTACCTGTATGCTGACTGCCCTCCCTGTCTTTCCTTGCACTGTCCAAGACATCTTCAGTAATGTCTTCTACCTCTGGGGAGTCTGCTCTTTGCCTTTTGGCTTCTGGCTGGTGGGAGGATCCACTAAGGGGAGTGGACTCTTCTCTATCTCTTTTTGTACCCCTTTCCTCATGTGCTGGGGTCTGCAAAATTGGGGCAGTTACTGGCTCAGTTTGTGGGGGTGGAATTTGCAGTGCTGGAGCTGCTGGCAGCCCAGTTTGTGGTAGGACAGTTTGCCCTTGCTGCTGTTCTGGCTGCTGCTCTGTTACAGGGGCAGACTTTTCCTTTACTGCTTCCTCCTCTGCACCCATTATGCCTTTGCCTTTGTCTGTCACCGGTGCTGATGTAGATGGTGCCTGTGGTGTAGTCCTTGTGGCCGAGGTCCCTTCTTCCACTGAATAAGGCGGTCTGAAAGGTATCTGCTGCACATAGTCTAGGTCAATAGTCTTTTCAAGCTCCCTCCTATTCTTTAACATTGTCTCCTCCTTAG
This sequence comes from Pinus tabuliformis, assembly GCA_031772625.1. Lineage (NCBI taxonomy): Eukaryota > Viridiplantae > Streptophyta > Pinopsida > Pinales > Pinaceae > Pinus > Pinus tabuliformis. The sequence goes on along the minus strand of CM062806.1, from coordinate 434,418,727 downwards.
TTAGATTTTCAACTAAAGTATCCATCTGCCATTCTTGCAGGTTGGCATATTTTTCAATGTGTGGGTACTGGCAATGCTTAATGCCTATAAGCCTATACTTGTTTCTCCTAGCAGTGATGAAACCTTCAGGGTCATAATGGACCCACCGAAAACTATAGGACAGCTTGTATTTATCCTTAAGGACTAGGTCTGCCTCTTCCCACCCTTCTTTCTTGTTCATGATGAAGGGGCCCAACTGGTGTTTGAACTTGAGGTGGGCCTTCTTTTTGGCGCTGTGGAAATGGGTGAGGTCGGACTGAATCAACTGCCTGTAATACTCCAAGGCAAATAACCTCATAGGTACATATTTTGGGAGCCTGTATGGACAGAGCTCACAGCCATAGATCCTAATGACGGTATGGTTCTCATATAGGTACCAGTCACCTATTTTATATTTTTTGGAAAGCTGCAGAGCTTTCTTTATCTCATTTGATATTCTGGGAGGGGGTGACCTCATCAACAGGCAAGAGACTGGGTATACAAATTGGTCAACAAATTCACAGTAGGTATAGGGTGAATTTGTGACTTTGTGATAGATAGAGGTCCAGAAGATGACAGATCTTCCTTCCCCTTTGTGATCTAGCCTTCTGATGTAGCATGGGAAGGCTTCAGAATGATAGTACATGAAAAAATGGTAAATATAGGCCGAGTACTTGAAGACCCCCTGTCTGTCCACTCTGCTCAACTGATCATGAATCTTGTTAGCTATGAACTTAGCAAAGTTATATTTGCGGGCAGGGGGTTGGCGTGGGCTATAAGCAGATAGCAATACCAGCATTGTTTTATCCACATACTCACTGTTTTTGTATCCCAACACATAGGCAATCATGTCCAGTAAAAGCCTGCCTACATCATTGAAATGGACATCCAGGTAGGGAGGTGGCCCTGTAGGCTGGCACTCAGGTCTCATGAAGGTCCTGGTGACCTTTTGAATCTCCTCACTGGTCATCTTTTCACCAGTCTCCAGCAAATAATTCATGGAAAACAGGATCAGCAACTCTGTCTGATCAAAATGTAACATTTTGTTGATGGACTCAGCATTAATGTAAAAAAGGATCCTCCCAGATGGAGTGCTAATAGCTCTGTGCTGCACATCATAGTTTTCAGCACATAGGTGAATGATTTCAGGGAAGACATTTACAGCTGGGAGACAATAGTATGGTAGGTTTGATTCCCATATCCCATGTGTACCATGACCATCCTTATAGTCCTCTCTCAATTGACAGAAGGTCTGCAAGAAGTCCCTGCTACCCACAAAGTCTTCTATAAGATAGTCCTTGTCAGCAAATGCCAAGGCCTCCAGCTCTTTATTTGGTGGATTTAATGGAGCAATACTGAGGGATGAGGATGCAGAGGCTGCCATGATATAATCTGAGTTTGAATAGGTAATGGCAATGGTTTGGGAAGTTTCTTTAAGAGTTTCAGTGACAGGTCAAATGTAGACACAGTCTGAGGAGTTTTTCTCAGTGAAAAATGCAGGCTGGTTTCTGCAGTTTGCTGCAAATTCACAGGGATGTGAACTGCTAATGGTAAGTTGCAGAGAGTATGAGGTTTCCTTTGGGAGAGATTGAAGCTGGCCTGTACTTGGCAAAAGGGAACAATGTTGAGCACCTCGGGGAGAAATTCACAGTTTCTGGCCCGCGAATTGACTGCTTTAATGCTGAATTTGTGGCTATGGGGATCAACAGGTCAGCTTAGCTTGTTTTAGGTAGTAGGTGCAGAGTTTATGTGGACTTCTACAGGTGTTTTAATGGCAATTTTACAGAGAAAAGGAATGCATGGGTGAAAAGTAAGCTTTACGGTGAATACCTGGACAAACTAGCTTGAAAGCCTGCGGGCTGGACCGTGAATGCTTAAGGCAGCTGAATTCTTGACTTGTAGCGGTCTGAAACTTGAATTTGATGGCTGGAAACGAATTTTCGCGGCAGCTGGTTGACAACGGCTACGTCGTTTGTGCGTGAAAATGAACGCAAACGGCTAATTTGGTGGTTTATAACGACAAATTTGGACAAAACGTGCAATTGGCGCTTTTCCGCCGATGACGTCAGCATGATGTCATGGTGGGGCCCGGGTACAGAGGTGACGTGGCTGCTGAGGTGTCGGCCAGGGTGTCAGGACACGGTGGCAGGTGGATAAGGTGGCAGGGTTACGTGGAGGGCCACACGGCGTAGGGGCGGGGGAGGGCGCTACGTCAGGATGACGCAAGCATGACGCAAGGGGGAGGCGGTAACGGGATGGTGGTAAGTGGGTTCCCCGCACCGCCTTTGCTGATAAGTGGTATTGGGGAGGGGGGCTCCGAACAACCCCAACGTTTGACACACGTCCAGGGTATGGCGCCCAAAACCACTTTCCTCGGACGCTAAAGGTCGGCAGGTCGGGGGATGAAAATGACCGCCCACCGTTAGATCTGGGTGGCATAGATCGAACGGCTGGCGGGTCCTCCGACAGATCGTGCACGTTGGGGGGGCCCGCTGGTTTATTTAAATATTTAATTAAATATTTTTGGCGGAAAACTTTAGGATTGAGGGTTTTCGTGAGTTTTTTGGGGTTTTTTGGGTTAATTTGTGAAAAAGGGGTTTATGGAGGGTTTTAGCAGCGGTGAGATTAGGGTTTATGGAGAGGTTATTACTCCTAACCAGGGGTTAGAGTAATCCCTTGACAGGGTTTGAGCATAGTCCCAGGTGGACTAAAGTCTCCCTTAGGCAAACCTATTTAGCTATAATGCTAAAAGGAGGATATTTATAGAATGCTTGGGGGTTTATACACCATGGTGTTAATAATACTAGGCAAAGGGTGACATAGGGGAATTACATAATAGAGTTAGAGTTAATATGGGGGAAAATGTGAATGAGGGGGAAAATCACTAAGTTTATTTGAAACTTACTTAGTTTAGGGAGTAGATCAAAATAAAAAGAATTTTAGACAAGAAATGTGGCTTCTAAAAAGATTAAGAGCCACCATGAAACCATAATTTCTTCCATGAATCTCAACTGATGAGGGAGTGTTAGTAATGAAAATGAAAAAAGGGGACGAAGGGAGGTTAGACATGCTTCTTTGCTTACTGCAACTTGATGAAGAATAACACCTTCTCAATTCATTGCTTTTGCTTTGGTAAACAAAGTTAGCACACATGCAACTTATAAGAAATGACCTTTCTGCAACCCCTACTGCCTACCCATCTATTTGCCTAGCATTTTTTGTTTCTTCTTGGAGGGTGCACTTAGGCTTGCAGACCCTTACTTGCCTTTTCTTTTCTTTGGCTTTTTCTTTTGTTTTTCTATCTACTTCTACCCTTATTTCTTCCAAGGTCCCAGATTAAGCTGTTGGGAGCCTTTTCTTCTCTACCTGAACTACTTGTCTGCCAAGATTAAACAGTTTGGACAGACTTCTTTCTCTATTCTACAACTGAAAATTTAAAACATGACATGATCTAGATTAGACTGTTGGACCATCCATCAAAATTTGAGTCCATACCAAGCTATAAGCACAGATTGTATTCTCTTGGAAATATGTGATCTTTGAATCATCAAAGCAGAGCATATTTGGACCTTTTCAGTGCCAATCATGAAATATGAAACCTATTGGTATAGGTAGCTAGCAGTGGCTCAACATGGGGATGGTGTTTCATTTGAAAGACCAAGAACAGCAGGTCAGATTGCCTTGCTCCTTGACTGCTCTTGCCAATCTTGAAGTTTGCTGCTTTGAAATGCCAAAATTGTGTGCTTCTCTTCTTGGTAGACCTTCTATTCACCTTGTGCTGGCAGTTTAAGAAAACTTTGAGAAATTGCATCTTTACATGTTGACAGAAAATAATATATACATCTAGATATGTACAAGGGAAAACTCAGGCTGCACTTATGGGTGATATTCAAAATAGTGCTTAAGCATCCTGCCATTCACAGGACCTTCATCCAAATCAGTTTCATTAAGACTCTTAAGGAAATAAGTGTTGTTTCCTTGTACTGCTTGGACAGCAAATGGTCCTCTCCAAAGGGAATCAAATTTTCCATGTTTTCCCTTATCCTCTCTTCTTGAATCCCACTTGAGGACTTTGTCACCAATGTTGAAATCTTCTGCCTTAGTTCTTCTATCAAAAGCCTTCTTTAATTTTTCTTGTAGAACTTGAACTCTGCTGAAAACTTGGTCTCTAGTTTGCTGTAAACATATGATTTGATTGATTCTTCTTTGCATATCATTTGGTTCAGCTTGGCTTTCTTGAAGAAGTTTCATAACAGGCACTCCTATTGATGAAGGAAATTTGGCTTCCAATCCATAAACCAACTCATATGGGCTGGTTCCAATTGATCTCTTGGTTGTTAGTCTATCTGCCCATAGAGCATTGACAAGCTTCTTATGCCAATTCTTTTTGTTCTCTTCTAGTACTTTCTTTATGATGTTTACCAAACTTTTATTTGATGACTCAGCAAGGCCATTTCCTTGGGGATAGTACACAGTAGAATGGCCCAAGGTGATGTGAAATTTATGGCAGAAATTCACCATCTTCTTGGATTTGAAAGCAGCAGCATTGTCTGTTATTATTTTGTCAAGACAGCCAAATCTAGCCAATATGTTGTTCTCCAAGAACTGAATGATAGTGGAATCATTTGCTTGTCTGCATGGGACAGCTTCAATCCACTTGGCGAAGTAGTCTGTGGCTGTTAAGATCCATCTATGTTGGCCTGAAGATGAGGGATGAATTTCCCCAATGAAATCCAAGCCCCATTGTTGAAAAGGTCTCTCCGTTGCAATAGGCCTTAAGGGAAGTGGCAACAACTGTCTCTTTCCCTCAAACACTTGACATTTATGACATGAGGTGGTGAATTTCTTGACATCAGAGAACATGGTGGGCTAGTAGTACCCAGCCCTTAGTATTTTTTCCATAGTGGACTTCCAGTACAAGTGTCCACCACAGTCACCTGCATGAAATTCCTTTATGATATTGTCAGTTTCATTCTCAATTAGGCAGTTTAGCAATATTCCTTCATGGTTTTTCCACAATAAATTTCCATCCATAACACAGAATTTAGAAGCTTTCATTTTTAGGAACCTACATTTAGTTCTGGACAATCCTGGGGGAGCACACAGGTTTTGCAATACATAACATATATCAGAGTACCAAGGGGATTGTTCAAAGGCTACATTGATCTTTGGAGTCACCAGCTCCGGTTCACTGTCCAGCTGGTTGATGTCTAAGGCTTGGAAATTTGCTTCTGTCATTAATTTGGCCAAGCCTTGCCCTTTTATTAGTTTTGTAGGTTTTATCTCAATATCAAATTCCAAGATGTTGGCAATCCACTTTCCTCTTCTGCCCTCTAAATTTTCTTGGGTGATAATGTCTTTGACAATAGGACTTGGCACATATGCTATAACATGGGAATAAAGGATATAAATCCTAAAGTCTTTAATGGCTTTGACCAAAGCATAAGCTTGCTTTTCCATGATTTGATACTTTAAAGGTGCATCTCTAAGAGCTTTGCTAAAGAAAGCAATTGGCTTCTCATTTCCTTGGTCATCTTTTTGCAATAAAACAGCAGCAATAGTATGCTGGGAGGCAAAAGAGAAAATGATAAATTCTCTGTCAAACTGAGGATTGGTCAACACTGGGGTTTGGGTAAGGGCCAGTTTTATACCTTCAAAGGCTTGATTGGCTTCAACAGTCCATTTGACTTTTGAATCTTTCTTTAGCATGTTATTCAATAATCTGATTAGTTCTGCTAAGTTTAGGATAAACCTTCTCAAGAAATTGATTTTTCCCAAGAATCCTTGCAACTCTTTGACATTTCTTGGGTGGGGAATTTGTAGGATAGCTTGTATCCTATCTGGGTCAATTCTAATGCCATCTTTAGAAATGATGTGGCCCAATAGCTTACCTTCCTCTAAACCAAACAGGGATTTCGTGGGATTCAAGGAAATTCCATATTTTCTGCATTTTAGGAAGATCTGTCTCAAATGTTTTATATGTTCTTGGTCTGATTTTGAGAAAGGTGTAAGGTCATCTAGGTAAATGACTAAAAATTCATGAATCTCCTTGGCAAAAGCAATATCCATGGCTCTTTGAAAAGTTTCCCCTGCATTTTTTAATCCAAAAGGCATCTTTACATATTTGAAAGTTCCCCATGGGGTAGTGAATGTCGTTTTGTCTTGATCATCAGGGTGTACCAGGATTTGATTGAAGCCTGAAAATCCATCCAGTAATGAGATCCTTGAGGCCCCTACCACTCTTTGGAGAATGTGATCCATCTTGGGTAAGGGATAGTTGTCTTTGAGGGATACTTGGTTCAGATTCCTTAAGTCCACACACAGCCTAATTTCACCAGTCTTCTTTCTTGTAGGGACTAAGTTGGAGATCCATTTAGAGAATCTGATTGGTGCTATGATGCCTGCCTTGAACATTTTCTGTACTTCTTGTTCCATTGCTGGGAGAAGCATAGGATTGATTCTCCTCAATTTTTGTTTAAAGGGCTTTTGATCAGGTTTGAGAGGGATTGTATGCTGGATAACAGAGGTGTCATAGGACTTTAGGTCCTCATAACTCCATGCAAAGACATCATGGAACTCTTTAAAGAGGTCAATGTATTTAGGCTTTTGGTCAGGAGGTAAAGAAGCAGACAATTTAATTATTTTGGGTTTGTCAATTGTACCTATGTTGCATTCTTCAATGGCTGCATTTAAGGGCTGCATTTTTGGTTTTCTGGGGATATCATTTGAGTCAAAGATGTCTTCTAGTGGAGTTAGGCCTGTTGGTAGAAAATTGTCTTTCAGCTCTATGATTTCAGTTTCAGCATTGGCCACTTCCTCACAATTGATTGATTGAATTTGGTGAATGTTGTCTTTGTTGAAAATAGTTGGATTTAGCATTTGTTTTGCTGTTCTAGGGTATATTGGGTGAGTAGTTTTTTGAAACTGTATTTGTGATGGACTTGCTCTTTCAAATATTTGTGATTGACTTGTTGTATCAAGTATTTGTGATTGACTTTCTGTATCAAGTATTTGTGATTGACTTGCTGTATCAGTGTCAATATTTAATCCTGCAAATTCTTGTTGCAGAGTTAAAAAATGGTTTATTTGCTTGTCATCCTCAAATAATTGCCAATCATTAACATTGTTTGGTATGGAGGGTCTGTGTTTTACCTCAGCTGTAAAACAATGATGGGGCTCAAAAGGCAGCTTGCATGTACTTGCAAATGTGGCTAAACTATGAGCATGCAGATTGTGGGTTCTAGGAATTTTAGTGATTTGGAATTCAGAGAAAAAGTTTAGTACCTCAGCAACAGCAGACCTATAAGTCCTTAGTCTTTTGTCATTGGTGACAAAATTTCCCTTCACTTGTTGGATAACTAAATCTGAATCACCCATGATTGAAACCCTGGCAGCTTGTAAGAACTTTACTAACTTGAGGCCTAGTAAAAGAGCTTCATATTCTGCCATGTTATTAGTACATCTGAAGTTCAATCTATAGGCTCTGCCTTCTGCATGACTATTTTCTTTATTGTGTACCCAAACTCCAGCTCCTGCCCCTAACTTGTTGACTGAGCCATCAAATTCAAGGAACCATAGAATATCTTGTTGTGGGGGAGATTTAACAATCTGTTCATGGGCTGGCAAAGTAAGTTGAAGTTGTGGTTTTTCATCTGGCTTGTATTTTAGGACAGTCTCATCGTTTGATTGGATATTCTTGACAACTAGGGCAGCAGCAGCATCTAGTGTTTGATTGACTGTCATTTCATTGGAGTCTTCCTCCTGTATGAGTATCTTGGTTTCAACCTCACCTTTTGAGGGAGTTGTGATGTCATTGAAGAGAATGTATGAGTCTATGTCTGAATGGACAGCATATATGGGAAAGTTTTGAGGCTTTTCTTCACTGCTGACCATGTATTTCATGAGTGTTTCTCTGTACAGTCTTTTTGGTTGCCCAAAAACAGAGATGGTGGCATATGACATGTCTAATTGTAGGGAACCTTGGAGTTTAGCTCCCCAAGATCTTGATAACAGCATCCCATACTTAGGTGGAATATCAACAACTACCACATCCATTAGGATTGTCTTGTTTGGGTATTGAACCAGAGACACACATAAATCTTTTATGAGACCCAGACACTTGACTTGGCTGGAGTCAAATGAAAATAGATCCTTGTATGGTCTTGTTATGTCTAGATTCAATCTCTCCATGACTGCTTTTGGCATGAGATTGTGAGAGGCACCTGAGTCAAACATTGCATTATGTAGTATTTTATCATGAATGTGTAAGCTGACATAAAAAGGTAATACCCCTGTGGCTACCGTTTTTCCATCCACTTCTGGGCCAAACAGTAATTCTGGGGTGTCATCCAGCACATTGACATCATCTTTGTTGCTAGTGAGTTGAAGGGACTTTTTGATCTGTAGTTTGTAGATGTCATGCTTGGCTAGTTCTGAGAGAGGAATAGCTATCTTTAGTTTGCCAATTTCGGTCTCTAGGTCAAAGGGTTTTTCAGATTGGGTCTTGGGGTTATGGATAACAGTCCTTTCCTTGTTTATTAAATCTTCTTCTTGATTTTTATCTTGACTTTGGGACTTGCCTCTTTTACTCATCTCTTGGGGAGTAACCTTTAAATTAGGTTGAGAAGGTGAAGTGGCCACAGGCTGCTGTTTTAAGGACAGTGGTTCAATGATCTCTTCAATAATCACTTCTTCTGCAGGTGAATTTATTTTGTCATTAGGCTCTGTGACTATGACTCTTTCAGGCTACTGATTATCCTTTATCTTTTCAGGCTGGTTTACATTCACAGTTCTGCTCCTCATCTTGTATTGTTTATGGACTTCATAAACAGTAGTGTCATAGCCTTGTTTAAAGTCAAAGGATTCACCTGATTTAGTTTGGAACAGTCTGATTTCATCATCCTCATTATCTTCTTGTGTTAATAAAACTTGACTTTCACCATCTAGACCCATTAAATTAATCTCGGGATCTTCATTGGGCTCTGTTGATGTGGAAGTTTCTGCATAATTTTCTTGGAAAGGGGGTCTTATGTCTTGGTCAGTACTGGGCTTGCCAATGCCTGGGTTTTGAGTTCTCCTAAAATTTGGATTCCTAGGAGGGTTGTTTTGTGGTGCTTCCCATGATGATTTTCTCTCAACCGATTCCACTCTATCACCCAATCTTTTCATTCCATTGAGTATTGCATCCAGTTTTTTATCAAAGGCAGAGGGTTCCTCTTTGAAAACAGTCCTTTTTTCCAACCTTGCTCTGTTTCTTTTGGCAATCAGGTTGGCTTCCACTGTGACAGCAACCCTTTGGGCTTCTGCAAGGGATTGAGGATCTCTTTCCTTCAACTGATAGGCCATGTCAGGGTCAAAACCATCAGGGAATTTGTACAAAGCTAAATCAGGAGGGGGTCTTAAATTTTGTGGGATTGCGTTATATACATTGTTGAATCTTGCACAATACTCCAGAACAGTCTCTTGGGGACCTCTTTTGATAGTGTCATATTCCCCAAGTATGTGCAGAGGATCCTTTTTCTTCTCCCATCTGCTAGTAAAGGCTTGATAAAGCTCATCAGAAGTTGTGATGGAATTTGCATTCAGGGATCTAAACCAAGTTCTTACATCCCCCGTTAGGCTTTGCACAAACATCCTCATTCTCACACTGTCGTCATCTATTTCATAGGTCTCAAAATGGTCTTGCATCCTTTTGGCATGCTGGACAGCTGTCAGAGGGCCATTGGAGTCAAACTATGAGATTTTGGTTTGGTAATATTGGGGTAGAGCTGCAACATTAGCTGGTATCTGCAAGGGTGCATATCTATTAGCCATATTTACAGGGTTTAGAGGATTAACAGGGGCAGCTGGGATAATAGGAACAGTGGGTACCACAGGGGTAATAGGTAAGGGTGAACCTAGAGTGTTGGTCAAGGGGATATGTGCAGTGGATGAAGATGTGAGAGGAGGACTTTGAGATGTGGATGGTGAACTAGGGGAACTAGGGGTAGACCGGAAAAGGACCTTGCATGGAGTAGAGATAAGGCTGGGATGATCTGAATCTGAGGTTAGATCAGCAGGCTGCTCCTGCCTTTGCTGCCTCCTAATGTTTCTAGGGATGGTATTTGGATTATCAACAATGATGGGTGGATTAGGGTCAGGATTTGCCCTGGTATGCCGTGGATTTTTCTTGGGAGCCAGCTTCTAACTGTTTTTTAGGATTTTATAGGAAGTTTTTATATCTTCAAGGACTGGATAAAGATTTTGGAATGGCTATATATATTTCAAAGCTGAGATGAAGATTCACTGAAAAAGCTCTTCCCTAAAGCTGTCAATGTGACACAGAAACAGCTTTGAAGGCCTCCTGACTGATTTCAGGCTTGATCTGTAGCTTTGAGAGATGTATAGAAATTGGAAAATCCTAAGAAGTCCCCAGTGGAGTCGCCATTTATGTTAACACCCAGGTTGTTCCCTTTGACTCTAAGGGAATACGGCCGGGGTAACCACTAACCAATCTTTGGACCACAGTTTCTAGCCAAACTGTAATCAGAGAGGGCTCTCTCTTTATGATTTGTCTCTGTTTTGATAGTGTTTTTAGGCTAGCTATAAATTCAGGTTTGTTTAAGGTTTTGGTTGGATGGTAATTTCAGTCAAGGTGCTTATGCATTCTCCAAAGTGTTCTAGTCCATTGGGCTATGGAGTCAATGGTCCTTTAGTTATTTTGAGGTGCTGAGTGATTTGCTGTAGTGATGCTGCAGAGCAAGGTTAGTGTCTGAGAAATAACTTTCATAAAGTGATTTCGTGGGTTGTGTCCAGTTTATGCAAGGCAATTAAGAATCTTACAATAAACTTTTGGAGTAAGACAGTGAGAATATTGACCCAGGAGCATTTAAGAATTTCTAGGTGATATTCATACATAAAGAATTAATAGCTACATGAGCAATTAAGAATTCATGTGCATAGTAATCCTGAAGACAAACATTTACAGTAGTAAAAATTGAGTACAAGGTGTAGTGAAACAAGTCCTGCACTATTCTTTCTTTTTACTGCTAGCTTAGTATAAGATGAGTATGATTTGATAAACATAAGAAAGACAAGAACAGAGATTAAGGAAAAAACTTGTTATTTAATCGGACAGCACAGGGGTTCTGCATCAGCACATGGAGCATCATCCAGACATCAAGTATTTCAGGAAATCACTGAGCTCATCCAGCCCTTTGTATTAGATAATTCAGAAAGTGTATAATACATTTGCCTCATAGAGAAAATTACCAACCCCTTATGAGTTACTCAGGGGAGTATATATACAAAATTTACATAAAAAATATCAGCGAATGAGTTAATATCTCATTTATGATATGCTAATCTCTGGAATGCAGTAGTTGAAGGAGTGAATGCTGCAGTAATTCCTTAATGCCTCAGCTGTCAAAATAGTTAGAAGATATTCGGACTTGATGGCTGTTAGAGTCGGCTAGAGATGTGCTGTCTGAAACTTGGATAGCTGTCGTTGTCTGTGTGATGAGTCACTTTTTAGCTGCTTTAACTGCTGACACTTGTCATGTTGCTTGTCTTGTAGTGACCTGGAGCTGGCAGTGGCCGAATGACTGAAGCTATCGTGTCAAAATCTGAAGCATGAATTGCCACCAATCCTCCTTAGGCATTTGATGTCTGCGCATCTTTATCAATGTTTCCTCGGCCTCTGTATGTCTATAAAGATTGGGAGCGGTTTCAAACAGGTGATTCACTTCATTCTCAATGAAGAAAAGGCCTTCAAGTTTGTCATACAAGCTCTGTCCTGTGGGAGGCCCTGTTTGTTCAGATGAACTGCCAGATGCAATAATCTGATTTTCAATAGTGGTTGCCATTATGTTGGCCATTTGATCAGGAGAGATCAGTTTTCCTGCACCACTTAGTAAGCTGGGCAGGCCTTTTGCTTGCAGCACTCCCATTTTAACTTTGTATTCCACCACATCTGCTTGCATCTCATAGTACTTCCTCTCCACTATTTGTATGTAGTTCCTGAGAGTTAGTACCTTCTTGGCAGAGAGGACAGCTTCTATTCTGCTGGGAATGCCTATAGCTGCCAATTCCTCCCTTTCTTGCCTGTTCAGGAAGTCTATCATTCTATTTGCCTGCTCTGCTCTGTTCCCTAGCATTGTCTTGGCCTTCTGAATTTCTGCTTGAGCTTGGCCCATTAAATCCATCTGCTCATGCATTATTTTTATCGACCTCCATTGCTGTCTAATGGATTGGCCAATTTTGGCCAATAGGATTCTATTTATGTCGGCCATAGCAGTCTCCAGATTCAACTCTTTCTCTAAGGCCTTTATCTTTTCCTTTTGGGCCTTTATTTCTCTGCCCTGTTCTGCCACAGTCACTTTGGACTTGTCATACTTGGCATCCAGTTCTACCAACTTCTTCTTGGCCTTCTTTATTTCATCTGCCTGGATCTCCATTGCTTTGACGACCTTGGTCAATTCCTCTACACTTGGGCTAGCATCTGGAGCTGCTGCTGTTCCTGCTGCTTCTGTTGTGGGGGCCACTGCTGTCCCTGACGTTGCTGCTGTTGTCGAAGTAGTTGGAGGAGCTTGGGAAGTGGATTCTTCCTGTTTATCTTGTAGTGCTCCTTCCAGCTCTTTCTCCAATTCTCTGATCCTCTGGTCTTGCTGCATTAGGAGGTCCAGTTGGTCCTCAGCCTGTTTTTGCTTTTGAAGTTCTGTTGTTTGAGGATGCTCTGTGGGCTGCAGCTTTAACCTCTTCTTCAAGGCATTGAGGTCATCATCTTTCTTCTTCATGAGGGCCTTCACACCCGTTGGATCACTAGGGTCATGTCCTAGATCAATAATGATCTCCTCAAGAGACTTTATTCTATTGTCTTTGGCCTGAGAGGACATTCTCTCAAAATCCAACTGGGTGTTGATGTTTTTCAGGGCCTCTTTCAGCTCATGTGCCATGGTGGCCTTCTCTACCAAGGTTGCATAGACCATCTCCCCAGCTTACTTATGGAGTTCAATCTGGTCCATGGGATGTATATCTCTCGCTAGGACCTCCACCCTTGTCTTTATAAAATCTGCAGCTGTCTTAGGCTCCGGCCCTTTGGGCTTAAAGTGGCTGAAGATTATTTTTTCCTGCTGAATGTCATACACCGACATTAGCCTTTCTTGCTGGGCTGGTGTTGCATCTATGAATTGCTTGTAGACCTCAGCCCTTAGCAGCTCATTTTGAGCCTTTATTTGTTTGAAAGAAGCCTTAGTGCTTTTGGGCTTCTTGGTCTGCTGGGAAGAGGAGGACACTTCCAAACCGAGCTGTAAAGTTTGCTCCTGCTGAAAGGAGCTTGTACCTGTATGCTGACTGCCCTCCCTGTCTTTCCTTGCACTGTCCAAGACATCTTCAGTAATGTCTTCTACCTCTGGGGAGTCTGCTCTTTGCCTTTTGGCTTCTGGCTGGTGGGAGGATCCACTAAGGGGAGTGGACTCTTCTCTATCTCTTTTTGTACCCCTTTCCTCATGTGTTGGGGTCTGCAAAATTGGGGAAGTTACTGGCTCAGTTTGTGGGGGTGGAATTTGAAGTGCTGGAGCTGCTGGCAGCCTAGTTTGTGGTAGGACAGTTTGCCCTTGCTGCTGTTCTAGCTGCTGCTTTGTTACAGGGGCAGACTTTTCCTTTACTGCTTCCTCCTCTGCACCCATTATGCCTTTGCCTTTGTCTGTCACCGGTGCTGATGTAGATGGTGCCTGTGGTGCAGTCCTTGTGGCCGAGGTCCCTTCTCCCACTGAATAAGGCGGTCTGAAAGGTACCTGCTGCACATAGTCTAGGTCAATAGTCTTTTCAAGCTCCCTCCTATTCTTTAACATTGTCTCCTCCTCAGTTAGATTTTCAACTAAAGTATCCATCTGCCATTCTTGCAGGTTGGCATATTTTTCAATGTGTGGGTACTGGCAATGCTTAATGCCTATAAGCCTATACTTGTTTCTCCTAGCAGTGATGAAACCTTTAGGGTCATAATGGACCCACCGAAAACTATAGGACAGCTTGTATTTATCCTTAAGGACTAGGTCTGCCTCTTCCCACCCTTCTTTCTTGTTCATTATGAAGGGGCCCAACTGGTGTTTGAACTTGAGGTGGGCCTTCTTTTTGGCGCTGTGGAAATGGGTGAGGTCGGACTGAATCAACTGCCTGTAATACTCCAAGGCAAATAACCTCATAGGTACATATTTTGGGAGCCTGTATGGACAGAGCTCACAGCCATAGATCCTAATGACGGTATGGTTCTCATATAGGTACCAGTCACCTATTTTATATTTTTTGGAAAGCTGCAGAGCTTTCTTTATCTCATTTGATATTCTGGGAGGGGGTGACCTCATCAACAGGCAAGAGACTGGGTATACAAATTGGTCAACAAATTCACAGTAGGTATAGGGTGAATTTGTGACTTTGTGATAGACAGAGGTCCAGAAGATGACAGATCTTCTTTCCCCTTTGTGATCCAGCCTTCTGATGTAGCATGGGAAGGCTTCAGAATGATAGTACATGAACAGATGGTAAATATAGGCCGAGTACTTGAAGACCCCCTGTCTGTCCACTCTGCTCAACTGATCATGAATCTTGTTAGCTATGAACTTAGCAAAGTTATATTTGCGGGCAGGGGGTTGGCGTGGGCTGTAAGCAGATAGCAATACCAGCATTGTTTTATCCACATACTCACTGTTTTTGTATCCCAACACATAGGCAATCATGTCCAGTAAAATCCTTCCTACATCATTGAAATGGACATCTAGGTAGGTAGGTGGCCCTGTAGGCTGGCACTCAGGTCTCATGAAGGTCCTGGTGACCTTTTGAATCTCCTCACTGGTCATCTTTTCACCAGTCTCCAGCAAATAATTCATGGAAAACGGGATCAACAACTCTTTCTGACCAAAATGTAACATTTTGTTGATGGACTCAGCATTAATGTAAAAAGGGATCCTCCCAGATGGAGTGCTAATAGCTCTGTGCTGCACATCATAGTTTTCAGCACATAGGTGAATGATTTCAGGGAAGACATTTACAGCTGGGAGACAATAGTATGGTAGGTTTGATTCCCATATCCCATGTGTACCATGACCATCCTTATAGTCCTCTCTCAATTGACAGAAGGTCTGCAAGAAGTCCCTACTACCCTCAAAGTCTTCTATAAGATAGTCCTTGTCAGCAAATGCTAAGGCCTCCAGCTCTTTATTTGGTGGATTTAATGGAGCAATACTGAGGGATGAGGATGCAGAGGCTGCCATGATATAATCTGAGTTTGAATAGGTAATGGCAATGGTTTGGGAAGTTTCTTTAAGAGTTTCAGTGACAGGTCAAATGTAGACACAGTCTGAGGAGTTTTTCTCAGTGAAAAATGCAAGCTGGTTTCTGCAGTTTGCTGCAAATTCACAGGGATGTGAACTGCTAATGGTAAGTTGTAGAGAGTATGAGGTTTCCTTTGGCAGAGATTGAAGCTGGCCTGTACTTGGCAAAAGGGAACAATGATGAGCACCTCGGGGAGAAATTCACAGTTTCTGGCCCGCGAATTGACTGCTTTAATGCTGAATTTGTGGCTATGGGGGTCAACAGGTCAGCTTAGCTTGTTTTAGGTAGTAGGTGCAGAGTTTATGTGGACTTCTACAGGTGTTTAAATGGCAATTTTACAGAGAAAAGGAATGCATGGGTGAAAAGTAAGCTTTACGGTGAATACCTGGACAAACTAGCTTGAAAGCCTGCGGGCTGGACCGTGAATGCTTAAGGCAGCTGAATTCTTGACTTGTAGCGGTCTGAAACTTGAATTTGATGGCTGGAAACGAATTTTCGCGGCAGCTGGTTGACAACGGCTATGTCGTTTGTGCGTGAAAATGACCGCAAACGGCTAATTTGGTGGTTTATAACGAAAAATTTGGACAAAACGTGCAATTGGCGCTTTTCCGCCGATGACGTCAGCATGACATCATGGTGGGGCCCAGGTATGGAGGTGACGTGGCTGCTGAGGTGTCGGCCAGGGTGTCAGGACACGGTGGTGGGTGGATAAGGTGGCAGGGTTACGTGGAGGGCCACACGGCGCAGGGGCGGGGGAGGGCGCTACGTCAGGATGACGCAAGCATGACGCAAGGGGGAGGCGGTAACGGGATGGTGGTAAGCGGGTTCCCCGCACCGCCTTTGCTGATAAGTGGTATTGGGGAGGGGGGCTCCGAACAACCCCAGCGTTTGACACGCGTCCAGGGTACGGCGCCCAAAACCACTTTCCCCGGACGCTAAAGGTCGGCAGGTCGGGGGGTGAAAATGACCGCCCACCGTTAGATCTGGGCGGCATAGATCGGACGGCTGGCGGGTCCTCCGACGGATCGTGCAGGTTGGGGGGGCCCGCTGGTTTATTTAAATATTTAATTAAATATTTTTGGCGGAAAACTTTAGGATTGAGGGTTTTCGTGAGTTTTTTGGGGTTTTTTGGGTTAATTTGTGAAAAAGGGGTTTATGGAGGGTTTTAGCAGCGGTGAGATTAGGGTTTATGGAGAGGTTATTACTCCTAACCAGGGGTTAGAGTAATCCCTTGACAGGGTTTGAGCATAGTCCCAGGTGGACTAAAGTCTCCCTTAGGCAAACCTATTTAGCTATAATGCTAAAAGGAGGATATTTATAGAATGCTTGGGGGTTTATACACCATGGTGTTAATAATACTAGGGAAAGGGTGACATAGGGGAATTACATAATAGAGTTAGAGTTAATATGGGGGAAAATGTGAATGAGGGGGAAAATCACTAAGTTTATTTGAAACTTACTTAGTTTAGGGAGTAGATCAAAATAAAAAGAATTTTAGACAAGACATGTGGCTTCTAAAAAGATTAAGAGCCACCATGAAACCATAATTTCTTCCATGAATCTCAACTGATGAGGGAGTGTTAGTAATGAAAATGAAAAAAGGGGAAGAAGGGAGGTTAGACATGCTTCTTTGCTTGCTGCAACTTGATGAAGAATAACACCTTCTCAATTCATTGCTTTTGCTTTGGTAAACAAAGTTAGCACACATGCAACTTATAAGAAATGACCTTTCTGCGACCCTTACTGCCTACCCATCTATTTGCCTAGCATTTTTTGTTTCTTCTTGGAGGGTGCACTTAGGCTTGCAGACCCTTACTTGCCTTTTCTTTTCTTTGGCTTTTTCTTTTGTTTTTCTATCTACTTCTACCCTTATTTCTTCCAAGGTCCCAGATTAAGCTGTTGGGAGCCTTTTCTTCTCTACCTGAACTACTTGTCTGCTAAGATTAAACAATTTGGACAGACTTCTTTCTCTATTCTACAACTGAAAATTTAAAACATGACATGATCCAGATTAGACTGTTGGACCATCCATCAAAATTTGAGTCCATACCAAGCTATAAGCACAGATTGTATTCTCTTGGAAATATGTGATCTTTGAATCATCAAAGCAGAGCATATTTGGACCTTTTCAGTGCCAATCATGAAATATGAAACCTATTGGTATAGGTGGTTGAAGGGAAAGTACCCCTAGGGTCCTTTGGGCTAAGACTCTACCAGACTGAAAATTGCCTATTCAAAGAAACACACACACACAACCATCATTTTTACTTTTAAGCAAATTCTAATGTTTAGGGTACATACCTAAGGTCCTATGTTCGAGAAGACCGTTAGGGTGCAAACCCTTCTTGGAGTTCCCTTCTTCTTTCTTTGACCTGCAAGACAAACAAATCAAAGAACACAACAGTACATGTACAAATACTTATATATAAATCATCTTCATGCTATAAAGTTAGTTATAAAAAATCTTTAAATAACCACTTTCATAAGAATTCAACACAAGAATCTCATAAGCATAAAGAAAGATTATTCGGGAACAAAGACGTGTTTCTTTATATATAAAGGCAAATAAAGTACATATATCGGAAAGATATCACCTGAACACCTTCAGCGGGCTCCAAGCAAGCTTCCTCCCGGATTCGTTCCAGCCTCAAGCCTCCAACAAGAGCTCCTTCCAAGTCTTACTCAATGATGATATCAAGGATGAATGATCACCAAGACACATGGAAACAAGGGTTTCCTATGCCAAATGGGGGAAGTGCAGAAAGCACCAAGGACTTCAGACCTGGTCTAAGGGAAAAATCTCAGCATAATAATCTTGCTCTCTTCTCTCCCTCTCCCCTTGGCCTTCCCTTTGATGTCTTTTTATACCCTCTCCAAAGTAATTTTTTAGTTAGGAGTTAGTTGGGAACAGTTGGGCCACGGGCAATAACAGGTGATCCAGCAGGTAAAACCCGCGATCTCCGCTCGAAAAAGAGGAATTTATTATTTTTTAAGTGTTTTAATAGATACACGCGGGTTGGGTATAACAGAACCGCGTGTACATGCGTTTAACTCAGGGCAATGTCGCGTATAGGGAATAAAACACTGTTTTTTAAATTTTTGGACCAGGTCTGGAAGGAGGGGTTGCCCTAGGCCATGAGTGCAGCATCACAAACCATAAGAGTGAGATTTGGAGCTATAACAATAGGTAGCTAACATTTTTCATTGTTTCTTTAGATAGAGGCCTCAGTTATACCTATAATATATCAAGATATCACACTTGAAATCCATTGCAACTTTTTGCACCATTGTATCATTGACCACAATGATGAACAAAATATGCCAAAAAGGGTGGTATTGTATTTGGAGGAAGCATAACAAGTGGATATAGTATATCATCTCTTCTATACCACATGTAACACAAAATACAATATGATGTCGATGAGAACTAAAAATGAGTGTAGTCCAGAAACTCTTCAGAGTGCAGGAAGCCCACTGTAAGTAGTTCAGCAATCCCAATTGGTGCAGGAATCTGCTTCACTGTCCAAGAAGGTAAATACGGGACCAAATCCTGTATAAAGGCATGATTGATCTAGTTTTAAACCTACAACATACGAACCTCTATTAATAATGTTTTAATCCTGATAAAACAAGGGAAGTAACAAATATTCTCAAAAATAATCATTTAGCCAAACAACAACATGAGAGATTCCGAGTAAGAATAGGAAAAAACGGAGGCCCAACACCAAAATCCCAGATTGTGCCTTGCGCAGTCTTGGAAGTTGTTTAGTCAATTTAGTATGTCCTAAATTACTACATAAGTTATCAATTTGGGAGTCGTAAACTGATGAAGTGTAGTGCACTGTATGTGCTAGACAACCCTTTCCTTACCTCACTGTTTTCAATTTTATCTTGGTTTGGGGTTTTGTTCTGTTGGTCTCCTAAAGTGGTTTAGTGCAATGGAAATCCTAATCTATTGTTAAAGCAAGAGTTTAAGAATACTCGATATGGACATAGAGTTGAAGACAAGGTTTATCCTCTTGCTTCTTGTAATAATTTCCAAACTTTGAACTTATGAGATCTTAAAACATGTTGTCTACAAAATCAGAATTTGAATAAGAGTGTAAACACACAGCTACATAAACCAAACTACAGATGAAGTACTGAAAATGAGATTACTATCTCTGCTATCCATCCTAATTTCAAAATTGATATCTAATAAACTGCTGCAACTCAAACCAAAAAGTAAAGAAACTGGAAACTAGTCAATGATTTCATCCATAATCACAACATTTCACCAATTAACTTCTAAAACGGGGTTAAGCTAAAGGCTCCAGAAATATCATCATATGGCATGAAAGGAATGACATCTAAATTATCTAATTGCACACTAATGAAAGCAAAGCCAATTACTTCATCTATAATCACAATATTTCGCCAATTAACTTCTAAAACGGGGTTAAGCTAAAGGCTTCAGAAATATCATCATATAGCATGAAAGAATTGACATCTAAACTATCTACTTGCATACTAATGAAAGAAAATTCAATTACTTCACCTATAATCACAATATCTCGCCAATTAACTTCTAAAATGGGGTTAAGCTAAAGGCTCTGGAAACATCATCATATAGAATGAAGAACTGACATCTAAACTATCTTGAACAGTAAACAAATCTCACTAAGTAAAAGCATAAACAACTGAAATTGAAAACTAAAGTTCAGCAGAGGAAGTAAGTCTCAATAACACCACTTGATGCAAAAATTACACTAAGAAGCTTGAGCATAACCAGACTTAAAGACCTATTCTGAAGTGCACCTATCAGTGTTAGTAAGAAATGTGACAAGTTGCAAAAACATGTACAAGATTAGAATGATTAAGATCATAAGAAAAACATGAGAAATGTACAATTCGAACGAGAGAAATTATACATGAAAACTATACAAAAACAAAAGAAGGACCTCAGCTACGCAAGGACCCTCTGCACAGCTTTGGACTAGTACGTTGTTACTTCAAAACACGCTCAAACAACCATGTGAAGAATAGAGTTTTGTATTATGAAATAGAGTAATATGTCTCTCGGTTACAGAACAACAAAATAACACTATAACAACAATATCAAGAACATCTTACCTGCGTTGCAAATGCTTATATTTATAGAGAAAAAGGATAACTGTATCTCAGAGGAATTTTTTCCACGATAGACATATGAACAGGTCAAAATCCGAGGATTCAGCCTCTTGGTTGCCATGAGCAGTAAATCTATGTGAGGTGGATGTTGGATTGCGTTATGTAGATGGCATGCAGGTAGCAGAAATGGATCCACGAGTTCAGGAATGGCCTTAGGCTTCTTTTACATGTAGGAACAGATTCTAGTTGGCATAGAACTCTCCGTTGACCTCCCTTTGACTGGGACCTTTCCTTTCGAATCTGGCTAAGTAAATAGGACCTCATCCATGTGTGGACAATTCCTGAGTTGCCCATGTGTCTCATTCCTCCTACTGACACCTGCAGCCTACAAAACAATGGAAATGGCTACAGAATTGCTAGTTAGCTGCGGAAAGTGGCTACATTCCGTAGTTGATAAAAAAACCTAGATCAAATAGCACACAGAATGATATAATTTGAAAATCACTTAAATACACTCCTGAAATCAGCATGTAACAACTTTTGATAGCTTAGGATGCACTGACATGCTAAAATAAAAGAGAAAGGGTTTAATAAAATGCTTGGAAGAGAGGTAGTTTTGGGGCTCAACATACCTCCACTATGAAGATGTTGCATGTCCTCATGCAACCAAAATTGTAACTATCCTCCCTTCAATTCATCTGCTTTGAAACTTCTACTAAGACATCCAACCTCTTCTTTGTTGTATAAATAACTGAAATAATGAAGAAAATACAAAGAAACCACAACAGAATGACCAAGACACGAAACTGAATTTGGACTGGAATTTGTTATTTAACAATGATTCTCCGCATTACATTTCATGGGCATTTGATAGTTTTTATATCATCGACTGTCGTTACATAACTAATTATTCGGTATAAAACTGTCTAGTTACATTTTACCCAAAGTTACTAATTTGTTGTCAAACTAACAAACTCCACCTTGACAACAATTTCCTAATCCCTTGCCCATGCCCATTCATCATCTTTCCTGCAAGCCAAGAGAAGCTAAACACCACCGCAACTTCTCTATTCTAACTGGCTTTGTGAACATGTCTGCACAATTCTCTCGAGTATGGACCTTTTTAAGAGCTACTTTTCTGCCATCGATCACATGTCTCAGAAAATGATACCTTACATCAATGTGCTTGGTTCTGCTGTGATAAGCAAGATTTGTAGCCAAGTGAATAGCGCTTTGACTGTCACAAAGTACATTCACTTTCTCTTGTGTCCTTCCAATCTCATCGAGTAGACCCTTTAACCAGATTGCTTCTTTACTAGCATCTGAAGCAGCTATATATTCAGCTTCGGTAGTGGACAACGCAACTGTTTCTTGAAGCTTTGACATCCAACTAATTGCTCCACCTGCAAGAGTAAAGACATAACCTGTAGTAGATCTTCTTTTGTCCAAATCACCTGCATAGTCAGCATCTACATATCTGTAGACTTCTCCTTCACTACCATTAAAGACGATGCAATGGTCACTTGTGCCTCTTAGATATCGAAGCACCCATTTCACTGCTTGCCAATGTTCTTTACCTGGATTTGCCATGAATCTGCTGACAACTCCAACTGCATGTGAAATGTCAGGTCTTGTAGATACCATCGCATACATTAAGTTGCCATTTTTCCTGTCTCTGTGTATCTCCATGCCCAAGATATGTTTTGCTGCTCCAAGATCCTTCATATCAAACGTCCTAGAGAGTTGAGCCTTTAACCTGTTGATCTCTTCCATGCTTTTGCTTGCAATAAGCATATCGTCAACATACAAAGCTAAGATAATGAATATGCCATTGAAACTTTTGAAGTACACACAATGATCATACTCACTTCTTATAAAGTTTTGGCTCACCATGAAGGAATCAAACTTCTTGTACCATTGTCTGGGAGACTGCCTCAGACCATACAATGATTTCCTGAGCTTGCAAACTAATCTTCTGCTACGACCTCGTACAAAACCTTCTAGTTGTTCCATATATATCTCTTCGTTCAAATCACCATGTAGAAAAGCTGTTTTAACATCTAACTGTTCTAACTCAATATTAAGCAACGCAGTTAGTGCCAACACAGTACGTATAGAAACAAGTTTTACAAATGGAGAAAAAATCTCATGAAAGTCTATACCTTCAACCTGAGAATACCCTTTTGCTACCAGTCACGCCTTATATCTTTCGATACTTCCATCAACTTTCCGTTTCAGCTTGAAGACCCATTTACATCCAACAACACTTCTCCCTTCAGGAAGCTCTACAAGATCCCAGGTATTGTTCTTGGCTAAGGAGTCCATTTCTTCTTCCATAGCCATTTTCCATTTCTCGCTATCTGTATCATCTACTGCTTCCTGATAACAAGAAGGTTCCCCATCTTCAGTAATCAAAGCAAAAGATGAAGCAGAATCTTCATACCTTTTGGGAGTTTTCCGTTCCCTTGTAGACCTTCTCAGAGCTATTGGTTGTTGAACTGGTTCAGAAACTTGCACTGGTTCAAAAGCTTCAACGACTTCCTTTATGTCGTCAACACCTTTTTCTCCAGAAGTCTCCCCTTCCTTTCGACTGTCACTGAAAGGTCTAGCCTCCAACTGAACTCGTTGATTTGGCGATACCTATTCCTGTTCAATTCTTTCAACATTTGATTTTAACAGAGAAGATTCATCAAATGTTACATCTCTACTAATGACTATCTTCCGCAATGTAGGATCCCACAACCTATATCCTTTCACTACATAGTCATACCCAACAAAGACATAAAATTTCGACTTTGGATCTAGTTTTGAACGCTGATTTTTCAGAATGAGAGAATAAGCATCACAGCCAAATATCCTAAAATGTGAATAGTCACAAGACTGACCTGTCCAAACTTCTTCAGGAGTTTTACAATCAACTGCTACTGAAGGTGATCTGTTAACTAAATAACAAGCAGTAGATACTGCTTCTGCCCACAACTCCTTTTGCAAGTTAGCATTGCTGATCATGCTTCTGGCTCTTTCCATAAGAGTCTGATTCATACGCTCAGCAACACCATTTTGCTGAGGAGTATAAATAGCAGTTTTGTGTCTAACAATTCCCTCATCCTTACAGTATTGTTCAAATTCAACTGAAGTGAACTCACCACCATTGTCAGTTCTTAGACATTTAATAGATTTGCATGTTCTTTTTTGTACCATTACTTTAAATTGTTTAAAGACATTTAATACATCAGCTTTCCTTTTTAGCATATAGACCCAAACTTTACGAGAGTAATCATCAATAAAAGTTAAAAAATACAATGCACCTCCATATGACACAACAGGGGAAGGCCCCCACAGATCAGAATGAATGTAGTCTAAAACATCTTTACTATTATGATTTCCAACTTTAAATCTCTGTTTACACTGTTTTCCATACACACAATGTTTACAGAAATCTAAATTCAAGGATTTCAGACCGGGAAGAGATTTACATTTCATCAGTATATGAAGACCTTTCTCGCTCATATGACCCAATCGCTGATGCCACAGACGAGTACCTGCTTCTTCCTTTTCTGACGCAACCGCTGCTTCACTGACCTGAGTACTTCCTTTTAACCTGTAAAGATTTCCGACCTTTTCTGCCTTCATAACCACAAGGGCTCCTTTAAAGACTTTCAAGACGCCATCCTGACCTGTAAACTTATAACCATCTGAATCCAACACTCCCAAAGAGATTAATTTTTTCTTCAAATCAGGTACATGTCTAACACTAGTTAATGTCCTAACTGTGTTATCATACATCTTAATCCTGATATCTCCCATCCCAACAGTCTGACATCACACATTGTTACCCATAAACACAGAACTACCATTTACATTTTTATACGAAGTAAACCAATTTCTATGTGGGCACATGTGATGCGAAGCACCAGAGTCTAACAGCCAGCTATCAAAACTCTGAGAGACATTACATTCGGGTGAAGTTTCATCTATCATCCATAACTCTTCAGCAGATAAAACTTCGTCTATCATACCTGAATCGACCTGATTCGCTTCGTTCTTCGGGTTTTCGGATTCCTTCCGTTTCCAACAGTCCTTCTTCAAGTGTCCAACTTTACCGCAGTTCCAACATTTTGCCTTACACTTCTTGCCCTTCGATTTCGACCTGGAAGACCCCCTTGGTTTTTCTCCTCTTTCCTTTGAGTGTCCTCTAGCGACCATGGCTTCTAATGCAGCTGTTTCAGTGTTGGATTTCCTTCGTACTTCTTCAGACAGGAGTGCTCCCACGACTGATTCAAACTTCAAAGAATCAGCAGAGCTGAAGCTGATTGAAGTTACGAAGTGATCCCACGATTCAGGCAGAGAAGACAACAAGTTTATGGCTTTATCTTCTTCCTGTATTTTGACTTCCATATCTGTTAATTGACATATTAGTGTATTAAAAACATTCAAATGTTCTGCAACGTTTGGACCTTCTTTCATTCGAATACTGTATAACTGTCATTTCAGATAAATTCTGTTGGTTAATGATTTTGTCATATAGAGATTTTCAAGTTTTTCCCACAATCCTGACGCCGTAGTCTCTTCAACAATGTTGAAGAGAACTTCATCCGCTAGGCATAACCGGATAGTACTGAGAGCTCAGGCATCCAAGTCCTCCCAGTCTGAAGTAGTCATGGTTGCAGGTTTCTTAGTTGCCCCATCCAATGCCTTGTGCAACCCTTGTTGCACAAGCAAATCCCTAACCTTCAGTTTCCAAAGAGAAAAATTGCTCTTTCCGGTGAATTTCTCCACCTCGAATTTCGCATTCGAAATCTTGGCCATTTTATTCTTCTCCTAGGGTTTTAGTCTTTTCAGAGGTTTATATTTCCTTTTTTTTTTTTTTTAAATTTCCTTCAGCTAAGGTGTATATCTCCTTATTTCTCCAAATAGAAAGAACCCTTAAAAAAAAACTTTTCTCCTTTCCTTCAATAAAAAAGAAACCTGTCTTCTTTTCCTTCTATTTCACTCACACATTTCTTTATTTAAGATTTCTGAAACAATTGTTGAATGTTTTTTTCTTTGGTTTTTTTTTTATTCAAAGAAAAAACTTTAACAAGCCCAGAATTTATTTAGCAATGGCTAAAAAGGAAAAATGATACCCGGTCTTTTACGCAGCTTTGATCAGCACAGAATTCTGCGATCTCTGCAGACAGCACACGCTCTGGTCTTCACACGCAGGGGAGACAGTCACGTTCTGGTCTTCACATGCAGCAGACTCTTGGAACGTGGACAACACACCGCCCTTCACGCACCTTTGTGCAAACACACAGCCACCAGACTCTCGGAACAAAGACAACACACGCTCTTCACGAACCTTTGTGCAAACACGCATGGTTTTCTTTGCACGCAGATTCTAGACAGCATTCCATAGCGCTCTAGTCTTCACCTCACGCAGATCAGGT
This sequence comes from Pinus tabuliformis, assembly GCA_031772625.1. Classification (NCBI taxonomy): domain Eukaryota; kingdom Viridiplantae; phylum Streptophyta; class Pinopsida; order Pinales; family Pinaceae; genus Pinus; species Pinus tabuliformis. Next base: position 434,392,865 of record CM062806.1, on the reverse strand, counting down.
CTTCACACAGCCGCCGGTTCTCACCACACACACATCAGGTCCTCACACAGCCGCCGGTTCTGGATTCACGGAGGCTAGACGCAGGCTGGATTGCCTGGACCCTCACGCAGGCTAGGTTGCCTCTTCTTCAACGTCAGCTCTGGACGCTTCAAACTTGACTCACGCTGATAAAGCCCCCACGCCTTTTATTCAACACACAGCCTCCTTTTCTTCAACGCCCACGCTCTGATCACGCTCGGGGAGATTCACGCAGGTTGCCTTTTTTTTGTTTCTCACAGGCAGATTGCAACGCACAGCCGCCTTTTCTTCAATGCCCACGCTTTGATCACGCTCAAGGAGATTCACACAGGTTGCCTTTTTTTTTTTCTCACAGGCAGATTGCTCACTCAGATTCAACTACCTCGCTCTGATACCACTTGTTGTATAAATAACTGAAATAATGAAGAAAATACAAAGAAACCACAACAGAATGACCAAGACACGAAACTGAATTTGGACTGGAATTTGTTATTTAACAATGATTCTCCGCATTACATTTCATGGGCATTTGATAGTTTTTATATCATCGACTGTCGTTACATAACTAATTATTCGGTATAAAACTGTATAGTTACATTTTACCCAAAGTTACTAATTCGTTGTCAAACTAACATTCTTCTTCTTTCTTACTGTCACTGTCATTCTAGGCTTCATCATAAGACATATGTACTTGATATTGATGAGGGCTCTACTCAACCTCCTATTCTTCTTCTTCAATTTTCTATCTTTCTTATGCCATAATCCTAAATGCAGCATGGTATTGTCATGGATAACTTTTCCCAATTTGTTTTCCTCTTTTAATGTTTCATTCTCCCTTTGGATATGTTTGTTTAAGACTTCCAGCTCATAAATTTCTTGCTTCAATGACTGAATCAAATTTTCCTGAGTTGTACCTGGCTAATTGGATGAAGTTCCTTGTTCTGTTGTAGTTTTCTGCTGTTCCAATGATTCAATGAAATCATACATCTGCTACTAGGTTTGATCAATTTCTGGAGTTGTTTTCCTTGGACTAGTTTCAAAATCTAACTGAGGAGAAGGAGAATACTGTGGACTTTGATCAGGTGGAGTGTTTTCTAGTGACTGATCTGGAGTTTCACCTCCCAGGTCTATGAATTGAGCTCCTTTGATTTGCATTTTCTTCAATTTGCCCTTTAATCTAGAGCTTCTTCTTAGACCTTGTGAGCTTATGTCTCCCTTTTCTATGATCTATTTCCCCTTTCCTTTTTGTTTTGCTTTAGTTGACTGTTCTTTAAGATGAACTAATCTTTCAGAAAGCACTTGCTCTTCCTCTGAAGAAGGCTCAGGAGTCTGGTAAATGTCTTCAATTTTCCTCTTTCCTTTCTATTTTGCTTGTTTCCTAATTTCAGTCAATGTTTCAGAAGGCAATTCTTCTTCACTGTTTTCCTTGGTCACACTAGTAGGAGTATCTTGGATTGTTAAATTTGTTCTTTTCCTCCTACTTCTCTTTGCTGAACTCCCCTCAGGAACTTCAGAAGGGTCTTGGAAAAAGTTCTTAACTAGGAATTTTTCCCATGTATCTTCCCTCTCTTTCAAATTATTTTCAACCCAGATCTTAATAAGGCCATGATTGTAGAGATGAGGTTCCACATCATATTTATTCTTTTGCATAGTAGTAGACATTTTTCTCAAACTATTTAACAAGAAGTAAAGGAGGTTGATAGTTTAATTCTCCAAGAAATTCATTAATAATCTGATATGATACATATACAGGGATCCATACCTGCCCTCGCATGTATTGAATTTCTAAATGATCAACAGCAGACTACTCCACTTATCTTTTAAGGCTGAAGGAGGAATCCCTCCTTTAAAGATTGATATGTCCATACCTAGATTATGAAGAATGACCCTCCAGACTTTTTCATCAAAATCCTTGTTCTTAAACTATCTCTCTCCTTCTTGTGGAAGTTTTGTGGCTACTGCAATTGATGATTCTGTCACTAGAAATTTGATGTCCCCAATTTCAACTTCTACACCATTGAAGGATCTTTCAAACGTTTTTGTAACCTCCTTATGATTACCTTTGAACTTCTTAATGAAATGCAACCATCTTGCCTTCTTCAATGTGCTCTTAAGTTGTAGGTATCCTTCCATGAATTTAACTCCTTCGGGTTCTATTCTCACTATAAGACCCATTCTTCCTTCTCACTGTGAAGACACCTCTGTAAATGACAGTTTTACGGGAGAAGAATGGTTATGTGAGCAGAAAATAGAAGAGGGTTGTGGAGAAAATCGGTGGTTACGAAATGGGGAAAATACTAAGCATGAGATGAAAGAGGATTTACGGAGTAGAAACTGGTGTAAGCGAAAAATGAACTGAGGACTGTAAAACCTGGTGTGCGTGGAGGCAAAGTGTCACTCATGAAAATTTGCGAGACTGAACGGAGTTTGAGTTCATAAAAAGGTTGCAGAGTGGAACGTCAGTGGAAGAGAGTCGTATTCAATCAGCTCACGTCTGCATGATTAGCCATTTTAACAAATGTAATGAGGGTGTACGACTAAGTACAAGTTAAACTCGGAAATAGATTATGAGACTATTAGGATTAATGCGGAGGATATGGTGGAGTTAAGGAAGCCATCAAGTCAAATAATTACACGTTATGGAGTTGTGATTTACAAATTATACAAATTATGCTTTTGAAATGCTATTTGAAATGGTTTTGTCCATACCTTGGAATCATACCTCTCTCATTTTGCTAACTTTTAATTAGCAGCGTTTGTAGGTGCTTTTCAGGTGTTGATGTCTTCAAAGATCTTCTCCTTCCATGCCTGCATCTTCCTTTTATTATTTTTGGCTAATCACTTGACTGTCATTGTAGAGTAATAGGATTAGTTGCGGAATCAACAATCAGTTGCGAAACCAGAATTTAGCTGCAGAATTAGAATTCAGCTGTGGAAAATGGCATTGTGAATAACATAAAACTTGGAAAATGGATGGAAATGAAAAATGACTGTATGGATGGTACATGGAAAGGTGAATATGAAGAGAAACTGAAAGAAATTTTATTGATGGAATGTGGTGGCAAGATGGAGCGAAATGAAATGAAATGGAATGAAACAAAGTATGAGTGAAATGAGAGATTTTTTTTGGAAAATATAGGGTGTCAAAATCTTCTTATCAAAATCTTCTTATTTTCGTCCTTTATTTTGTGTATAAGAATGCCAATCAGTGATTAGTTTTCAATCTTATACATTATTATTATTTTTAGATGATGATGAAAAAAACAAAGACTAGGCTGGTGGAGAAGAATGATTCTTCTTCACTAGCCTCATTGTAGAGTTATCTTGAAAGATTTTGATAAACTCCTCCTTTGAGATTGGCTTATGATAGATCTTCAATCTATGACCATTCACAAGGAGAGGAGTTTGATGCTCATCAATTGTTTTGATTCTTACTGCTCCATTGCTAAAAACTTTTTCAATCTCATATGGCCCAAGCCAATGAGTTTGAAATTTACCTTGAAAATCTTTGAACTTTGAATCAAATAGCAATGCCCAATCTCCTTCTTGAAACTTTTTGTCCTTGATGTATTTGTCATGCCACTTAGCTCTCTGCTGTTGAACTAGATCAGTTCTTTGAACTGCTTCTTGTCTGATCTCATCTAGTTCATTCAACTACTCCAGTCTATGCTTTTGAGCTTCTGATAGATCCATTTCCAACTGAACTGCCATCTTGAAGGTTTTAACTTGGAACTCAATGGGGAGGAGAACTTCCTTCCTATAAACAAGTTCATAAGGAATGTGTCTCATTATGTTCCTCCATGTAGTTCTATAGGCCCATAAGGCTTTAGGAAGCCTTTCTACCCAATATCTTCTATGTAGATGCACAGTATTGGTAATGATTCCTTCAATTACTTTATTTGTGGACTCCACTTGACCATTTGCTTGTGGATGATAAGGAGTGGATTTTCTATGCTTGACCTTGTACTCTTCCATAAGCTTCTCCATCATTCTGGATGTGAATTGACTTCCCTGATCTGTCACAATTTCCCTTGGAACACCAAAGTGAGTAAAAATATCCTCATAAAGAAAATTAACTACTATATTTTCATTAGCAGAAAATAATGCTTTGGCTTCTACCCATTTAGTGACATAATCAGTACATACCAATATATACTTTTTCTGCTTGGATGGAGGATTAATAGGTCCAATAAAGTCTAAAGCCCATTTTTCAAAGGGTTCAATGAGTACCTGAGGTTGTAATGGCATCTCATTTGAGGGGGTAGGTTTCCCTACCCTTTGGCAGTTGTCACACCTTTTGACATATTGTTTTGCATCTTTGAAGAGGGACGGCCAAAAATATCCTAAAGAAAGGATTTTATAAGTTGTCCTCTTGTCAGCAAAGTGTTTGCCACATGGTTCATCATGACATGCTTTGAGAATATCAGGCATTTCATCTTCCCTGACACATCTTCTGATCACAAAGTCTGGCCCTATTTTATACAATTCGTTAGAAATCCATGAATATCTTGAACTATCCTGAATAATCTTTCTTCTTTCTCTAGGAAATAAATGTGGAGGTAGTTTCCCTGTAACCAAATAGTTAGCCATATCTGCAAACCAAGGAGTTTTAGTAGTTACTGCAAATAAGTATTCATCAGGAAACTTATCCTCTACAGGAGAGTCTTCTTTGATATTTTGAATCCTAGACAAGAAATCAGCAACTATGTTTTGTTTCCTAGGTCTATCTAACACAGTAATATTGAATTCCTGTAAAAGTAGGAGCCATCTTGTAACTTTGCCATTAGTAATAGGTTTGTTCATCAAATATCTAATTGCAGAATGATTAGTATGAATAAAAGTTTCATAGCCTGTTATATAATGTCTGAACTTATTAATTGCATGAACAACAGCTAAGAACTATTTTTTAGTCACAGTATAATTTAACTCAGTGGGAGTCAAATTTTTACTGGTACAGTAAATGACATAAGGAACCAAGTCTTTTTGTCCCAGTACAGCTCCTAGAGCTATATCTGAAGCATCTGTAGAAATATGGAAAGGAAGTTTCCAATTTGGTCCTCTTAAGATAAGTGCTTTAGACATCCTTGTTTTCAAGGCTTCAAATGTTGATTGCGAATCAGGACTCCACTTGAATTCACAGTCTTTTGTAAGCAGTTTGAAGAGTGGAGATGCTATTTTGGTAAAGTTTTCTATAAATCTTCTATAATATCCAGTAAATCCTAGAAAACTTCTAACATCTTTTTGACAATTTGGAATAGGTAACTTGGAGATGACTTCAACTTTGGATTTGTCTACTTTAATCCCATCCCCTGAAATGTGATGTCCCAAAACAATACCTTCACTAAACATCATAAAGCATTTTTCATGGCTTAATGAAAGGTTTGTTTCTTTACATCTTTTGAGGACTTTTTCCAAATTTTCCAAGGCTTCTTCAAATGTATTACCATAGACTATAAAATCATCCATATATACCTCTACACAATCATGGATTAGATCAGAAAAAATTCCTAATACTACTCTTTGGAATGTTGCAGGTGGATTACATAATCCAAAAGGAAGCACTTGATATGCAAAAGTTCCCCATGGACAAGTAAATGTATTTTTATTCTGATCTTCAGGTGCTACCGGAATTTGATTATAACCACTAAAACTATCCAAAAATGAAAAGTACTTTTTGCCTGCTAATGTATCTAATACTTGATCTATAAAAGGCAAAGGAAAGTGATCCTTCAAGGTTGCTTTATTCAATTCCCTATAATCAATGCACACCCTCCATTTACCATTCTTTTTGGGCACTATCACCAAGGGAGAAACCCATCAGCTATCTGAGATTGGGTAAATGAAGTTTACATTGAGTAGTTTTTGGAGCTCTTCTTGCACAATCTCCCTAAGATTTGGATTCATCCTTCTCTAAGGTTGTTTGATTGGTCTACTGTTTTCCTCAATATAGATATGATGGATGCAAGTCTTAGGGTCAATACCTTTCATATTAGTATACTCCCATGCAAATGCAACAAAATGTTTTTGTAAGATTTTGGTTAGCTCTTCTTGTTGTAACTTTTCCAAGTTTTTGTTAATATTCAATGTTCTACTTGGAAAAATTTCAACTGCAGAACTACTAAACTCTTCCATAGAGTAGAGAGACATTTGCCTTGATGACAAGTATTCAATATCAGAATCTAACTAAAATTGTGTGTGATCATATTCTGAAGATGTTTCAAAATTTTCTAATGTGTTCAGGATTTGACTATCCTCACTAACTTCAGAAAGAGTAAAGATAGGTTGTATAACATCTTCATCATCGACCCATTCATTGTCTCTTACTTCTGTAATTGCTTTTGCTGGAGGATACAAGGTAAATTTCTTTGTTGAACTACCATCATAAATGTACATGTCACTAGATCTACAACTAATAAAAGCATCAGCTATGGCTAGCCAAGGTCTTCCTAAGATGAGTGGGTGTCCTCCTAGATTATTCTTGGGAGTCAAAATCATGAAATCCACCAGATATTCCCAAGAATCCAAGGAGACCGAAATATCTTCTAGTACAACATTTGGTTTGATTACTGATCTATCTGCAAATTGCAGTAAGGTAGGTGTGAAAAGGAGATTAGGATGTTTAAGTTTTTCCATATTCCGTCTACTCATAATGTTTATAGCAGCCCCTAATTCAATAAATGTATTTGGAATTTCCATTACATTTATGTGTGTCTTGACAATTGAACTTCCTGGATATACATATTTCTGCATGGTAATCTTTCCCATCATGATATGTACTATTTTTTCTACTAGGTGGATTCTTTTTGTGTCTCTTGGTTTCCTACCTGGTCTTTTGATACTCAAGTCCTTTATTGTTTTTGCTAGAATAGGAATTTATCTAATGGCTTGGAGCAAGGGAATCTTGATACAGACATTCTTTAATTCATCTAAGAAATCATAGTCAGGCAACAAGATTTGTTTTTCCACCCCCTGTCAATTTGTAATATCTCAGGAAAAGGAGGTGTGGATGTAGATACAGGTTGCTCAACTATAGGAGTTGTTTGGATTGACTCTTTTTGTTTTTCTTTTTGAATGGTTGGGTTTTGAAGGGATGCTTCTTCAAAACTTTTATTTACTTTTAGAGAATCCTCCTTAGAAGCATCTTGCTCTTGAATATCTATAGAAGGTTTTTCCTTTTCTAAAATCCTACCAGATCTAAGTTGAACATCATTAATATCTAGAGGAACAATCATGTAGGTAGGAAATGGTTGTCCTTCTACCATGTAAGAATTCTGAGGGTTTGTGTTGTTAGGATTTGGTAATGGTTGGGCTGGTAGTTGATTTGGCTTCTATTGAAATGGAAGCACGAGTTGAGGATTTTGATTTTGTTGAGGAGGTTGTTGTTGTGGAAATGGTAATGAAAGTTGAGCGCTTTGATTTGGAAGTTGTGGTTGTGGATTTTGTTGTTGGTTTTGTGGGGGAGGATAGCTCTGATAAGATGGAGGATATTGATAATATTGAGAAAATATCCCATAAGGATTTTGTACTGCTTGTGCCCATGATTGAGATTGATACTGATTTTGAGGTTGAGGCCAAGGTTGTTGCCAAGAATTCCAATTTGGTGAGGGCTAAAAATTCATTGTATTATTAAATCCTTGATTTTGTTTCCCTTTCTAAGGTCTTCTTGAAACAAAGGAAAGAGGTTCTACAGAATTTGGAACTACTTCCTCTTGAAAGATAGCTTTAAGACTTGGGATTGAAGGACAATCCTTGGTCTCATGACTTTCCGAGAAAATCATACATGTTTCTACAACTTTTGCATCTAAGGGACATTCTCTTAGAGCATGTTTCTTTCTACATTTTGGGCAAAATATGGCTAAGGCACCAGTGTAGACCGTCTTCTGCTTGTTTTGAATTTTGAGGGTGTCTAGTTATTCACTAAGGCTCCCTAGAATGTCAGTTTTGAACTCATCAAGCATATTGCCAATTTCTGCCCTACTTACTGTCCCAGTTGCAGATTTGTTTGCTCTAATAAGAGAAGGATCTCTAGGCCCTTTTCCAGTTTTAGATTTTCCTCTTGAGAGATGGACACATAGTTCTGATATGTCACTTAATGGAAGTTGAGAGATGTCTCCCTTCCCCATCATGTTTAAAATATCTATCCATTCATCTCTAATGGCTTTCAATAAAAGGGCTTTCAAGGTTTCCTCATCTAAATTGTTCATTTTTTCTCTCTTTAAGTTGTATTGAAACCTCTCAAGCAAATCCTCTAAGTTCTCATCTTCTTTTTGCATCACTTTGAATAACTCATCCTTATGATTGGTAGGCTTACAATAATCCAGGTATCTATCCAAAAATGCCTGACTCATATCATTTCAAGTCCTAATAGATTGAGTGACTAATCCCATAAACCATTTCACAGCAACCCCTTTCAATGTTGAAGGGAACAACTTGATTTTTTGAGAGTCTTCCAGATAGTCATAGGTTCAGCATAAGACTTCAAACTCAAATAGAAATGTTTCAGGATCCTCACTTCACAATCCATAAAAGTTTGGGAGGACAGATGGTGAAATGTTTTTCATTGTTGTATGGGTTTCCTCATCTACTATAGGGAATCCAAATGAGTTATCTCCTTCCCTATTTCCTCTACCTCCTCCATTGTTACCTCTACCTCCTCCATTATTTCCTCTACCTCTGCCTCTACCCCTTCCTCCAAATAGTGAAAATTCTCCATCTTGCTCTTCTTCTGCCATGATAGTTTCCTCAAAATATTTTGGCTCTTCTATTAATGGCTGATGAGAGAGAGTTTCTACCTCCTCTTCTTCTCTAGGTAATTCTACTTCTTCAATTGCAATAGGCTCCCCTATGGAGGTGAAGAAGGGTTCTTCTCCTAGGTCAGATTTAGTAGATGGAGTGGGAAAATTTTCTAATTCGGTTGTTTCCCCTTGAATTCTAGGAATCCTAAGGCTAGGAGTATGAGTCTAGGATGGAGGTGTATCTTGTCTATTCCTTGAAGTAGTTGGAGTTGTAAAAATCGAACTTTTTCCCCTAGCTATAAACCTTCCCCTAGAATCTCTTTCTCTATGCATGTCATTTTTTTGTTTTTGTTTTTGGTGATTTTAATTGGGATAATAATCCTTTTTTTGATCCTCCATATCACACTAGGTGTAACAGGAGAGCATACTCAAGAAATTATTGGACTAATAATTCTTTTTTTTGATCCTCCAGATCACACTAGGTGCAAGAGGAGAGCATACTCAAGAAATTATTAATTTTCCCTTTTTTTCTTGAATGTAAGAGATAGGCTACCAAGTTACACTTCCCTGGCAACGGTGCCAAAATGTTAAGTCAATTTAGTATGTTCTAAATTGCTACATAAGTTATCAATCCGGGAGTCATAAACTGATGAAGTGTAGTTCACTGTATGTGATAGACAACCCTTTTCTTACCTCACCGTTTTTAGTTTTATCTTGTTTTGGGGTTTTGTTCTGTTGGTCTCCTAAAATGATTTAATGCAATGGAAATCCTAATCTATTGTTAAAGCAAGAGTTTAAGAATACTTTTAAAGATCAAGTGTGGACGTAGAGTTGAAGACAAGGTTTATCCTCTTGCTTCTTGTAATAATTTCCAAACTTTGAACTTATGAGATCTTAAAACATGTTGTCAACAAAATAAGAACTTGAATGAGTGTAAACATGTAGCTACATAAAACAAACTATAGATGAAGTACTGAAAATGAGATTACTATCTCTGTTGTCCATCCTAATTGCAAAATTGAAATCTAATAAACTGCTGCAACTCAAACCAAAAAGTAAAGAAACTGGAAACTAGTCAATGATTTCATCCATAATCACAACATTTCGCCAATTAACTTCTAAAACAGGGCTAAGATAAAGGCTCTGGAAATATCATCATATGGCATGAAAGGAATGACATCTAAATTATCTAATTGCACACTAATGAAAGCAAAGCCAATTGTTTCATCTATAATCACAATATTTCACCAATTAACTTCTAAAACGGGGTTAAGCGAAAGGCTCTGGAAATATCATCATATAGCATGAAAGAACTGACATCTAAACTATCTACTTGCATACTAATGAAAGAAAATTCAATTACTTCACCTATAATCACAATATCTCGCCAATTAACTTCTAAAATGGGGTTAAGCTAAAGGCTCCAAAAATATCATCATATAGCATGAAGAACTAACATCTAAACTATCTTGAACAGTAAACAAATCTCACTAAGTAAAAGCATAAACAACTGAAATTCAAAACTAAAGTTCAGGAGAGGAAGTAAGTCTCAATAACACCACTTGATGCAAAAAATTACACTAAGAAGCTCGAGCATGACCAGACTTAAAGACCTATTCTGAAGTGCACCTATCAGTGTTAGTAAGAAATGTAACAAGCTGCAAAAACATGTACAAGGTTAGAATGATTAAGATCATAAGAAAAACATGAGAAATGTACAATTCGAATGAGAGAAAATATACATGAAAACTATACAAAAACAAAAGAAGGACCTTAGCTATGCAGGGGCCCTCTGCATAGCTTTGGACTAGTACGCTATTACTTCAAAACATGCTCAAACAACCATGTGAAAAACAAAGTTTTGTATTATGAAACAGAGTAATATGTCTCTCAGTTACAGAACAAAAAAATAACACTATAACAACAATATCAAGAACATCCTATTTGCGTTGCAAATGCTTATATTTATAGAGAAAATGGATAACTATATCTGAGAGGAATTTCATCCATGATAGACACGTGAACAGGTCAAAATCCAAGGATTCAACCTCTCGGTTTCCATGAGCAATAAATCTATGCGAGGTGGATGTTGGATTGCATTATGTAGATGGCACGCAGGTGGAAAAAATAGATCCACAAGTTTAGGAATGGCCTCGAGCTTCTTTTACGTGCAGGAACAGAGTTCTAGTTGGCATAGAACTCTCCGTCGACCTCCCTTTGACCGGGACCTTTCCTTTCGAATCTAGCTAAGTAAATAGGACCTCATCCATGTGTGGACAATTCCTGAGCTACCCATGTGTCTCGTTCCTCCTACTGACACCTGTAACCAACAAAACAATGGAAATGGCTGCGGAATTGCTAGTTAGCTGCGGAAAGTGGCTACATTCCATAGCTAATAAACAAAACCTAGATCAAATAGCACACAGAATGATATAATTTGAAAATCACTTAAATACACTCCTAAAATCAACATGTAACAAATTTTGATAGCTTATGATGCACTGACATGGGAAAACAGAAGAGAAAGGGTTTAAGAAAATGCTTGGAAGAGAGGTTTGGGGCCCAATAGCAGTCAGTCTCTGGACCTCCTGGCGGAAATTACGCGACCTTCATGATCAGTCACACATGTATGTTGAAATTCAGTTCTCAAGTTCATTTTGGTTTTCGATTGACACATTTCTTTCCATGATCGTTGCCATGTCCTCATGTTTTTTAGGTGTTCATATGCCTCTCAGCAGCATAGGTACAATGGCTTCCAAGAGAGTAGAGTCAAAGACATCATTTAGACCACACTTGGGGAGGCTGTCGATCAAGTGTCTATGAGCTTGCCTACTCACGAAGATATCAAGCTGTTCATGGAAAAGGACATCAAAATATGATGGCAGCATCATCATAATGAGTAGCATCATGAACAACAACTTAATGCAGCATACCAAGTGCAACGAATGCAAGAGTAAGGTTGTTTACAACATGGAGGTGGAAAAAAGTTGCAAGCTCAAGAAGATCCACTAATGATGAAAGAAACTTTGGAGACTCAGGCTATGAGGTGACGGTGCGATTGTGTGAAGATAGAGAATGGAACAAAGAAAGAGTTGGATGTGCTGAAGAAACAACTCAAGGAATAACATGAGCTGCACAGACAAGTGAATGAGTTTCAACAAGAATAGGAACATCAGGGGGCGCAACATGCACTCACGAATGAAACTATGTCCATACAAGTTATAGATCCATCCCAGCAGCTGGCCTAGAGAAGACATGGTGAGCAGTGTTGTTGATCGCATGCAAGGGATTCAGCAACATGCATGTCATTGTGTGCGCGCGTGCGGTCCAACCCATTCAACACACTCACCAAGGAAAAGACAAGAAGCAAGTTCAACTAGAGCTGAGCATGTAGTTGATAGTTGATGCGCATGACCACCAGCACACACTCGAAGATCAACACAGACACTATGCATTAGTGTGTTTCTGGTTTGGTTGCACCAAAAAAATCATGGGCATGCTGGTATACGAGTGGGATGAAGGAGCCACACTAATGCACCCAGATGCAATAGAGGCAAGAGTTCGATTCAGTAAGATGTCACCATGGGGCGCATGCACACCATCATGGACAACCAAGCTTGGAATCAGCTCACCACCTTCACCATCACAAGCATGTCAAAGAGTTGGTCTCACCACAACAGACTGAGTGTCAGCAATGTCTTGAATGGCTTGCTCAAGCCATTTTGTCTCACATGAGCACATGTGCATTGTAATGTAACATCGTGTCAAGTGGAAGTTTAAGTGTCAATAGTTGGATGTAACAGTCATAGAGTAGATGAAAAGTCATGAGGTTAGATGAACTGTCACAAAGGGGAATGCTAAGGGTCACCCCACCCTTTTCTATAAATAGAACTTCATAACTCATTTTAAAGGATTTTGGTCAGCCAAGCTTCGATAGGAGTATCTTAGAGAAAACTTGGATAGTATTGTAACAAGCCTTGGCTTCTCCACTGTGCAGAGCTAGTACATCACTTTGGAGGAGGAGGTGGTTGTGGCTGTAACGTTCCACTATTAGAACTAGTGGTTGCACATGAATGCATTATATGACTAGAACTTACACTTCTTAATATAACAAATCCAACACATTTCATGCATATGTTGTATTTTATTCTATGCTATCTAGTTTACTCTAAATGATATATGTATTGGTTTGCTTACACATGCATGTATGGACTATTCTGTATAAGTATGTATGAATATTTCTGAAATGTGTTGTTGGTTTAACCATCAATTTGGATTGCTCGCTAACTTTCTTTCCAGCTTGTGATGCATCTTCGCTCGTGTGTTCCCTTCCAAGCCACGTGCTATTACAGGTTTCCAAGGGGCACACTCACCTCACCCTTAGTGTGTTATAACCTCTCATGCACCTTCCTAGACTTACTGCATCTGTCACACCCTTAATACCAATAGAGTTATCTTACTTGCCTCTTTGCGAAATCATAGTCTAGGCATAGCGTACGACCCACTGCTGGGACTCTTAGACAAAAAGGTCTGAGGTCTAATTAGGACTTCTTACTGGGGAGATCCCCTTACATGTTGGTGGGTCCAGCACCATCAGCAGGTTGATTTGGTACTTACTTTAAGCCCTCCCACTACTACTTTAAATTCCAAGACCACTATCTAAAGTTGGACCTTCTGTCCATTAACAACAAAATCAAATTGAAAACATCATTCACATACCTTTTAGTACATTTCTAGGTCTATGCTTACTATTTTCAGTTCTTGGCCTAGTTAGAGCTTCCAACTCTACAGACCAACCCTTCCTTTCTACTCCCAAAATCCTTCCTCAAACTGCGGCCCTCCTCATTTTTCAAGCTCCTTCTATGTGTTGTGTTATCACAAAATCCAACCCCTGATAGGCTGCTAATCAGGTAGACCTTGAGTAACTATTTCAAACCAACTTTTGGCTGAGGCTTAGCCTCCCCAACCTGAGAGGGCTCTCTCACAAGATTAAAGATTTTTGATAATGAATTAGATGGCTAACTCTATGAAACAAGTGAAGAAATATGAATGGTTGAACATGATCAGTAAGCATCCATTGGGCTTATGGAGTCAAGAAATGCTTCAGTATGACAATAAAATTAGCTTTACATGGAAGTCAGGGCATCTAGAATTCAACATATGAAGGGTACATTAGTAGCATAAAGGAAAACACAGTCTACAAATGTATGAAGGAAGTTAGAGCATAACCAATGAATTCTAAGTATCATACATTCATACTACTACAAATAAGGAGATAAGGACAAACATAAACAAGCCACCATTGCACCATTGAACTCTTTCTGAATCCTGAGAAGTAAAGCCAAAGTCTGCATTCATAAAAACATAATCTTCTACAATGGCACAATATGAGTCTTTCTCTGAAAATTTCCAACCCTTTGTACATTAGATATTCTTCTATATATAGAGCCCTTTACATAACTGATATTCCTCCTCCAGCATGAGGAGAATTCGAATTCATCCTACTATGACACCTATTGATACTTAAAACTAACTATTAAATGCAAATGACACCTAACTAGCAATCCTAGAGACCTAATACAACTAGGAGTGTAACTCCTTATCATGATTACAACAACCTTATATAAGAATTTAAAGCATTTTTGACAACTTTAAACCTCAGGAATTCTAATTTGATGAAGCCTCCCACGTGGTCATCTGACTGCTGAAGACAAACCCTAGAAATTAGGGAACATGTTTCCCTGTTTTTAGGTTTAGGATCCCTGAAAATGGCACGTGGGACAGAGCCTTTATCTACTCATAAATGACACATTTTTCGAAACTGAAGGAGGTTTTTGTATTACATGATTTCTATAACAAAAAACTCTCTTTTTTTTTTAAACACTTCTCCAACTGTCCAGAATCTATCCTTGAAAAACACGTGTCAAACAGGAAAAATCCGTTCTCTGAATTTTGGGTTTCAAATAAAGCTTATTATCTACCAACTGAAAACACTTATGAAGAAAGTGAGATAGGTTATTGTATCTAGAGAGTTTATGAATAGAAACCTCCTTTATAATTCCAAAATAGCTTTTCATGTGACCAAAAACTGATCTTGAAAAAGAATGCTAAAACCAAAAGACCAAGCTTGACTTTCAGCAGTTTCGTAGCGCAAGTTTAACCATAACTTCCTCCCACCTCAGAATGAATTTGAATAAACTGAAAGCGGTTTTTGCATTTTGGTATGTTAGGAAGAAAATCCTCTTTCAATTTTCAAAATTGAGTTCTCAGCCGCTCAGGAACCCTTCTGGAAGTTGACTAGTAAACGCAGAAAGTAGAGTTTTTTATGCTGAAACAGGGTTTTTCAGGGATTTCGTAGCGCACTACGAAAACTCCTAGTTAAGTGATTTCGTAGCTAGTTTCAAAATTTATCCAAAATGATGTGAGATATGACTTATAAACACCTGGTAAGGCTTCTAGAACATTGAATGAGGCTGTGAAACTTTATTTGGAAAAGAGATATGACCTTAAAAGACTTCTAACCTTATGACCTAACCCTTAAAGCATGAAATGACCTAGAGACCCTTTAACACCATGACTAGAAGAAGGGTTTGTAAATGATAATGACACTAATTGTGATGAGATGACTGAAAACTTATAAGAATTAAAAACAAGGAAGCTTTCCAAAGCTTAGAGACAAAGATTTTAGGGTGATAACATGTTGGATTCTAGGATTGATACAACACCCATTTAGAACATTCATCCCCCTCCAAACCTGAGATTACAAACCTCAAACATCCTACCAAAACACATCATTTGTAGCCTGATTTCAAATATTTTTTCCACTCAAAAAACTCTCACAAAAGGCTTCCCTAATTCTCCTCCAAGACTCAACCTACCTGCTTCCAAACTCGGCCCTTAATTGCAGATGATTTTTGCAATGATTAATTGCAATTTGGATGTGAGAAATAAGGTTCCCCCTCTTCTCTTTTTATATGTCTCTCTAGGGTGTGCAACTTCTAGCCCTTGGTCCTTATTAGATGTCAAGCCTACAAGAAACTTCTTTACAAACCCACACAAAACACATAAAAAATCATTTTTCCCAAATGAAAGGGGCTCTCTTGGTGATTTAAGTTTCCCCTTACTCCTTTAAGGGTTACCTATCATCTCTAAGTCCCAAGTAATCAAAACTCTCCTTGGTTTTGGGCCGACTCCTTTGGGTGAAAAATCCCCATATTCGGTACTTAGCCCACAAAGCCCTTTTGTGGTGCAAATTCCTCCACAATATTGTATCCTAGGGTTTGGAGTACCTCTCAAGCTACCAATATCAACACTCCCTCTTAGTGAAGGAGGTACTTCCAAGACTAGGAGGTAACTCTTCATCACTATCACTACTAGAGACACTAGCCCAACTCCTAATGCTCACTACAACAACAAACCCTATAGCATGAACTAAACCCTTCTCTGAAGCATTATTGCCATAACAAAAATATTGCTTCTTTTTCTCCTAAACTACTTTCAGGCCATCCCATGATTCCTTCTAGATAGTTGTATAAGTACCCTTACTCCCTACTAACCACGTGCTCTTCTTGGGCTACACATTCTCCCTCTAAACCTACAAACTCCCTCTAGAATGCAACTTCTTTTGAACCTCTAGAACTTGTAACTTCTTCTTCTACTTATCATGATCTATAGGTTATCCTATCAGCCTATATATACCAATCTCCCTAACTCCAATTAGTCTTGCTTTCCTATCCTCGAAATCAATGTCAGACCCCTTCTGCTCAATCATTGAGATAAACAATACGTTATATCTGAGATGTGGTACATATAGTACATCCTAAAATCTCACCAACTAACCTAACTCCATTCTGAATGGCATGGCACCTGATCCTTTGATATCCTTCTAACTTTTGTCACCCACCACCATGTGCAACTTCGACTCCCACTCATCTATATTCTTAAACACATCCTGTGAACATATATTCTTTGATGCACAACTGTCCATATACCATGCAACATCATCGATGGCACCCTTAGAGAAGTGAGAAATCAAAGAAAAATCCTCACTTTCCAATATCCTAGAGAGGTCATCTATCTTAGTAGAAGTTGTGACACTTATAGCCTACTCCCCCTTCTTCTTCTCATCATCTCCATGTTTCTTCATCGGAAACTTCGTCAAATAATGACCATACTCACCATAGTTGAAACACTTCAACTTACACAAGTCCTTCTTCTACTTGACTTTAATTTTGACTGCAAGTTCCACATCATCATCGTAAGCCTTCTTCTTTGGATGAACATCCTCATCTCGCAACTCCTCCTTAATGATGTTATGCAACCAACTCACAAATATATAGATCAACGACGTAAAAATTATCCTCTTTGAGGGGCAAACCTCCTTTACATTACATAAATGAACAATTATTGGATGAAAAAAATTACAATACCTAGTTTGTATATATAGGAGTCTAAGGGGTCACAATATAATCAGAGCCTACATAACAATAATAATGTATGGGCACAACAATAACAATAGTGGGTTTCTATGGGCACAACAATAACAATAAGGGGGATACACTAGTATTATAAGGACCTAGCATGCCCCTCTCCTTTAAAAAATTGTTGTCCTCAATGCTTGAGTAGTTATGGATGCTTCTGTGTAGAATTCTCATCCTCCCATGTGGAATCCTCAACGGGTAAGTTCTTCCACTTAATGAGATACTCTGAAATTGATTAATTCTGTAGTTGTTTGGATCTTGTTTCCATGACTGCTTCAGGCTCAAATATGGTTTTTCCTTCTTTTTCAAGTTCCAGAAACACTGTTTGAACTGGAATCTTGTCACCTATAACCTTCTTTAAGCATGAAACATGGAAAACTAGGTGTACTTGGGAAGATATAGGAAGCTCCAATACGTATGCCATAGTACCGATATTTTTGCAACACCTTCTAAGGACCGTATTACTTGTGTGATAATTTATTATTATTCCTAGCTTGCTTGAGAGACATTTGTTTGTATGGTTGTAGATGTAAAAATACCTAGTCACCTACATCAAAACTTCTTTCACTGTGATGTTGATCTACATGTTGTTTCATTCGATTCTACGCCAGAGTGAGGTTATCCTTTAAGAGTTGAAGAACTTGTTGTTGATGCTCAATGTGATCTTCCACTGCTTGAACCTTAGAATTTTCTCTTAAGGATGATGTGATGAATACTGGATGATATCCATAAAGTTCCATAAATGAGGTCATTTTTGCTGTAGTATGGAAGGAAGTGTTATACCACCATTCAACTAGAGGCAATCACTTAACCCATTGTGTTTGTTTGTCACAATCAAAGAAGCAGAGATATCCTTCCAAAAATGTGTTCACTATCTCAGTTTTTTGATCAAATTGAGGATGATAAGATGAGCTATGAGCTAATTAAGTACCAAGAAAAGAAAAGAAAAATGTCCAAAAAATTCCAAAGAAATTGGGATCTATGTCACTTACTATAATATTTGGATTTCCATGAAACTTTTGAGTTGTTTCCATAAATGCAGTAGCAACTGTGATGGCTTTAAAAGGATGAGATAATGTAAAAAAGTGTGCATACTTGGTAATTCTATTAACTACCACCATGATGACACTTTTTCCTTCAAACTTGGGTAAACCTGTGATAAAATCCATTGATACCTCCTCCCAACACTGACTCAAAATGGATAAATATTGTAGCAGACCCTGGATCTTAACCGTCTCAACATTATTTTCTTGGCAAACCAAACATTCTGCCACAACTGTCTGAATATTAGATTTAAGGCCATCCCAAAAAATTCCTTCTTGACCCTATGGTAAGTTTTTAAAAATCTCGAGTTCCCTCCTAAGGGAGAGGTGTGCAATTTCAAAAGAATTTTTGTTTGAGTTGGGAATTCTTATAAAGATATAAGCAATTTTTGTACCATAATGAATCATTTTTATAGCTAAATGTATCAAATGTACTCGGATCTTATTGCAAATTTGGAATGAGTGACCACACCTCTTCATCATTCTTCTATTCATCCCTTGCTCTAGTTATCCACTCAGGTTGGATAATAGAAATGGCACAAATCAATTCTTCCACATCCTCATCCTTTCCTAGGAGTGCATTTGCAACAACATTTTTCTTCCTTTTTTTGTAGAAGATTTCAAAGTCATAACCGAAAATATTTGTCACGCACTTTTGCTGCTTTTTGAAAGATAATATTTATTCTAAAAAGTATTTAAGACTATCATGATATTTTTTTACCTTGAAGTGTCTTCCCATTAGGTAAGGTTGCAATTTCTTTAGTGCAAGTAGTATTACCAACATTTCCTTCTCATAAATAGGTTTATGTAAATACTTTCCTTTGATTGGACAAATTTCAAAAGAAATGGGTCTTCCTTCTTGCATTAAAACAACACCAATTCCATTTCATGAAGCATCACATTCCACAATAAAAGTTTTTGTGAAGTTTGGTGTAGCTAAGAACGATATTTGGCACTTTGCCTCTTTAAAATTTTCAAAGGCCTTCATTGCTTTTGAAGTCTAAGAAAATGCATCTTTTTTCAGTAATGATGTTAGTGGTGTCACTATTCTCCCATAATTCTTAACAAACTTGCAATAATATCCTGTAAACCTGAGAAATCCTCGAAGATGCTTTACGGTTGTGGGTATTTTCCATTCTTTAATGGTTGTAATTTTGTTATGGTCTACCTTAACACCCTCATGAGATACAATATGACCAAAATATTACACCTCATGTACTCCAAAGAAACATTTGGAGGTTTTTGCATATAATTATTTCTCCACGAATAGTTTGAGCACCTTGTCAACTTGTTGAACATGATCCTTCCAAGACTTGATGTATATTAGTGTATCATCAAAAAAGACTAACACATATTTTCAAAGGAAGGGTTTGAAAATGGGAATTCATCAAAACTTTAAATGTGGAAGCTGTATTAGTAAGGCCAAAATGCATGACCACATATTCATAATGACCCTTGTGAGATCTAAATGTTGTTTTCAGAATGTCTTCAATCTTCATTCTAATTTGATGATATCGTGAATGAAGATCCATTTTGGTGAAGTAAATTGATCCATGTAATTCATCCAACAAGTCATCAATGATAGGAATGGGAAATTTATCTTTAATAGTGAGATTGTTGATCTCCCTATAATCTGGACACATATGACATGATCCATCCATATTGTGTAACAATACTATTGGAGCAGAGAAAGAACTTTGACTAGGTTGAACTATACCAGTTGTTAGAGTCGATCTTGTCAATCCTCCGTCAGAGATCAAAACTCTTTCTGCATTTCATTTTTAGGTGTCTCGCTCCATTCACCCAGCTGCATTCCACTAGGAGCATGCCATGGTCTGACGGAAGGGTCTTGTCAGTCATTATCCCTCATGTCTTGCCCTATTGACTCTGGTCTGTTCATTAAAGTCAATTTTAAAGTCATGTATAGTCTTGTTTGGTCTCATGGTCAGCAAGAGGCATTTCAGTCAGTAAGACTAGGGTTAGTTGATTTGGTCTTCAACAATGTCAAATAATGCCCACAGGCCATGAGGATGTCTCCAATAAGTCTTCATTTCAGAATGTCCATTATCAATAAGGCTTGAGAATGATTCTTCTTCAAAACAGAGTTTTGAAGAAGAAATTGTCAAATTTGTCTTTTGTAAGAGAATATGTAATTTTTAAAGCTTTCAAACATGCAATGTTTCAGGCGCAGCCCTGGTCATCCTCCACCAAGATCACATGCCAAACAACCCTGCAAAATGACAGACAAAGATCATCATCAGATTAAAAATCAAAGTGGAATCAAAAATAGGGTTTAAGTACAAAGTGCCAAAGTCTGCCATATTAGAAAGTGGGTTTGTCAAAAGAGAATTCAAAGTCCTTTGTTTATATATGATATTTTCCACATTCATAAATCCATATGCACATCAAATACATCATTGAAGTCAAGACAAATCGTGGATGAAGCGAAAATAGTTTTTGAAAGCCAAGACTGTGGGCAAGTTTTCCTGCGAGGCACACTGGGCGTTGGTCGCGGTGCATATGGCCGCTCTACACAGTGTAATTTTAAATGGGCGCGGCGCACCCACGCGACACGACGCACTGGGCTTGTGCGCGGCGCACAGAGCCTCCAAAGCAGTTCTTCACCATTTCTTCCTCAAATTTCCGAAATGACTCAAATTTTTTTTGCTACAAGCCGGTTTTATGGGAGATCAGGTCGCTACCTTTTTCTCACGGATAATGATGAGGGGAAATTACCATTGCTTCGTCGCATGGTGAATGACTGTGGCAATCTTCGTTTCATGTCTGCTTTGCGGGCATTCAAACGCCGAGTTGCCTATGCAGATGTGGTCCATGATAAAATAGTAGGTTGAGGAACCTCTTCAATTAGACATGAAAGTGAGTTGCCACAGTTGCAGTCTCCCTTGGATAACAGATATCCACATATTGTAAATGTGGAAAATGAGAATGATGATATAAGTAGCCGCTTCAAATCAATGCTATACAGATCCAGAAGAAAAGGAAATGTTGGGGGGTCTCACATAGGTCCCTTGGCAGAGAATTGACGTCAGTTTTCAGAATAGTAAATACAGATTTGTTGCTCATAGCACTATCCAGGTGATATATAGTTGGATGCAAACAGAAGGCGTTGATGTAATATTTCACATGATCGATAATTTTCATTTGTAAAGAGAAGGCTTATTATTGAAAGACAATTCCAAATGAAGATCTATGGATCATGAACAACATGCTTCTGTGAAGAAACGACCTTCTTTCCCCAAGATATTTGTTGCCATTTTCAAAGAGCTACAGCGCAGGCGTTGCGGAAATGAAGGGAAACGGTTTATTTTGCTCCTCACCATTTTCCAGAAGCCAAAATATGGCTCGAAACTCGGAAAGATCCAATGGTAGTGCTGCAAAGGCTGCCAGTTTGTATTCCCCAAGCCAGGAAAGCCTATGGTCAAGTCGAAACCTGTAGAAGTTGGGAGGGTGAGTCCAGTGCTCAATGTGGCTGCCTGCATCGGTATTCACCAGGTGAGAGGTAGTTGGAATGGCGGCAGTGGCCCCTTTGGCATCTTTGCCAAAGAGAGTAGAAACAGCCATCTGCATGTGTTTTTCATCACTAGCACGCCTCTACCAATAGCATGAAGTGGGTGCATGAATCTATTCTTGCTACCTGTCATTAATTTTGCATAAGAAGTAATTATGTGTGATTTAATTTATAGTCTATAGGTTAATGGGTTGGGAATTTGATTCCCCTTAACATTCCTGGTCAAGAAGCCTCGAGCTGGCATGTCTATATCATAAAAAAGTATTCCATCGGCTCTACAGAGCTTGTTTTATAAAGTCCAGCATAGTGACACCAGCGTTTCAACAAAAGACTTGACCAAATCATTCAGATGGGACACATATGATTCTTTCATGCAACATGATGTGCAGGAGCTAAACCGAGTACTCTGTGAGAAGTTAGAAGATAAAATGAAGGGCACAGCTGTTGAGGATACAATAAAGCATCTATTTGAAGGACATCATATGAACTACATCGAGTGCATAAATGTGGATTATAAATCTACAAGGAAGGAATCATTCTATGATCTACAGCTTGATGTTAAAGGCTGCCGAGATGTCTATGCTTCATTTGATAAGTATGTTGAAGTTGAACAACTTGATGGTGATAACAAATATCATGCAGAGCAGTATGGACTTCAGGAGGCAAGAAAAGGTGTTCTTTTCCTTGGTTTTCCTCCTGTACTACAACTTCAGTTGAAGCGTTGAATATGATTTCATGCGAGACACAATGGTCAAGATAAATGATCGATATGAATTTCTACTTCACTTGACTTGGATAGAGACAATGGCAAATATATCTCTCCAGATGCAGATAGAAGTGTGCGCAATTTATATACTCTTCATAGTGTTTTGGTTCACAGTGGAGGTGTGCAGGGTAGTCATTATTACGCTTTCATTAGACCAACTCTCTCAGACCAGTGGTACAAGTTTGATGATGAACGTGTCACAAAGGAAGAAGTAAAGAGAGCACTTGAGGAGCAATATCGTGGTGATCAGACCGGATCAGATGCATGCGTTTTTTTTTTATCACAAGGCACCATACTATTAAAACAAAGTAACGGCAAAGGGAAGGCAAAAAGTCAGAAACCGTAAAGCCTAAATTAAAATGCAAAATACTTACCACAGCAGAAAGATAGGAACCGACGGTCTATTTTTGACTGCAGTTGCAAAATCAAAGGGTCTATGTTCCACATTCTGTCTTTTAATTGGTCATCAACAAACAAAATGTAACGCCGCTCCTTTTTAGAGCAGACTTTTCCTATTTTCATGATTTTAGGTGAAACTGCTTCTTATTCTCATCGATTTGCTTTCCCCAGCGATGAGTTATATATTGTATTGAAAATCATTTGATGGGGTTCTGAAGTTCTGGAAAAAGAGTGGGAGGAAAAAACCCAGCAATATAACTGTACAGTTTTGACAGAGGATTAATTAAATGGTGCAGCTCTGATTTATAAGATTCTTGTGGTATGAATTTAGCATGTGTTTCTTCCTTTATGTTTCATAGGTCTTTCTTATGTTTTGTCATTCATTCATGATCATTTCCACCTAAATACTTTTAAGTGAGAAAGGTAGAATTCAGTCATTGCTCTGCCTTAAGGAAGTGTTCAGACTTTATGTGTTTTCTTCTTCCTGGAAAGGATTCATACATTAATGCCCTTTTCATCTTTCTTAAATAGTCTTTTCACCCCATTTAAATTCAATTTGATTGCTGAAACCTCATGCCTATCTCGCCTTATGAAATATCCTATGCCTTTGGTTAAATCTCTGCTCATGTTGTCCTTGTCCCATACAGCCCAAAAACTCAGTCATTTATTGAAATAATTCTTTCATATTTGTTTACTAGCCTAAAATCATTATCAGTTTTGCATTTGGGTCATCTTAGGCTCTATTGGATATCTTTTTCCAAGATAGAACCGGAGAGAGCCCTCTCCTATCCTCGTAGGGCTAGCTACGAGGCTGAGCTTGGTTCGATGTTACCTTGAATCCTCCTTTCCTTCAGTGTAAGGCAGATTTGAGCACTAACATAGTGGCGACTCCACTAGGGAAGAAAACGGTTTGCTTGAAGATTGTCTTGACCCAGTACATGTATTAAGTTTAGATCTGATGGTTGATGGTGGACAACAATCAGATAGAAGACGGCTGAAATCATTCACCTGGCGACTCCATTCACTGAAGAATCCAGCAATCAATCCTTCATGGTGACTCCACTACAGAGAGATCAGTATCTTTGAGATTTTCAAGATGGAATGGGTTGCAAGAAGATATGATCCCATGAGCTGAGATCACATCCCAGGTTTTCCAAATAAAATGCCCAAGGTGGATTAGCTTCAGAATTTGCCTATGTTCAGAAATGTTGAAGGTAATGACACTTCTCTTCATCTGGTGAAATTTCACATTCACGTGCATAAACTAAAGATAAATTTTCTTGAACACTGTTTGATGAAAATGTTTATGGCTACTCTGGAAGATGAAGCCCGATCTTGGTATGAAAGTTTGCCACCTACTTCTATTCATTGTTTAAAATAGTTTCATGCAATATTCTTTGAAAGGTATAAAGAATCATATCCATCCTTGGCTTTAGTTCAGGACTGTTGTAGCCATGTTCATAGTTTTATTGAAGATCTTGAGAATTTTTATGGGCTTGATGACTTGATGGATGGAGAAATCATGGAAGCCCTGTATGAAAATCTGTTTCAACAGTCTACAAAACTCTTAGAGGAAACTTTGCAGCAGGATCAAAATCAGCAGGTTGAAGATTTCCATATGGCTAAAAATGATGAAAGAAGAAGTTTTATTTCAGATCTGGTTGAAATAAATGAGGATACGCAGGAAAATGATGTTCCAATCTCAGAAAATGATGATGATAAACCATATCGAGAGACAAATTGTGATGAGGAAAAACATGTTGTTCCGGATCTCATAGAAGAGAATTGCGTTGTTGAGGCTGCCTCAAATGAAGAAGACAGAGTTACAGACCTAACTGCCCTCATCTCATCAGAACACCCCCTCCTAATGAGGTAATCCAGTCAATTCATGAATAGCAAGAGGATATGTTTGTTCAAGTAGGTGAAAAGGTTTCTCTGGATGAATTTATGATAGATGATAGAAATGTCATGCTTGAGTTTCACGAAACATCTGAAATTTATTTTCTCATGATTGATGAATGTAATGAGAATTCGGCTGTCATATCATATGAGGATGACCTGCAATATGTTCAGACTACCGAAGATGAGGCCATTCAGGATTCCAGTTCAGATTCTTTTTCCTATGTCTCATATCTTGAAATGTTCTTTGAAGAGGAAATATGCTCATCTACTTATTCAGAATTATTTGAGGACCAGGAACACATTTTTACTGAAGTACATTATGAAGAAAGACCAGAATCAAGAGAAAAAGATACCTTGTTTTTCCAGCAAGAGGTCAATCTTCATGTTTTTCAGGATCCAATGGCAGATTTGTTGCAGTCAGCAGTGAAGGTGATTATTGCAGTATTCAGTGATGAAGGAGATTATGGTCAATTATATTTTTGGATGCCTAGTTACCAGTATCTGTTGTTGACGAGAAGATCTGATCAGGAGAATCAATCAAGGAGGCATCTAATTGATTGGTTACATTGGAAGACACATTACACATGATTGTACATATTGCATTAGTACGCAGGTGGCTGTCATCATGATTTGAAACCCTCAAATCTTGATGGACCGCTGCCATTGAACAAGTTTTGTGAGTTTTTTTTTAGTTTAAGTCAGCCATGAGTCATTTCTTTTTGCATTGAGTCAGTTTTTTCAGTCATGTTGGTTCCATAATTAAGTCGGTCTGAGTCAGGTTTCAATCAATAAATGAGTCAGAGTCTTGTGTTGTTTGTCGAAACAATGACTCCATAGCCCAATGGACGAAGGCACTGTCTAGCTCTTCCAGAGATTTGCTGTTCTTGGCACCTCCAAGGAGCTACCATCCCCCATTGGAGCCAATGTTAGAGTCAGTCTTTTCAGTCCTCCGTCAGAGATCAAAACTCTTTCTGCATTTCATTTTTAGGTATCTTGCTCCATTGACTCAGCTGCATTCCACTAGGGGCATGCCATGATCTGACGGAAGGGTCTTGATAGTCATTACCCCTCATGTCTTGCCCTGTTGACTCTGGTCTGTTCATCAAAGTCAATTTTAAAGTCATGTACAGTCTTGTTTGGTCTCATGGTCAGCAAGAGGCATTTCAGTCAGTAAGACTAGGGTTAGTTGATTTGGTTTTCAACAATGTCAAATAACGCCCACAGGCCATGAGGATGTCTCTAATAAGTCTTCATTTCAGAATGTCCATTATCAATAAGGCTCGAGAATGATTCTTCTTCAAA
Source organism: Pinus tabuliformis (assembly GCA_031772625.1). Classification (NCBI taxonomy): domain Eukaryota; kingdom Viridiplantae; phylum Streptophyta; class Pinopsida; order Pinales; family Pinaceae; genus Pinus; species Pinus tabuliformis. Next base: position 434,366,691 of record CM062806.1, on the reverse strand, counting down.
ACAGAGTTTTGAAGAAGAAATCATCAAATTTGTTTTTTGTAAGAGAATATGTAATTTTTAAAGCTTTCAAACATGCAATGTTTCAGGCGCAGCCCTGGTCATCCTCTGCCAAGATCACATGCCAAACACCCCTGCAAAAAGACAGACAGAGATCATCATCAGATTAAAAATCAAAGTGGAAGCAAAAATAGGGTTTAAGTACAAAGTGCCAAAGTCTGCCATATTAGAAAGTGGATTTGTCAAAAGAGAATTCAAAGTCCTTTGTTTATATATGATATTTTCCACATTCATAAATCCATATGCACGTCAAATACATCATTGAAGTCAAGACAAATCGTGGATGAAGCGAAATAGTTTTTGAAAGCCAAGACTGTGGGTAAGTTTGCCTGCGCGGCGCACTGGGCGTTGGTCGCGGCGCATATGGAGTGCACGGTGCATATGGCCTCTCTACACAGTGTAATTTTAAATGGGTGCAGCGCGGCGCACAAAGCCTCCAAAGCAGTTCTTCACCATTTCTTCCTCAAATTTCCGAATGACTCAAATTTTTTTTGCTACAAGCAGGTTTTATGGGAGATCAGGTCGCTACCTTTTTCTCACGGATAATGATGAGGGGAAATTACCATTGCTTTGTCACATGGTGAATGACTGTGGCGATCTTTGTTTCATGTCTGCTTTGTGGGCATTCAAACATCGAGTTGCCTATGCAGATGTGGTCCATGATAAAATAGTAGGTTGGAGAACCTCTTCAATTAGACGTGAAAGTGAGTTGCCACAGTTGCAGTCTCCCTTCGATAACAGATATCCACATATTGTAAATGTGGAAAACGAGAATGATGATATAAGTAGCCGCTTCAAATCAATGCTATACAGATCCAGAAGAAAAGGAAATGCTGGGGGGTCTCACACAGGTCCCTTGGCAGAGAATTGATGTCAGTTTTCAGAATAGTAAATACAGATTTGTTGCTCATAGCACTATCCAGGTGAAATATAGTTGGATGCAAACAAAAGGCGTTGATGTAATATTTCACATGATTGATAATTTTCATTTGTAAAGAGCAGGCTTATTATTGAAAGACAATGCCAAATGAAGATCTATGGATCATGAACAACATGCTCTGTGAAGAAACGGCCTTCTTCCCCAAGATATCTGTTGCCATTTTCAAAGAGCTACAGCACAGGCGCTGCGGAAATGAAGGGAAACAGTTTATTTTCGTCCTCACCATTTTCCAGAAGCCAAACTATGGCTTGAAACTCAGAAAGATCCTGTGGTAGTGCTGCAAAGGCTTCCAATTTGTATTCACCAAGGCCAGGAAAGCCTATGGTCAAGTCGAAGCCTGTAGAAGTTGGGAGGGTGAGTCCAGTGCTCAATGTGGTTGCCTGCATCGGCATTCACCAGGTGAGAGGCAGTTGGAATGGCGGCGGTGGCCCCTTTGGCATCTTTGCCGAAGAGAGAAGAAACAGCCATCTGCATGTGTTTTTCATCACAAGCACGCCTCTACCAATAGCATGAAGTGGGTGCATGAATCTATTCTTGCTACCTGTCATTAATTTTGCATAAGAAGTAATTATGCGTGATTTAATTTATAGTCTATGGGTTAATGCGTTGGGAATTTGATTCCCCTTAACATTCCTGGTCAGGAAGCCTCGAGCTGGCATGTCTATATCATAAAAAAGTATTCCATCGGCTCTACAGAGCTTGTTTTATAAAGTCCAACACAGTGACACCAACGTTTCAACAAAAGACTTGACCAAATCATTCGAATGGGACACATATGATTCTTTCATGCAACATGATGTGCAGGAGCTAAACCAAGTACTCTGCGAGAAGTTAGAAGATAAAATGAAGGGCACAGCTATTGAGGATACAATAAAGCATCTATTTGAAGGACATCATATGAACTACATTGAGTGCATAAATGTGGATTATAAATCTACAAGGAAGGAATCATTCTATGATCTACAGCTTGATGTTAAAGGCTGTCGAGATGTTTATGCTTCATTTGATAAGTATGTTGAAGTTGAACAACTTGATGGTGATAACAAATATCATGCAGAGCAGTATGGACTTCAGGAGGCAAGAAAAGGTGTTCTTTTCCTTGGTTTTCCTCCTGTACTACAACTTCAGTTGAAGCATTGAATATGATTTCATGCAAGACACAATGGTCAAGATAAATGATCGATATGAATTTCTACTTCACTTGACTTGGACAGAGACAATGGCAAATATCTCTCTCCAGATGTAGATAGAAGTCTGCGCAATTTATATACTCTTCATAGTGTTTTGGTTCACAGTGGAGGTGTGCAGGGTGGTCATTATTACACTTTCATTAGACCAACTCTCTCAGACCAGTGGTACAAGTTTGATGATGAACGTGTCACAAAGGAAGAAGTAAAGAGAGCACTTGAGGAGCAATATCGTGGTGATCAGACCAGAGCAGATGCATGCATTTTTTTTTTATCACAAGGCACCATACTATTAAAACAAAGTAACGGCAAAGGGAAGGCAAAAAGTCAGAAACCGTAAAGCCTAAATTAAAACACAAAATACTTACCACAACAGAAAGATAGGAACCGACGGTCTATTTTTTACTACAGTTGCAAAATCAAAGGGTCTATGTTCCACATGTTGTCTTTTAATTGGTCATCAACAAACAAAATGTAACGTTGCTCCTTTTTAGAGCAGACTTTTCCTATTTTCATGATTTTAGGTGAAACTTTCATATTCTCATCGATTTGCTTTCCCCAGCGATGCGTTATATATTATATTGAAAATAATTTGATGGGGTTCTGAAGTTCTGGAAAAAGAGTGGGAGGAAAAAACCCAGCACTATCACTGTACAGTTTTGACAGAGGATTAATTAAATGGTGCAGCTCTGATTTATAAGATTCTTGCGGTATGAATTTAGCATGTGTTTCTTCCTTTATGTTTCATATGTCTTTGTTATGTTTCGCCATTCATTCATGATCGTTTCCAGCTGAATACTTTTAAGTGAGAAAGGTAGAATTCAGTCATTGCTCTGCCTTGAGGAAGTGTTCAGACTTTATGTGTTTTCTTCTTCCTGGAAAGGATTCATACATTAATGCCCTTTTCAGCTTTCTTAAACAGTCTTTTCACCCCATTTAAATTCAATTTGATTGCTAAAACCTCATGCCTATCTCGCCTTATGAAATATCCTGTGCCTTTGGTTAAATCTCTGCTCATGCTGTCCTTGTCCCATACAGCCCAGAAACTCAGTCATTTATTGAATTAACTCTTTCATATCTGTTTACTAGCCTAAAATCATTATCAGTTTTGCATTTGGGTCATCTTAGGCTCTATTGGATATCTTTTGCCAAGATAGACCCGGAGAGAGCCCTCTCCTGTCCTCGTAGGGCTAGCTACGAGGCTGAGCTTGGTTTGATGTTACCTTGAATCCTGCTTTCCTTCAGCCTAAGGTAGATTTGAGCACTAACACCAGCCTCTAGCATTTCTACAACTATACATTCAATTTTACTCTCTTGGGCATAAGGATATCTATAAGGTCTAATATTTAGAGGAACACTTCCTATAATCAGGTGAATCATATGATCATGGTCATGAATAGGTGGGAGGCCTTTGGGAGTCTCAAACACCTTGGATTGATGGTCCAAGAATTTTTGGAGATCTAGAGAAATAGATGATTTTTTTGTTTCAACCCCTAGTGACAATAATTGAGAAATTACGCCCCATTGTTATTTATTTAGAATATTTTTCATGCCATTAGAGTCGATTATATTTCCTAGTTTAACTGTGATGCCCCTTAATTCAACTTCCTTACCTGCCCAAAAAAATTTCAAGAAAATTTCTTGAAAATTGAAAGCTATCATACCCAAAGATTTTAACCATTGGACTCCTAGTACAACATCAACACCACCCATTGTAATGGAAAGCATTAGATTATTCAATACATATTTCCCCATGGTTAGCTTGATATTATGGCTCTTTCCACATAAATTTATAGTTCCTCCATTTGTAAAAACCACTTGACACTTTGGTGTTGGATATAGAAAACAATTCAATTCCTTAGATATCTTACAATGAATAACATTATGGGTACTACCCAAATCAATCAATACTATTACCTTTTTGTTCTTGATTTATCCTTATATCTTGATAGTTTGAGGAGTGGTAATTCCTACCAATGCATTACAAGGTATGGTCGGATTCATTTATTCTTTATCTTGGGTTGGTTCCTGGTGTATATCCTCCTCTTTTGATGTTTCATGTTCCTTTTCTTCCTCCTCTTCACAATCTATGTAGAATAATTTTTTCTTAGCACACTTATGACCTTTAGTGTATTTTCTATAACAACTGTAACAGATGCCTTTTGCTCTTTTTTCCTCCAATTGTTGTGGTCTCAACCTTGTAGGTTGTGGAAGACTAGGACCAACAACACTTCCATCTTTACAATTGTGAGTGGTAGACTTCATTGTTGTCATAATTTTTCTTTCAACTTTTCTTTCCACCTTGAATGCTTTCTCCAATGAATTAGGTTCCCAAAGGTAAACCTCATGTACGATGTTATATTTTAAAGTCCATATGAAGAAATCAATCCTATGGTCCTCAAGAATATTGATTACCCCAATATTCAATTTTTGGAAGTATTCAATGTGCTCCACCATTGAACCCTTTTGTTTGATATTTATCAATTGGCTAAAGAAGGTGTTTCTCTTTGTATCTTCATAATGTGCTATCATTTCCTATGTAAAAATTGACCAAGTGACAAGTGGTTTATGAGAATAAATCCATCTATACCATACAAGCTGATTAAGTTCTAAACATAAAGATGCAATACATACCTTTTGTGAGGTTTGCAAATCCTGTAGATCAAAATGTTGCTCCATCTGTAGTATCCAAATTACCAGATCCTTTCCATAAAACTTCCTCATATCTATCTTTCAAATATGGTGGTTCTTAAATCCCACATTGGAGTCTCTAGAATCATAATTGATATTTCTTTTGTCTTCATCATGGTTTTCATCGACTGCCTTGTCACCACTAGGACACCTTTTGTCTATCAACTTTGCAAAACCTTCCTTCAACCCTTATATCTTGACATTCATCATTGCTTCCATGTTTGCTCTTAAACCAACATCCAAAACTCCCTGGTCCCTTTTTATACCATCTATCTCAACATTCATCATGGCTTCCAATTCATTTCTTGTTACTTTTTGCAAGAGCTAAATTTGTTGCACTTGATCTTGTAAATTTGATATATCATACTGAATTTATTCCTCTTCTTCATGCATCATAAAAGAGCTTTCTGGTTTCTTACTAGTTGTTTCCATTTTTTTGTTTCAAAATATTTTGGAATCAAACAATGATATCTATTATTTTTCTTACTTTTAGGATCTCAATATTGAAATGATTGTAAGTCTATAATTTTGGATCACCAAGTTCTAAAATTTATTCCTATAGTAGCTCTATGAGTCCTCTTTCCACCCCTACAAGTCTGATCGATATTAGATTCTTTAACAAAGGGTTATGCAAAATATCCCATGATGACCTAATTATAGACGTGTTCAGTAGAACGAAGTTGTATAGGATGCCACATGTCACTTTTTCAACATTCAGCCTCGAAATTACTACATAAAAACTACAGTTCATGTACTTTCAGCCAAATTTTACAAAATTCAAATCCGAAGACTAAAACGAAATTTATGACGATTTTCCCTAGGTCAATTGTTTGAGATAGAATTTTGAAGCCCGCAAAAACGCTAACTTCCTCAGAACATATCTCCAAAAATATAGCTAACCAAGATCTGCAATTTATACACAAATTTCTATGTGGTTTTAGTGCCACATGGTTAACATTTTAGCTTTTTAAATCTCATAGAAAATACATTATATAAAAAATTCCAAGATGACCTATTTGAAGAAGCGAAACCCTAGAATCCAAAGCTCTAATACCAAATGTTATGCAACCAGATCACAAATAGATAGATCAATGACTTAAAAATTAACCTCTTCAAGGGGGAAACCTCCTTTACATTACATAAATGAAGAATTCTTGGATGATACAAATGAAAATACCTCCTTTGTATATATAGGAGTCTAAGGGGTCACAATATAATTATATCCTACATAACAATAATAATGTAAATTCACAACAATAACAATAGTGGGCTTCAATGGGCACAAAAATAATAATAAGGGGGATATAATAGTATTATAGGGACCTTAAAAATGAATTCATCCCACAACCTTTTCCAGTCTGGCAGCTTATCTCTGCTAATGGTCCCCTTGATGAAGGGATTCCATTCCTCAGTGAAACCTTTCAAAGCAATCCTCACCATCTCAGAATTTGAAACAAACTCTTTGATGGCAACAATATCATCACGAAACTTAGACAATATCATTAGATATAGTCACTCCTTCACCATCCATCATCTTGGAGGCCATCAAATTATCCTTCAATGCCAATAAATGGTTCTTGTTCTTATTCTGGAACAGATCCCGAATAGATTTCCACATCTCATGGGAAATTTTCTTCCTGAATAGATGAGGTAGGAAATAATCCTTAACACCATATAGGATGATGAGCCTAGCCTTCATATCCATCTCTTCATACACTTCCAGATCCTTAGGGTCAATCAATTTCTTGATATATTTCTTGGCAAAGTCCCAGATCTTGTTCACCATCAGAACCAACTTGATCCTTTATTCTCATGGATTATAGTTGGACAACCCTTCCATCCTGTCCTCATATCGTAGACCCACCGATAACTTCACCATGGCTATTATTCCTTCAACAACAATGAAACTGACTCCCTCTTGACATGTAGTTTGTTCTGCACAATCTAATTAACTAGCCCTTCAAAGTAGCTTTGATACCATGATGTCTTTTCATGGCATTAGAGAATCTAGGTTAGGGCCTTACAAAATCTGACTCTACCAACTCAAATGCCACAACAAGACTACTTTTCATAGGGGAATAAACACAATAATAAATCAACATGTGCACACTCGACAACTTTTTACAAATTTTGAACCTAGCGTTTTTGTATTAATCAATATTTTATACAACAGACTAGGGCTCATGTAGAAGGGATCATGGCCCTCATACAATCACTAAAACAATAATACAAACTAGCGTTTGGTGTCAACACCTATAACCAACAATCTATCTTAAACAAGATACCAACGGACCTACTAGTTGATGTAGTGCAATTCATGGCTCCACTTGGTCCACATACGCTAAAGACATATGCTCGTCCTTTTGCTTCCAATTTTCAACAACACCAATTTTCCTCTACAAATGAATCCTTCTCCCTTAGGTCACCAAACATGGCTCATCAACTATTTTCGCTCTAGTTGATCATTAGTCCATCAAATAGTCAACAGATGGGGTGTTCTTGTGAGTTTTTCACACCTCCATTTGTGAACAACTCCTAGGTTGCCCACTTGCTGATCCTTAGTCCTTCAAGAACAAAACACTTTGGGACTTCACACTCTTACCACTTTTGCCTTCCTCTGCTACTATATGAAGAGAAAATTAGGGCATGGAGGTTACCCACTATAATTGTCGAAAGTCCTTCTCCAACAGTCAACTTAGGGTCTATTCAGAAGCCCACTTAGCTACCCTTATTCCTTTAAGAATAAAACCCTTGCACTTCACTTCCTCGGCCCTTCTAATAGTCCTTAAAATCCTTCTTAAGTGACTTTACTTATCGCTAATTTGATACATACTATCATCTATCACATTGCTCTTTTAAATGCCAAGACTGTTGTCCAAACTTCGAACTTCTATCCACTAGCAACAAAATCAACTTGAAAACATCATTCACACACATTTTAATACATTTTTGTGCTTATTCTTACTGTTGTATTTTCTTTTCCTGGTTAGGTCTTTTTTTTTTATGCATGTCGACCCTTCCTTTTTTATCCAAAAAACCTTCCTAGAGTTGTGGTCCTCCTCCTTCTTCAAGATCCTTCTATGCACTAGATTATAGGACTGTTACATCATATGTTTAGGCCTTTCTGACCCCTCCAAACCAAATATCATAAGCCTTTCCCATCATACCAAAACACAAATAATTCGTAGCCTAACTTAACAGATCTGTACCACTCAAAAAAATAGCACAAAAAGTTACCCTGATGCTCTTCCAAGACTCGTTCTACCTAATTCCAAACTTAGCCCTTAAACAAATCACAAGAAGACACAAAATGATTTGTTACACTTTGGATGTGAGAAATGAGGTCCCTTCCCTTCTCTTTTTATATGTCTCCCTAGGGTGTGCAATGTTTAACCCTTGGGGGCTTGTTTCATGTCAAGCCTACATGAAACTTCTTGACAAACCCACACAAAACACACAAAAATTAATTTCTCCAAATGACAAGGGCCCTCTTGTTAATTTAAGTAGCCCCTTTCTCCTTTAAGTGTGCTCTATCATTTGCATGTTCTAAGTCATCAAAAATCTCCTTGGTTTTTGGCCCACTCCTTTGGGTTCAAAACCCCTATCTTGGGTACTTATCCCACAAAGCCCTTTTGTGGTGCCAATTCCTCCACAACCTTATACCCTAGGGTTTGGAGTACCTACCAAGCTACCAATGTCGACAGCAGGAGGTGGAATCTCACATGGACACATAAACGGAGAGAATATTCCTAGGGAATATTCTCTACAATATTCCCTTTAAATTATGTTGTGGAATCTTGAAGATTCTCTGGAGGTACAAAGTTGATGGTGGTAGAATATAGTTGAGTTTATACTCATTGCACTCTAAATTTCACAAGGATTTCACTAGTGCAATGAGATCAGGGATTTGAGCAAACCATTTTCATGTCACTCCTAGAAATGGAGGTATAATGATGTATTTTTCCATGTACTTTCTTTCCTTTTTGCAAAGATGAATGAAAATGCCTCTCAACTTTGAAGCTGGGCCCAAAGACATAGCCCGCATTGGGTGAGATCCATTATAAAATATTGGGTGCATTATCTTTATTATCTCCTTTTATATTGTTTCTTCTTAATGTGTTTTTATATATGTTTTTTACATGTTTTTTTGTGCAATTCTGCTAACACCACCAAAGAAAAGATCTCAGATCACCAAACATCTGAAATCTGCCAAACATGTCACCTTGGATAACTTTTCACAATTTATGAGACATAATTCCATTAGTCTCATAGAAGAAGGAAACCCTAAAATTGTCTCCAACTCATGGAAATATTTGAGCTTGACTACTATTAAGGTGGTGAAACAAATTTCAACCATGACCAATTTTATTCTTTTACAAGTGTAGACCACCAGAGTTTAAAGTCTTTAAGAGCTATGCTATGGAATTCTAAGGTAGTTATTGACTTTAATTTTTGTTGGCTTAGGGGGTCTTGACCCAGGTTCATAGTTAGTTGAGCCAACCAAGAAAACCCTACATTGTTGGCCCTTTCAAAAACAACCTGCGTAACGCAGGTTGCAGTCTCACCCGAAGGAGTATGGGGGGATGAAAGAACCAAATTTCTGCATCCATAAGTTAGTGTGATGTCTTTTAATTCCTTAGATCCGCCTTCATGTAGATCGATACACTTCTAGGGCACATTCCTGTAACTCTCTTAAAGTGGCTTCCAGACCTTCACGAAGGTCCACGATCAGTCCTTACGGACCATTAATAGTCAAATTTTCTAGTTACATGCATCAAAAAGTAACCATAAATTGGATTTCACGCATATATGCTTTATTCGTTAGAATTCACAAGATAAATTACTAGAATCTTTACGGAAGTCTTTAAACATGCATTGCATACATTATTAAGACTTATTCAAGAGAATCGTGTAACATTCGATCAATATTTCATAAAACAAATCATTCATCAATGGCATATAACATAAATAGATAGGGAAAAAAATACCTGATAATTCTTCGCAAACTTGTCTTTATTAATCTTAATTCACCAGTTACAGACTCAAACTACCCTGCGCACACCGTTGCAAGGGTCCATGCACTCTACTGCGGACTCTACATAGGCCTCCATGCACTCAACTGTTATCACCAAAAAATTGATCATCTAGCCTAATTTACTAGATGGATCGAAGTACACCATGTAAAGCCAATTTTACAATAGTAAAATTGCTTTCGCCATGAGAAATTACTTAATAAACCAACATTGTTAAGTAATTTATAGTTAAACCCAGGAAGAATAATTAAATAAATCACTATTTATTTGATTTTCTTCTAGGAATAATTAATTAAACCATTGTTCAATTATTAGTCCTTGTCATATTTGACAAAGAATAATAATTAATTAATTATTCTTGTAGAAAAATAAGATAATGATTTTTGGTGATAACATAAGCGCAGGAAACAGAGCCTTCCTCCCTTAACCCAATGCTTTTTATCAACTTACTTACTTCTTTCCAACTTCGTTAGTTCTTCTTCCTTTCACTAAGACTGGAATATTTACAAACTTTCCCCTACAATATCATGGTCCGCAGACCATGGGTGAATCTCATAACTGACTCAGAACTTATCCAAAATAAGGGATTAAACCCCTTTGACTCCTATTCCTCTACGCACTCAACATCCACAAATCACGCAGACATTACATTGTTTTACAAAATTGTGCCAAAATTTGGGTTATCTTAACCCCAAACTAAACCATGGGATCCCATCCCAATAGGCCCCCAACACAAAGATTGTGACTCACCCTTGAGTCACTCTTCTGGCGCCACAATCTTACTGCGAAGATCCCCCAACTCCATCTAGACCATTGTTACTTCAACAACAATTTGTGTTGATTCATATTGAATCTCCTCGATCAATCTGTCAGTGGCTTGTCCTTCTACTACCAGCCTCATCGTTGGTTGCATCTACTGTAGTCCCTTAAGCTTATTTTGAATGGAAGTCATGACCTGATAAGCTTCCTCTAACCAAGGCTGCAATATGGCCTTTAGCAAGGCCTCCTTCTTTTGTGGTTCCTCTACCTATTCCAGTAGCTCCTTTTCTTCCTGTAACTTAGCAAGGTGCTGCATTGGTGCTAGGGTGCACGCAGTCACCCTAACCTCATCATATTGGCACTGCATCTCTCTTACCTCTGTGTTCAATGTCTACAAGTTGCGATCCTCCTACAGATTGGTCAATACCTCCATGGCCTACTCGAACAGTGCTGCACAGTCAGTGAATGTGGCCTCCAAAGTAGCCATACCTTCCTTTACTGCTATTTTTCACTGATTGCGCACGTCAGACGGAGTCGTAGACTGCAACTTCAACTGCAGCTCTGAAATATTCATGCTGAACTCAAACGTTATACATCCAACTTCTGCTTTAGCCTCACACACACAGTGGCTAGTTTTCTAATTTTTGCTTCTGGATGTGCATCCTCTGGGATGTGAAGCGCAAGCACTTTCTTGCATGCCTCTTCTACTGTTGACTCCAGTCATGAACTATGCACCTGCAGGGCCTCCTTTTCCTTTAGATCATGCGTCTTTTCAACAAACAGTTACTGATTGTTGACTTTAAAAACACTGATAACAATGGCTGCTCTCTATTATCTGATCCTGAGTTCTTCCATGACTCCCTAAAGTAATGCATGTAAAGATTCAATTGTTAGTGTGGCAAGGTTCAGTCCCAGTTTGTGACTTTGTGAAGCAGTGCACGTTGTTCATCTGTGTCAACGTGGAGTGAACCTTCAGGCAAGGAGAAGACTCTCACATCCTGCGGCCAGGCCATCTCTACAACTGTGCTTTTTCCTTGTGCCAAATTTCCTTATGTGCCGCTCGCTTTCTGACATCTTCCTAGATTTTGGTTGCTCGAATCTGCAATTCACGCAAATACTTCTGGACACCCCCAAGCATCTCCATGTATTGTTGCTCAAACTGCTGCTACACTTATGTCATTGTATCCCTAACTTTATCACCCATCTCATCAAGATTTATTTTTGCCAACACCTTGAGATCAACCTGTGTTTTATCAACTTTATGCTTTTTTCGTTTTCCACCCTCTTGCTCTTTGCCACATTTCAAAATAAATGGGGTGCGCTGCCCCTCATCACCACCTCAGCCTTGGCCTGAAAGCTCTTTTGTCTCTCTCTCCGGCGAATATGACTTATCACCTTTCTATGATTTGCGTTGCTCTTGTTCTGCCTGCTCCTTATTAGTGCATTCTTTCTCTATGCAATCCTTTTCCGCAGCTTCCTTCGTTTTCTATGCTACTAGGGTATGCACAATATTCATAGTGGCCTCCTTGTTTTCTGTGCAACAGGACTTGCCACACCCGTGCTTGTTCCAACATTTTATTCTGACAGGGCATGCCACTCTGTAGGCCAAGACGCTACAATCTCATGTACATCTGTTTCTGACACTAAATAGGGCAAATGGTGCCATTTCTACTCTGGATCCTTCTGTGCTTGGATATAGGCTGTATGGAAGTCATCCTTGAATGTTGCGTAGGCTGACAGCTGCGTGAATAAGGTTGGGGATAACCTTGGACGTTGCTTAATTTCCATATGGAAATCCATCTCCACAAGAATCCAAAATATCATCGTTTTTGTGATCCGCATGGCATCCCTTGTAGACCATAAGGAGGTGAATTGTGCTACCTCCGGAAATCCTTCCTTGAGCGGAGGAAATTGGCTATTCTTTGGCAATCTTCATACAATGAGAACAATTGACAGCAACAACCAAGCATAGTGGAATGGCTTCGTTAACTCCTGGGCCTCGTGGTAGATCACTAGGAACTCCTGACACAGGTACCTTTCCCAATTAAACTATAAGCCTTTCTTGCAATGCGCAGCCAGGGAAACTACCGGTGCCAGAACTTCGTTTATGCGAAATTTTCACATAACCTTCCCTGCTAAAATCTAGGCAATGAATTGAACTGCTTGGCCTATTATGGAAAGAATGGAATACCCTCATGACATCTTGAGGAGGCCATACTCCTTCTTCATCATTTTTGCAAGATCTTTCTCCCCAATATTCCCTCCAAACTCCTTAGCCAGGTTTATGCCCTTGTAAGGTAGCCATGTGATTCTGTGAATCAACATGTCTGTGATGGGGATAGGCTCAAATAGCCATAGGCACCCATCATGCACCAGTGTAAGGAGCTGGTGCGTACATATCATATTAATGTGGATGCGGTGATAATGTGGCACCACCAACAGATTGAGAAACCCTGATTGCTCAACACTGTGGACCCATTCCATCATCTCCAATTCTGTAACACCTGTTTCTTCATAATAGACCTTCCGCATATATTTTTACGTCACCAAATGTGGAAACTTAGTGTGGTCTGAGAGGTCGGTTACAGATCCATTTGGGCACATCACTTCCATCATTTAGATCGGTACCATTAGGGCTCATCAAACCCTAATTCAGTTGCTACATGCCCTATACAAGTCACCATTTTGAATGCCTCCTTCCCTGAGAGTTTCTTGACCTGAAACCCTCTAGAATTGCCTCCTTGAGGGACCAGTGCAGCCTTGGACAGGGGTAAGTGTGCATCAATGTAGGTAGGCCCATGTCAAGGTGCTCTGTAGAGTACCTAGGGCCACTTTAACCTGCATTGGGCAAGATTGAGCGAAATTCACATAGGGTTCTGAGAATATTCTTATCCTCTAGAGTCATCTAGAAGATTCCCACACTTATCAACTCCTATGAGCTCAAAAATGGATGAGGAATGATTTAAGTAACCTCCTATCTTCTCATCCCTTCCTCCATGGAAACTAAATCTAAGTATGGAATGCCATTCAATACCCTCATTTATGACAAAACCTCCTCCATCTACCTATAAATTGAGCACTCATCTAAGTGATCAAGGGCTGGACTTTGAGAATTTGTAAGGAGATACTGTTGGTGTGAGAATTGAGAGTATAAGCAAGTGTTCTTATGTTGCAGGAGTGCTATGCTATTGATATGATGTTGGTTGGAACCCAAGCTAGAAGAGTGACAATGGATCAAACTTCATGGTTGTGATTCTTCCCTCTATCTAATAAAGTTGTTTACAACCTTTTTCCATATGCTTATCTTGATATATGATGTTATATGCGTGAATGTATCTGATTCCATTTACTCGTATTAGATAGATCTCTTGCTTTGATTGGTTCTCAGTCTTCTGTTTATGCTTGTAGGTACTTTTGGAGCGAGTAAAGTTTGAGAAGGAGCGACGAGAGTCAAACAAAGGAGACAAAAGGAAAGCTAAAGAACAAGTAGGTACTTTTATTCCTTTGTCTTATTTATCGTTTATAGGAAAAGGATAAGCGCTTTAAATCTGTTGTTCTAGGTATAGCTACCTACCTAGGGAATTAGTATTTATCTGTAGATACCAAATTCCTCATATCAAATTGGCGACTCTGCTATGGAATGATCATCGTTCTGAGTAGTTTACCTTTATCTTAGTACACTCTAGTAGACCTTACTTGCTCCCATTGATATTCTTTCAGCCTTTTCAAGTGTTTTTTGGTGAAAATTGTGCTTGTAGGCCCTTAGGATGGCCTCTCTGGCACCAACGTAGGTTTGTTCTAGAGACAGAGCACTGCAGAGCACCCTTGGCTTGAGGACAGTGCTCTGAAGTGCACTAATCTCCTATTCAAGGCTGCACTAATCCTCCTTAAGACAAAAATCCCTCCTTTGAGTTTATTTTTTTGCCAAATTTCCTTTTGTTTCTGCTTTCTGAAAGGTCAATGATGCTTGTGTCTCTGAAATCAATTTGTGTTTCCTTTTCTAGCCCTACTTTGTCTTGAATGTTTAGTGTTTCTTAAATGATTTCTTTATCACTATCAATTCATTGTCAAAGTTAGTTTATAGTCGATCAATCTTTGTCAAAAGAATGCGTCGTAAAAGTCTTCTTTTCTTTCGAAACTGAACTATCGTAAAGTCTTCGTTCTTGCAAAAAAATTGATTGATTGTATGTGCATTAGTTTCCTTTTGTTCATCATAACATTAAGGGAATTGAAAAGAAAAACTTGCATTGTGCATTGAAAGAGTTTGTGTGTGCTCATAAGAATAGTCTAGGGAAATTTCATTAGATTGTGCTCTTTGCTCTTTGATTGAAAGAAATTTGTTTGCTCTATCCCTATTAGCTAAGGTTTTCCATTGTCAAAATTGAATGAAAAGAATGCTTATCATATTAGTTGCATTCTAGGAATTTAAAATACATCATGTGGTGAACCTTGAAAGGAAAGTTCTTAATCAAGATCAACTTAAAATTAACATCAATTAACTTAATGGAGCATTGTCACCTGACGCAAAACATTTAGAGGTTCTAGGCTAAAGACGTGTTCTGACGTCGCAAAACATAGCAGTTGTCGCTAACTTTCTGTGATACCTCATTCCACATACGTGAGTATATCATAGCTCTTCCACATACCTTCGGGTATATAGGACAGTGTTATAGTATGTAAAGTATATGGGAATTCTCTCACTGTGTGGTTTCGTGTTAGACAGCGCTAATATGGACTGGGCCTCCACGTACTTTCGAGTATATATGGGAGGACAACACTAGGTTTCTATCCATCCTTAGGTAACCGAGTCGGCTGCCTTGTACACTGTGATACACCAAACACAACATTCGGGGAGATTTCCTGCCCATACTTCTTGGTTTGCCAGGAGCTATTTTGCAGTTCACAGTTGCTTGGTAAACCTTTTTGCTTAGCTTACCCCTTTTTGTTTATTTCTTTTTTGTAATAAAATCAATCAGCAATCGTGGAGGAAAATCAACCCTTACCCCGTCATTCGCGGAGAGCAGCGAGTAAACTACCTTTACCACCCGAAGCTACACCTATCCAGTCGAAGCGATCTTGTTTGATTGGATCTAGTACTCTACAAGCCTCTAGTTCTTCATCTAAATTACTGAAAACACCTATACCGGTAAGTACTGTGACCCCAGTTACTCCTACGGTTACTGGTACATCTGTTACTGAAGTGGGATCTCCACAATTACCTGAAGAAACTAGAACTGAATCTAATAAAATGGTAACCCAAGTTGTTCAACAACAAGTTGATTCTCAATCTAAAGTTGTTCAACAAGAAATTACTTCTGAACTTGAATTGTTTCAACTAGAATTGGATCCTAAACCCATCACTGTTCAATCAGAAGTTACTTCTGAACCAGAAGTTGTTCACGGAGCCCAACTTGAACTTGTTCTTTTACTAGAACATTTGGATCTTGAGGTGGAACAATTAGAAGTTGTTACCTTACCTGATGAAGATCGACCGGTACATCCTCAGACATCCGTAACCATCAAGCCTACCTATTTACCTCAGCAACAAGTACCAGAAATCTATTAGAAACTAGATGGTGAAATTCTTCCACCTGGTTTGATTTCGATAGAAGAGGAACCTAAGGTAGAATCACCCAGAACTCCATTCCATTTTGGAACTAGACTATATATATATCCTTATACTCCTAATTTCACTGCTCCTTCTGATCTTGATTACTTTCAGAGACTTGTTGATTCATTAGGAAACTTATTTGGATATTTGACTATGGCAGAGTTAACATTCCATACCGTACTATCTCTTACGGCTACAACAAAATATTTTGTCGTAACCTCTTCGATGTTTACTATGACACCTGAGTCACACTTGTATGGAGTTTCGTCCATCCCATAGGGTTACCAATATTTATCGGGAACCCACTCAGGTGTTGCTTATAGCCTTTGGTCTTCACCAATGTCCTCTATTGGAATTTTATCTGGTTCCTCATTTATGGGTACCGAACAACTGGACCCATCAAGTTCATATCAAGCTGGTTCATCTGGTTACCATCCTATCTATCCACTCAACACTGGACTACCCCCATACAAAGAACAATATGCATATTCTCCTTATCTTCCATTTTTTTGGGGGCGACCATATGTCGCTATGCCGTTGTCTTTAGGTCATCCTAGAATGACTCTCTGTCAGTGGCAGCCAAACATGCCCATTCAACCTAGGCTTGTGTATCCATCACAACCTATTCAATCTATCTCATCCATGCCTACAACACATGCTGTTATAATTGTACCGCAGTCACAAGCTCAAATTGTTGTATCTCAACCTGTGTAAGTTGGCCCTTCAACCTCAGACCCCCAAGTTTTAGGTATATAGATCCATCCTTCTCAGGATGTTTTACAACAACCACTTGTGTCTGGAGTCCAACAACTTCAGGCTAGTTTAGCTTTTACTAGAATGACTCATACTTACACTGGTTTAGTGTATTAACAACCTGGTCAACCTTACATTGGTGGGAAACAACAGTCGTTAAATCAACAACCATTGTACCAACAACAACAACAGTTGCTTCAATAGCCTTGGCAGTCCCAATATCAACAACAACAATTCTAGCAATACCAACCTCAACATGGACTTGGTCAACAAGCTTATGCTGGGTTTGGTCAGCAACAAGTTTATCCAGGTCCTAGTCAGCAAGCCTATGCTGGGTTTGGACAACAACAAATGTATCCTGGTGCTCAACAACAACCTTATGCCACATTTTCTCAACAAACTTACCCTTATCAAGGTTACCAGCAGCAAATGCCTTATGTTGGTATGAAAAGGCCTATTTCCCAAGAAATCCCATCTTACCCTGGATATGCTCAACCTGACCTCAATAGACAGTTGCCTTTCATTCCAACACTTGAATTACTAGATCTAAATTGGCTCACCAATGACCCAATTCATTATGCACCTTGGTGGTCAGTGATTCCTCATAAGTTACCTTCCGATATTCCGAAATTCAATGGAAACCCTAGAGAAAACCTGTCCAACCATGTCATGAATTTTTATTTATGGTGTTCATAAAAGTCCTTGAATGATTATTCTGTTAGACTTCATCTTTTCCAAAGAACTCTTACTAGTCTGGCTACAAAGTGGTACATCGAGTTACCACGAGCTTCTTTTGATAACTTCACTGCCCGAGCTACCACATTTTTAACCCACTTCTAGTTACCCATACGATATGATACTGGAACGGAACTATTAACCAACTTTAAACAAACTACTACTACTCATATCTCTAATCATATTCATGACTGGTGTTGTCGTCATCCAATGGTTAAAACTTATGTTCTTGATCAACTTCTAGCTAAGTGGTTTACAAAATCCTTACTACCATTTATCACTGAGGATGTGGCAAAAGGTGGAGTTGTCACTGAAGAGCAATTAATTGCTCATGCTCAGTATTTGGACTTGATTTATACACAGTCTGGCATGCTCTACGATAAGATACTGAATGCACCCCAACCATCCTTCACTGTTCCTCGTCCAACATCGAGTAAGGACTGTCATGTCGGTGATGGGGTGATTAGTTTTTCGAGCACAAAAACGGCAGATAGACCATTTGGTCAAACACTTGCCATTTCCAATAAAACCAAAAATGCACCTGATAACACTCTCACTTTCTGTATTCAAAAGTTGGAATAGTAGTAGAAGTGGGGTCCCTGTCTTGTCCTCCTAGTTTTTTTTTTTTAAATCTATGTAGGTATTGGCATCCTTTTTATAGTATTTGTTATTGATTCATTCTTCATTAGAGTTTATTTTCTTGATCCTTCATGTTTTTATGTATTTTATTACCCTATTCGTTCTTAACTCCTTTTAGTATTTTTGTTATTTGTTTAATGGACCTAAGCCCCATATTTTATTGTTGACCCCGTTTTATTTATGATTATTTTTCTTTGGATATATATATATATCTATATATATATATATATATATATATATATATTTCTATTTTTATTTATTTATATATATATTGACTTGTGTATATTTTTGTTTTATTTTATTTATTTTTCCATTAATTATTTTTAATTTATTTTATTTTATTTCCATTAGTTATTTTATTTATCAAATGATCTTGTCTCGATTAGGGCCTTTACTCGTTTTTATAATTTTTGACTCCCCTCCTTTAAAGTTTGACTTTGATTATTTATTTATTTATTTTAAAAACTAGCTGTTTAATATAGCAGTTACTTATTAATATTTTTTAATAAATTAATAAACTAATATCACAGTTTAAATATTATTTTTCAAAAACTAATAATATTTGGTTTTAATAAATTAATTTAAATATTATTTTTCAAAAACTAGTTGTTTAATATAGCCATTACATATTAATATTTTAATAAATTAATAAACTAATATCATTATTTAAATATTATTTTTCAAGAACTAGTAATATTTGGTTTTAATAAATTAATTTAAATATTATTTTTCAAAAATTAGCCGTTTAATATAGTCATTACATATTAATATTTTAATAAATTGATAAACTAATATCGTTATTTAAATATTATTTTTCAAGAACTAGTAATATTTGGTTTTAATAAATTAATTTAAATATTATTTTTCAAAAACTAGTCGTTTAATATAGCCTTTACTTAATAATTTTTTTTTTTAATATATTAATAAATTAATATTATAATTTAAACAAAATTGTTCAAATATAGCCATTACTTGAAATTATGTCTCTACATTGCTCTCTATTTAAGCCTTTGCCATGGTCAGCCTCTTCATCTGGTCCTAATGATGAACCACACTTGTTGGTTCGAAACATGTTGGCCAAGAAATTCTCTCATGTGATTTCTACCGAAAGACTTTGTTTAACACTCTTACTTTAGAAGTCAATGCCGTGTCATCTGACAAGGGCAAGAACAAAAAGAAATCATGAAGTAAGAAGAAGGGGAAGAACAAGAAGAAACAAAATAACTCCCTTGAAGAGAAATCATCTAATTCCTCTCCTTCGACTAAGAAACCTCGTTACCTGTGTTTGATCTGTAATGATGAGCATTTTACGCGAGATTGTCCTCACTGCTCCGAAGTCTCAAAGCTTTTGAAAACTTGTAATACATCTGTGGTATTGACTGATCCTTTTCCAAAACCAGAGACAAATATGGTTACTATAGACCATGCTTCCACTTCCCAAGTGCTTATGTTATCTGCCTCTAAGCCTAAAATTAAAGTTTTGGTGTCAACACGAAGTAAAGACTATGGAAATCAACTGTTGTCGTCAAATAACCAGGTTGATCGCCTAACCCTTCAACTTCAACTTCAAATGTTCCTATTCCACCACCTATTGCACCAGAATTAACAATAAAACTGCCTAAGGGAGTTGTACATAAATCGACATTTAACCCTCGAGCTCAAGCTGCATAGAATTATAACATAGTAGAAGATTTGGCTCAGTCACCTTCTGCTATGTCTATGCTCGAGGTACTTCAGAACCGTCCCTCCCAAAAGCAGGATTTGTTGTTAGCAATTGGTGGAATTGATCCAACTGATTGCAATCTTGTGGTTTTCAACCATGCGAGTTATACGCCATAGTTACCAGTGCAATTAGTAGTCCTAATTCAAGTAAATGCCTTGAATAAACTTGTTCATCGAACCATTATTGACGAGGGGGCATCTACTTGTATTATGTCTATGAATTGCTAGAAAACACTTGGCTCACCACCTTTGTCACGTTCACAAACAACATTAAAAGCGTTTGATGGAAGTACATATATGCCTTGTGGAATATTGAGTAATCTACAAATCGAACTAGGAAGCAAAACAGTAACTATTGAAGTTGATGTTGTTGACAGACCCCTTCGCTATAACATTTTACTAGGAAGACCGTGGGTTTATGTTATGGCTGTTGTGGTTTCAACGTACTTTCATATGATTGCATTCCCTCATAAAGGCGGAACCATAGTTATCGACCAACTCACCTTCTTTGCCTCTAATTCACAGGCTAGTGGAAGCATTCCCTTGGTACACGGACCCCTGCTATCTCTCCAAAACATTGGTGTAGGTCTCTTTAAAGATCCTTCCCTAATGGGTACTTTTTCACTACCACCACCATCAAATTTGGCGGAAGTGGCAAAATTTGAGACTTGCAACATGATATCTTCCACTTCATCTGACTTAAGGAGGATTACCAATAGTTTTGAAGTTGATAGTAGTAATCAAATCATGCCGCTAAGCCCTATTGAGCTAGCGTAGCAATCAATATTTCTAGCTTGTGCAGCGAATACAAATCCATTTTCGCTAATTGTATGGGTAGATTGTTCATTAGAATATGGTACTTCCTCCAATCCTTTTTCACGTATATTTTCTACTGATGAAGGAATCATTCAATCAATTATGATGGAAGGAGAACCATGGGAAGATTATCATCATCATTCCCATCTTCAAGGTCACATAGAAGATTATTCAAATGAACTTAATCACCCTTCAGTTGCCGATTTCCTTTCAAATTATGTTTTCATAGATATAGTAGATTACGAGCAAAACTTGTCAAATATTGAAGAAACTATTTCTATCAATATTTTGACCAAGCCTAACATTGTAGAAAACATTCATGTTGGCAAATATTGTTCTCCATCAGAACTTGATATTTACCATGCTCTCTTTCATGAATTTCGAGATATATTTGAATGGTCATATGAGGAGATGTCAGGAATTGACTCTAGTATAGTTGAACATGAAATTAAAATGTATCTTGATGTCAAACCAGTGTGACAGCACCTCCATCCTATTCATCAAAAGAAGGTTGCTGCTGTTAAAATAGAAGTTGAAAAACTTTTGCATGTTGGTTTCATTTACCTTGCTCCTCTTACTGATTGGGTTTTCAGTATTTTTCATGTCATGAAGAAACAAGGGACAATATGAGTGTGTGTCGATTATAGGGATGTTAATTAGGCTTGTCCAAAAGACAAATATCCTACTCCCTTTTATCGAATAGATTATTGATGAATGTGCCGGATGTGAAATATTCTCATTTATGGATGGTTTCTCTGGCTATAATTAGATCAATATCCACCCAGAGGACCAATCTAAAACTGCATCTATTTGTCCATGGGGCACATTCTCTTATAAGAAACTCTCGTTTGGTTTGAAGAACGTAGGGGCAACATTTCAGAGGGCGATCAATTATGCCTTCCATGACATCAAACATATTGTTCAACCATACTTTGATGATTTACTTGCTCATTCACGAAAGCGGTCTGATCACCCACAGCATTTTAGAGCTATATTTTTACGGTGCTGACACTACAAAATATGACTCAATCCAAAAAATTGTGTGTTTTGTGTTGGTTCTGGTTGTTTTCTTGGATTCGTAGTGTTTAAGGAGGGAATTTGACTTGATCCATTTAAGGTTCAGGTAATCCTTGATTTTCCTCCACCTTCCAATCTACTATAGTTATAGAGACTCCAAGGGAAGGCTAACTTTCTGAGGAGGTCCATTCCCAATTATGCTAAAATGGCTAAAGGATTTACTCATTTATTGAAACAAGGGATACCCTTCCATTGGGACCAAGTTGCACAAGCTTCCTTTGATGCTCTTAAATATACCTTGATTAGAGCCTAATTAATATATTCCCCCAATTATCAAAATGGCTACTTCCTGTATCTCACCACTGCAGATACAACCATTGGAATGGTTTTAGTCCAAGAAGAAGATGGGATTGAACATCCGATATATTATTTGACCCGCAATCTCAATGATAAGTACTCTTATGTCGAAAAGTTAGCTCTGGCTGTTGTTCAAACTATACATATATTTTGCCACTAAATCCTGCTCTGAAAGACCATTGTCATTTCGGATTGCAACCCTATGAAATATATTTTGTCACGTCAATTCCTGGGGGGGAAATACTCAAATTGGATCATCATTTTGCAGGAGTTTGATTTGAAATTCATCGAATCCAAATCAAAGAAATCAATAGTCTTCGCCGAGCTTCTTTGTGACCTTCCCTCGAATACCATTGATTCAACTTCAGAACCATCAATTCTGGATGAGTCTCTAATCCTGATTTCATCATCTGATGCATGGTATGGAGATATATTGATTTATCTCTAGACCCAAACTTTCCATCTTGATACCTATCACTCACAATAGGACGTATTCGATACCAAGCCAAAGATTATTTGATCATTGGTGACTCTCTTTATCATCATGGTATCGATATGATTTTATGAAGGTGCCTCACTCATGAGGAAGGTGAGAAAGTTTTGAATGATTTTCATTCAGGTGCTTGTGGTGGACACTTATCTGGTTATGCTATCACACAGAGAATTCTTTGTGATGGTTACTTTAGGCCTTCCATATTAAAAGATTGCATAACTATTTTGAGAGGTTGTCACACATGCCAGATCTATGACCATAAAATTAGATTACTACCTGCACCATTGCATCATGTTGTCATTGTTGGACCATTCGCCAAATGGGGCATTGACTTCATGACATGTAACCCCACCTGAGTTAGGGATCATGGGTACATTATAGTCGTTGTTGACTATTTCACAAAATGGGTCGAGGCGTGCCAACATTAAACAACAACGGCAAGACGAATGCTCTTTTCTTTTTCAACCACGTGGTTGCCCAGTTTGGTGTACCCATAGGCTATAGTTACAGATCATGGGTCGCAATGGACAAGTTGAGGCCATCAACAAAGTCATGAGGTGAATGATTCAAAGAATGATAGGGGTTCATAAATGAAATTGGCATTTAATCATGTACTCTTCCTTGTGGGCATATCGAACCTCAATGAGAAATGCAACCGGATTCACACCCTTTCAATTAGTGTATGGTCTGGAGGCAATTTTGACGATATAATGTGAAATTTCATCTCTCAAACTCGTGATTGACCTGTTATCTGACACTTCTGAAGAAGAAGCATGTTTCTTGGAACTTATCCATCTGGATGAAACCCATCGTGAAGTCGCATTGGCTAACGAAGCACATAAGAAACAAATCAAGGCACAATATGACAGAAATTTCAAGCCTCGCGCTGGTATTGCTTTATGATCAGGAAGCTGATAAAATAGGAGTAGGAAAATTTGAACCGCTTTGGATGGGTCCTTATATTTTCAAATGTGTTTTGGCAAAAGGTGCCTACGAGTTGGTGGATTATGATGGAATTCCATTGTCGCAGCCCCAAAATGGGTTGTACCTCAAACATTACTATTCTTAATTGAGTGTAGTAAAACTCACTGTATATATGCTTTTATTACATGTATGTGTGTCAGTGTGTCTTTTAGAGTTTTTATGTGGTTAAGTAATCCTCTTTGCATTCGTTGCAGATGTCGGAACCTTTGGAACCATTAGTTGGTTACGCCGATGGTGCTAGCCATAGTACACAGAACCTATCCTCTACAGCATGGGCCATTTTCGCTCCAAGTGGCGAGTTGGTGAGTTTTCAAGGGATTTGTATGGTCAATCAACGAACAATATTACTGAGTATAATGCATTGATTGAACTTCTCTTTGATGCCATTTCACTTGGCATTTGCCAAATCATCATTAGGCTAGACTCACAACTCGTCGTACTGCAACTAACAAATATTTATATCATCTGAAACCAAACAATTTTTCGTATGTTCCTTAGACTTCCTATTTTGGAAAGATATTTTGAGTACATTCAATATCAACATAATTCCAGAAACTTTAACACATTAACCGACTCATTATCAAAATATGTGTTAAATAGACATTTGCGACACATGTAAAAGTAAATTTTCAATTCACATCATTAGTTGAATAGGATTTCACATAACCATATATATAAAAAACTCTAAAAGTAAATATAGATAGATGTTTTAAATTTTTTTTTTTTAATTTTTGTCCAAGACATGTTTGGTCATCTGACCTAAAAACTCAAAATGCATGCAAAAAACATCCTAAGTAGACCTAGTGATGCTCATGATAATAGGTCACAGCCTGAGCTATCATGTGCAAGAGCCGCATCCAACGGCTTGGAATACCAATAGTATGGCGCTATAGCCTCATAGGTAAATCCTTGATCTGGACATTTGGAATACCAAGGGTCAATCCCTCTACATGATCCTGCAACACTGCAAGTGTCTTGGCCAAATCCAAATCCTAGAGAACTACTCTCCCAACATTTCTTCGCATTGGCCCACCTGCCTCCTATCGGTGCCTCATAGATCGAACAATACCCACATCTGCATGCATGAGAATGATTTTAGTTTAGTCTTGGAACATCAAAACACAAAAACATGTAGAAACTTAAAAATAAAAAATCACTTTGGTCAAAAAACAATTTATCTCTAGCACCCCATTGAGCGCACATTGGTAGACTCAACTCTGAATCTCCACGAAAGTCCATCCCTTAGTATGAATGCTCCTCGATGACAATGTGTTGTCAATCGAACTAACTAAACAATGTAATGGTAAATGTAATCGATGACTGACCATCATGTCTAGCCATCAATTCAAACCACCGTTGCATCCGTGGATCTCTAGGACTAGCTACACCTAGTGTTGCATGTTGGGGTTGCATCAATGGAATTCATTCTCAGGTAAAAGAAATTAATAGTGATCCATAGCTAAAGTTATTGGTCTTACCACTCTTTACCTTTGTCAGCTACTCTTTTAGTGAAGAAAGTACTGCCTCACACCAGTTGAATAAAGTTGGCTCAAGACACTCAAGTGCATACTGAACATATGATCTGTTCACCAGATGAAGTGTCACACTACCTACCAACTTTGCAATGGTGAAAAGGATTGTTCTCAAAGGAAAATCACAAATATCTTTGATGATTATCTTTTCGTCCTTGCTAGGCTGTGTACCTAGCCAACAGAATTGTCGAACATAGTCCCTCATTGTTTCCCCTCCACGGGTAGAACCTAAAAGAGATATGGGGGCACCACGTCTCGAAAACCCTGTAAGAAAGTAAAAATCATCAATAAAAATAGGGAAAACTTTGTCTCTTATGTGAAAAGCCTGATCTGTCGGATCCCATGCATGAACTAGGAACTACAATAGTTCTGATTGTTGCCTCATTCTGGACAACCTGAAGTATTTGAGCAACCCACAGTTTCTTAGGGCCTCAACTGTACCCAGATCATTTAGGGAAACCATGTCTTTTTCTTCATGCTCTCTTTCTCACCAAGTAATAGACATTCTAATCTGATGTAAGCATGAAATCAAACCATAATCTTAGTTAGGATCCATTTCATGCAAAAAACTGAAGAAATTTTGGGTCAATTTGGTGAAACAAGTATGGGAAACTCGCCCAACACAGCTCAGGAAAGGAGACACTATGCTATAGTGCAAAATCCCTTCTATCCGGGTGTGCCCTAGCAAATTTTTCGACATGCAAGCCTGTGTTGGTCCCAGGGTGAAAAATGCAAAGCCCAGGGGCCCTAAGAACCATAAAAACTTGCATGAAACAGTAAAATAATGATATGAAAAGAAAGAGGAGGGGTATATCTCCTACCTGGTCTAGACAGAACGAGAAATGATCTGCAGAATCTCTCGCAATCAGCTAATGAAGATCGAGGTAAAAATAGGGTCAGAGCACAAACTGAATGGTAAATTTCAAATGGTGAAAATAACATGGTAAATTCTTGTTTTTATGTTTATTTCATGAGCATTAAATGAGTAAAATTTAGTATTTACCTATTTTTACCAATGAAACAGGTATGTTTAATCCATTTGGTGTTTCTTTGAACAGATTTATAGCTGACTTATAGAATTTGACATGCACGATCGTGAATTGTACTTTGACCACAGAGCATACTTCTATCTCTTTTTCGAGCTTTGTTAAACATCGAAAAAGGAACCCTCTTGGAGTCCTCTTTAATCTCTTTTCAAACTCTCGAAATATGAAAAGATTGTCAAGCACTTTTCCTTTTTAACTCATTAACGGATTGGAAATGACATCTACTCAGTATAAGTTTAACCCTTTTTCGAGCTCAGATAGATTATTTACGAAAAAGGAATACGTTGACCGAACATGGTCAATAGGTTCTCTTTTGCATTGTTTTACACTTTTTCAGACTTCAGAGACAAATCTACAAAAAATAAATTGTGGAGTTTTCTTTTTGTCCCTTTTCAAACTCTCTAAACATGAAAAGGACCAAGTTATCATTGTTATTAGACTCGTTAAAACATTAAATAGCAACAAACTTGTCCATCATGACAAGATCAAGTTTCACCTTCTCTAGGCTCATTAAAACATCACATAGTGATGGATTCACCCAAAGGGTGGAATTATACAACAAGAATATGTTATCCTCCTCAAGCTTGATAAAAATAAAGAGGTACTAGTCAACAATGACTGGGGAAAATGGGAAAAGTGGTAAACCACTTTATGGCAGTAGGCTTCTCTTGAACATGACACTTTCACTCCATCATTGTGACTATTTGGGCTGGATTATCTGCTTGATGGTCATCATACCTTGGTCTACAATACGATCCATTAATTTTGTTTTGGGTCAATGATGCCAATCCATTTAGTGTCACCGACATGTTCAAGAGAAGTCACTCAGTTAAAATTCATCCTTTGTAATACCATAAACCTTCATTTTCATGACCGCCATTCCTGGACATTGTGTCATTAGTCAAATTCCATCTCCAAAATCATTACACTCATTTCGTGTCATTGATGTGGGATACATAAAGGCCCTCCTGCGACTAGTCACTTCTTGTCGACATCAACACATTATCCAAGAAGTTGACTTAGAAACACCCCTTCAGTACCTTGAGGCTTGCATACATCAATGACAGGTTTCTCGCTTTCGGCAATATTTTGACATCACTAGCGTTTGACCAAAATATTTTGTATGGTGTTCGATATCAAAACATCCATTCACACCATGGAGAATGCACTGCAGTACCTTGAGGATCATTATCATTATCAGTGATTTCTCTTGCATTTGTTAACAGCTTACATCATTGGCTGGTAATCAGACGATGTCTTCCCATGTTTGACTTCAAATCACATATTCGCATGGTTAGACTCGTACTTGAGCAAACGATTGAGCGATATAGAAGACCCCAGACCTAGTTTCATCCATCCGAGCTACGATTTCAGGAAATGTACCAAATCATCCGTACAATGGCTTTACATTGATGGTCATCCTATCATGGGTCTATATCTGTAGATGACTGTCTATGTACTTGTAATGAAATTTTATATGTTGAGCATGGGTATGCCTTCCCTCAATGATTCATGAGAAAAAATCAAAATATCATGATATTATGTATTGTAATCGATGCAGGTCACCAACCACTTCGGAGCCTCCTCATCACATCGTAAAGCATATCACTTGACATCATTATTTTCAACTTCATTCTTTAGGGAGCAGCTATTAAAGATCCATTTGGGCACATCACTCCCATCATTTAGATTAGTACCATTAGGGATCATCAAACCCTAATTTAGTTGCTACATGCCCTAGACAAGTCACCATTTTGAATGCCTCCGTCCTTGAGAGTTTCTTGGCCTAAAACCCTCAAAAATTTCCTCCTTGAGGGACCAGCGTAGCCTTAGACAGGGGTAAGTGCACTTCAGTGTAGGTAGGCCCATGTCAAGGTGCTCTGCAAAGCACCAATGCTGACTTTGACCTGCATTGGGAAAGATTGAGCGAAATTCACATAGAGTTCTGGGAATATTCTTATCCTTTGGAGTCATCTAGAAGATTCCCACACTTATCACCTCTTATGAGCTTGAAAATGGATGAGGAATGAGTTAAGTAACCTCCTATCCTCTCATCCCTTCCTGCATGGAAACTAGCTCTAAGTATGGAAGGCCATTCAATACCCTCATTTATGACAAAACCTCCTCCATCTGCCTATAAGTTGAGCACTCATTTAAGTGATCAGGGGCTCGAATTTGGGAATTTGTAAGGAGATAATGTTGGTGTGAGAATTGAGAGTATAAGAATGTTTGTTTTGTTGCTGGAGTGTTGTGCTATTGATTTGATGTTGGTTGGAACCCAAGCTAGAAGAGTGACAATGGATCGGACTTCATGGTTGTAATTCTTCCTTCTATCTAATAAAGTTGTTTACACCCCTTTTCCATATGCTTATCTTGATATATTATGTTTATATGTGTGAATGTATCTGATTCCATTTACTTGTATTCGATAGATCTCTTGCTTTGATTGGTTCTTTGTCTTCTGTTTATGCTTGCAAGTACTTTTGGAGTGAGTTAAGTTCAAGAAGGAGCGACGAAAGTCGAACAAAGGAGACAAAAGGAAAGCGAAAGAACAAGTAGGTCCTTTGATTCCTTTGTCTTATTTATCATTTATAGGAAAAGGATAAGCGCTTTAAATCTATTGTTCCAGGTATAGCTACCTACCTAGGGAATTAGTATTTATCCATAGATAACAAATTCCTCATAACAAGGTCCCAATCCTCCATCTTCAAAAATGACACCCTTTCGAGCCAAGGGCCTTCAAAAGGGACCTGCTTAGGTAGTAGGGGGCGTGGATACTGTAAACTTATTGGTATCCATGTCCTTTGTGTCCTTAGCTTTTCCCTTCCGCGGAGGGATATACTTAGGTAATCTCGTCATGGGTTCTACACCTTCATCATCAATATCCTCTATTCCCCGGGGGTTCGTCCTCCTCCAGGTCCACTACTCTCTCTGGCTTCTTATCTTTCTTTTGCTTGGCCTATGTTTCTATATGCTTCCTTGGGGAGGCGAGCACCGACATCGACTTTTTCTACTTTTCCTTTATTGTGGGTTGCTTCTCTTTCATTGCAGATTGTTTGTCTTTTGTCATGGTATTTTTCAACCTGGGCGACCTCAGCACCATGGGAAGCACAGGCGTGGCCTCTACACTTGACACTTCTAGTCTTGGTGCATCGGAAACAATTTTTTTCGAACTCAAGGCTTCGACGGGTTTGGTGGCAATCATTCTCTCCATAAACAACTTGTGGGCTATGGGAGAAACATTTGCTCATGATAGGAATTCTTCCCAAAATCCTCGGCTCATAGGTGATAGACAACGAAATTCAGCAACAAATCTGAGAGCACAAAGTGTTCTCTGTTGTACTGGCACGCATATTTTACAGTTGGTTTTGAGTTCAAATCCAACTGTTCCCCCCAATTTCTGATAATAAATGTTGTTTTAGTGATAGATCTTCAAATATTTTTACCTTACTTGCCTCCACCCCGCTCCACTTAACCGTCTTCTGGCCTTTAAGTCATGAACAATAACTCCAATGTTCATTTTATTGTTGCGCTACATGGTACCTTCCCCCAGGGTGCAGCTTCTTGAGCACGGCTTCCTGGGTTGCATCTTCATCATTCTCCATGCAACCTGCTCACTAGGTTATCCTCTAAGCTTAGCAATGTAGTTTATAGTGCCGCACTCCCTTGCTACTTCCTGGAGCACTAAGACTATCTAGCTGTCATATAGTCATTGTGCACAATCCCTCCTTCCATTCACTCTTCCCAGGGAGGGTTCCCCATTCAGCTTCATGAGTTGAACTGCGCCTCCATCGGTAATTTCTTTGACAACATATGGCCCTAACCAATGCATCTGGAATTTACCTGAAAATTTAGCGAATTTAATATCATATAACAGGACAAGATCATTTTCCTTGAATGTGCAAAGCTTGATGTGGCAATCATGTCGTGATTTTTCATGTTCCTTTCGTATTTGTTGATGGAATCCTCCCAAAAATCGATCTTCTTCGAGCTCCATCAACTGCGCAAGCTATTCCTCTAAGGCCTCGCAATCAGCCATACCCGTCAAAGCTACTATGTGGATACTAGGCACAATGTATTCCATCGGAATTATGGCTTCGACCCTGTATACTATCATGAACGATATTTTCCTTGTCAACTTCGTACCACCCATAGTAGTCTGGTAAGCCCATGGTACCACAGGTATGCACACATCCCAGTAATTATGTTGCTTGTTACAGATCTTTGTCAGTGTGTTCTCCAAAATCTTATTAAAGGCTTCAACAGTTTCATTGGCCTGTGCGTGATACGATGTACTCTTTTGATGGTAGACCTGGAATTCTTCAGTCAACGCATTGATCATTTCATTCAGAAAGTGTGTACCCTTGTCACTCATCAACACTTTCGGGCAGCCAAATGTGGTTAAGACATATTCAAACAAAAACTTTGTTGCTATAAACCCTGTGCAATCCTTAACTGGTTGTGCTTCTGCCCATCTTGTTAGATATTCCGTAGCGGTGATAATATAGCGCGCACCCATTTTATTTCCAAGGGGATGAATTGGCCCAACAAAATCAGTTGCCCACTTCTCAAATGTTTGCAAGGACACCTAAGGACGCAGTGGTAGCTCATCCCATTGTGATGGTCAACTAGTTCTTTGACATGCATCGAACGCTTGACAGTATGCCTTGGAATCCTTGTGCAGTGTTGGCTACCATAAATATGTGTGTAAAATCTTCTGCATCGTTGCTTTGCTTGCGTAATGGCCTCCCGCAACTCCTCCAATGAGCTTTGGAGAGGATGCTATCATGCTCAAAGTCTGGCACATATCTTCTCAGTATCTCATCTGGCCCCATCTTATACAAGTGTACCGCAATGATTGAAAAATCAGTTGCATGAACCACCAGTTCCTGCTTTTGTTGATGGGTATATCCTTTGGGTTCCACCCTATAGCTAGGAATTGAATAATGTCTAAAAAATGGTCATCCTCTACGCGTAATACAAAGAGTTTTGCATCCGACAACCCTTCCTCCAAACTATTGGGTTCTTCGTCTGTTTCAATTCAGAACAGATGGTCAGGCCCAATGTTCAACTTCCCTGACTTCACAATCACTTTGAAATCATACTCCTGAAATAATAGCAACCATCTATAGATTTCCCCCCCAACATAGGCTTGTTGAATAGGTATTTTAAGGTAGAATGATTAGTGTACATCTTAAAATTCCCTCCTAGCAGATAGTGCCTGAATTTCTACAGAACATAGACCATAGCCAACCCTTCACGCTCAGTCGTTGAATAGTTTTTCTTGGTCTTTGACAATTTCCTACTTGCGAAGGCTATAGGATGGTCCAACTCTCCTTCTCCTACCTTTGTTAGCACTACATCCAACGCAATACAAGAAGCATCCACATGTACGTGTAACTCTTTTTTCCAATTCGAAAATACTAATATTGGTGCTGTGACCAACTTTTCTTTCAACATGTCTAAGTTGCGCTGGCACTCCTCGTTCTAACAAAATGTTGCATTCTTATTTAGCAACTTCTGAATGGGTGCAGTGATTTGAGCATAAGATTTGATAAATTTTCTATAGTAGCTCGTATGTCCTAGCGTAGAGCATAGTTGCTTAACATTCCTAAGGGCCTCCAAGTTCACAATTATTGCAATTTTTGTAGGTTCCACCATCAATCCTTTCATGCACATAAAATGACCCAGCAAAATCCCAAAACAAATATAGAAGATGCAATTTTTCATGTTGAGCGCGATCTGGTAGCTTTGACATGTATTGAGCATCAAGAATAGACTTGCTACATGGTGCTTCACTAATTCAAACACTGTCCAATCATCAAAGTATACTTCCAGGTACTTATGAATGAACTCCTTGAATGTTGTGATGACTACGTGGGAGAGTATTGTAGGTGAATTCTTCCATCAAAATGGCATCACAGTATACTAAAAACAACCCCACTCCATCACGAAGGTTATTTTTCTTCTATCCTCTGGCACAATCTTGATTTGATGATACCCTGAAAACCCGTCAGTAAAAGAGTAGGCATCCTTCCCTCCAATATTTTCTAACACTTCGTCAGTGAATGACGTTAGAAACAGGTCATGAACATAGGCATCATTAAGCTTCCGTAGATCCACGCAAGTCCTTATTTTGTCCCTTTTCTTCTTCTCTTGAACCACCATTGTGCTCTCCCAATTAGATTCTTCAACAGGTTTAATGATGCCTACTTCCAACATTTTATCCAACTCTAGGAAAACCTTCTCCTTATACTTGGGATTAAGGTGATATGGCCTCTGTTTAACAGGCTTCACGTCTGGCTTCAGTGTGATCTTGATAACACCCAAATCACCAATTATTCCCTTTAAATCCGAAAATTTGGTAGGGAACAAGCCTTGATACTCATGAAGTAGTTCAGAAACTTTTCCAATGGTAGTTCCATCCCAATAAACTCCAACCTTTGCAAATTTTGGTTCAACCTCAATGTTGATATTCATCTGTTGCATCTTCAACAATGCAGAGATATTAGGGTTCCCTACTTGCGACCCTTCTACAATGCATTTTCCTTCCGTTTCTAGAATACTGATATTTTGTGGATCATCTGCCTCCTCTTCACCAGTCACATTATAACATTCCATTGCTTGGCGCAGCTGGGTGCTCCAATCTGGTTGGGTCCACTCCTTAGGTTTCTTAGGCGTTCTGAAAATAACAACTTTTATCTCTTGAAGTGCTTTGTCTATGCTTTCAAACCCGTCTTCAAAGCTAAAGGTCAATAGGAACCCTTTTCTCAATATGTCCCATTCAGAGGTACCATGTTGGGGTTCTGTATCGAGATACCAGTTCATAGGTATAGTATCCAAGGTGTGACAAAATATTTGCACCCATTCAGCCTTTTATTCCGATCCCCATACATTGGTCCATTTCGTGAGGTGATCACACGGATCATCCTTGCCACTATACTTCTCAGGCATTCTCATATTAGGACACCCAAAGTGTAACTTCATCATGCGCCAGTAATCACTCCATTCCTCAATACTATATTTGTGGATACCCCACCATCATGTGGACGTAGCACGTAGTGCCAAATCTAGTGCTTGAAATTGATGGTCCTTAGGGACTTCACACTAAAATTCATCCAAAATATACCTACGTCAGTGAAACTATCATAATAAGGCAATTTTCTTACCTCCGACGAGACACAATGCATCGATTTTGTCATCATATTACATCGCAAGGTAGAAACTTCATGTAAATGATTCTTCCAATGCTCCAATTTTTCATCTGACTCAGAGGCACTAGATCTCTCCCTCTCCCATGTAAGTTTCCTATTTTCCATCAGATTGACCCAATCTTAATCTCACGCGGTAATTTTGTAGATCTGATCTAGCTCATCATCGCTTTCCTCATAATCGTGGATTGTTTTAGTATAGCGTACTCCGTCAGCGGGATCTAATGGCACTACAACCATTAGCGACTTATTTTTGAATGACATAGTCCTTTTATTTAGGTTAATAACCCCATTCATGTTGATAACCCAGTCAATGCCTAGGAGCGCGAGGTAAGGATTACTATCATCAATGATCTCTATAACCTCAAAATCTGCCAATGCACTTGCACCATCAAGATCAACTGTGACATTGTACAGTCGTCCCATAGAGATGATCTTCTACTGGTTTTCCATCCTAAGCTGGATTGGAGACCACTGCAGTGTAGGTCTTCCCATCCTCTCCCGTGTTTGTTTTGGGAGAACGTTTGCATTGGACCCCAAATCCAAAATGACCTGGTCCATTTCATAGTAACCAATTTGCGTTGTCAACCTCATTTATCACCTGGTTTATGCCTTATGCTTGCCAATATTTCTGACCTTGCGGTGTGCATCAAGTGCCCTTTCCTTACTGGCACATTTATTGATTAATTCCTGCAGGCCCTCCACAGCCTTGCGGTCATGCAGCAGTTTCATGCAGGTCTCCAAAAACGTGGTGAGTACAGAAGGATCAACCTCTATGGGTATGTTTATTTCTTTCATCTTTCCTTGACTTCCTGAGGTGGACACCTCAGCGAAGCTTTTCTTGGATTCCATAAACGTTTCCTTAGTGTGATTTAGATCAAAGCCAACTTCCTTTTCTAGGGCCTTGTGGATCCATCCATCCTCTTTAGGCTATTTACCTTTATCAGCACCAATCATTATTCCACTTCTCAGCACTATATTCACACTTTGATCCTCCTCACAGGGCTCAACTCTCATTATCTGTAAGTTCTACATAGGCTACTAAGACTATGCTTTCTTCTCTTGCATCTTAGCTCTCAACAACAGGCATTCTTTTATAGCATGGTCGAACTAGCTGCAGTATTGACATGATTGGAATGTCTGATTTTGGCACTCTCGTACATAGTGTCCCAGTTGTCCACAGTTGTAACAGATAATCTATCCACAACCTCTACCAAACCCTCCTCCTCGGCCCCTTCCTCGACCTTGAAATCCTCTGCGCACCCCTCCTCAACAACTCAAGACTAGTCTCTTCCCAAGCTATCTAGGGCTCTTAGGACTACTATCTCAACCCACATCCTCTAGGGAACCCAAGTTGCTATAAGGATCCGACCATAGCCTCCAGGGAACCCAAGCTATTACAAGGTTCCAACCCATAGCCTCCAAGGAATCCAAGTTGTTATAGGGTTCCAATCCATAGCCTCCAAGGATCCCAAGAACCAATCCCCTTCACAACATGTGCACATACATAGTGTACAACACATATACATACACAAAGTAAAACACAACAAATACACATGTCACAATACAACGAATACACAATACACATGACACAATACCACATGTATATAACACAATATGTACAACACATACACATCAAAACATGTAGAACATGGACACAATATTACTACTACACATCCAGAGACCGCACCATCTCTACCATGCAACCTTGCCTCTATTGTCTTTCCCATGCCTTACTGTGTGCATCCACAACCCAAGTCCCATGTCTCTAGCTCTTCGCACTTATCCATTCTTATCCTAGAAAGCCATGAATCACACTGGTTTCATCATGTTGATGTATCCTTCAACACTGCTTGCCATAACATAAAAATAGGCATAATAATAAGAACATAATACCAAAATCATATCCACATGATAATCATGTCATATATCTTCTAGGGCTACTTTGTCCACTTGATTCCTTATAAAACCAAGAATTGTTTCATGCCATTCACCTACATAAAACAACCATTCTTCCATAAGAATGATCCTTAACGTCCCTGTCAGATAATGGAATATATATATATATATATATATATATATATATATATATATATATATATATATAGATATAGATATATATCTATATCTATATCTATATCTATAGATATAGATATATATATATATTCACCTACATAAAACAACCATTCTTCCATAAGAATGATCCCTAACATCCTTGTCAAATAATGGAATTCATATATATATATATATATATATATATATATATATATATATATATGCATTAGCATAATCATGATCACAACACAATTACCAATGTTCATAAGGTTAAGGTTAAAAGAACTTCCTTTATCCATGCAGCACATGCATAACATTGAGAACAATAGTTCCCAACTTAACCAAGGCATTTGTCACCTCAAATCCATTTACTTTACCTTTCTTTTTACCTTTCTCATGGTTGTCTTGTCACTATCCATTTACCCCAATGGAACCAACCAACCCAACTAGTTGTCATAGTCTTGCCTTTAGCTACCCTTTATTCATGAATTGGGCTTCATCCAAGTCTTACATTACCTATTGGGTTTCACTTAGCTCTCCCCAAGCTCCATTAACTTTCCTCTTTCCAAACCAATTCCAAATACCCTCAAAATATAAAAGGCAACAATAATCAGGAAAGGTAAATAAAACAAGGAAAACCAAACAACAATACAACACCATAAACAAAGTGGCATGACCATGCATTAGACATAATGAAAACCACAACTCAAGCACAAGCAAATTACAAAACACTTAAATCACAAAAAATTCAATAGACACCTTGACTCAACCCCCATGGTTCCTAATGCTTCCAAGGATTCAAGAGTGAAATATCAACTCAAGCCTTCTTTAAGATCTATTTCATTCTCTTTTTCATTGTAATTCCTCGCACCATATTGCATTAAACACATAATTGTCAATACATTAATAAATATAATAATATACTAGTTACCTTTCCCAACTGTACCCAACACATTACCCTACAACTAAAAACCTACATATGTCATCTCCCAAGGAATTCCAATTCCTTGACAATTCAGTTGTAACTAGATGTTGGGTTGTGTTATATTCTTTCCATGACTAGCTCCCCTAGTTAATGGAGGTTAGAGGGGGGTGGAGCCCCCCCGTCATTGCATAGTGGGGGCAAAATCCCCCCTGTCTAGGGGGTTTGAGGGGGGCGGGTAGCCCCCCTCTACAGGGTCTGGGGCAGCGCCTTAGGGAAAATTTCTTTGGACCCTATATTAGGTGGGCGGACCTACCTATGGTTTTGTGCATGGTTTTCACACATGGTTTTGGGCGCGATGGTTTTCGGTCCATGGTATTAGATGCTTCGGCATGTATAAATATGTATAGTAAAATTGAAAGGAATATAATGAAAAATCAAGCTGGTAATCCCGGTTTTGGGATCCAGGGGAAAATCTCTGTGTATATGTGTTTTATGTGTTATGCTCTCACATTGTTTATTTTCTGTTCTTAGAATTCGTATGTAGGTAATTTTTGTACAGGGTTAAAACCTACACTAGATACCATCTATTATGCATGGATTTGACCAAGCATCTTCTATGTAGCTTCCTGGATCCCAAAGTGCTTCCTATTAGATGTGGACCCTGATTATCTTCCTGATTCTAAGGTCTTGTTTCAGTCATGTTTGGATCCCAATCCCCAAAAGGGGGTGTGAGGGGGCTTCCCCCACCCCCTCACTATTGCTGCCTTGGGGCTCCAATAGATGAAAAATAGATGAAAATTTTCCTCGTAAAACATTGTAATTTCGTAGTCAATCTGGGTCGTTCATTATGCAGATGATCAGATGGTAGAAGTTATATCAATTTAGGGGTTTTTTCCTTAGAAGGCAAACCTCGGTTTATATAAGGGAATTTTATTGGGAATGCATATTATTATTTTGAGTGAGAGAGAGAGAGAGACGAGGTAGTGTGAGAGTGAAGATAAAATTATAGTAGATTTGTTGTAGGTTGTATATCTTCATTTTGCTGGATAATATAAAAGGAATGACTAGTTGTTTCTTTGTGGACGTAACCCAAATTGGGTGAACCACGCATATCTATGTCTCCCTTGTTCTATGCTTTTCTGTATTTGTGCTTCCGAAACATTTTTTGTATTTCATTGTTCTGTTAATTAATTTTTAACAAATGGTCTCAGGGACGAATGTTTATTTGGATGATAAACTCACATGAGAGAATGGTTCCTGGTTCGAGTGGGATCAATGACAGAAGATGGTAGGTTTAGGATTAAGAAATTTAATGGCCAATACTACCAAATATGGAAGATGCAGATGGAAGATTATCTGTAACAAAAAGATATATACCTACCATTAAGTGGAAAGTCAAATAATCCAACGAGTATGACAGATGTAGAATGGGAGATTCTTGATAGAAAGGGACTAGGAATAATACCGTTGTGTCTAGCAATGTCGGTGGCATTCAACATTTCAAAGGAAACAAAACTAGATGGTTTAATGATGGCATTGGAAAAACTATATGAAAAACCCTTAGCCTCGAATAAAGTATTTCTTATCAAGCGTTTGTTTAATATGGAGATTCCAGAAGGTGGATCTATTGTTGATCATTTAAATGAGTATAATATGGTTACCAGTCAGTTAAGTTCGGTAGGGGTATATTTTGATGGTGAAGTTAGGGATCTATTGTTTATGTGCTCATTACTAGCAAATTGGAATGGTTTAGTTATGGCCATTATTAACTTTGTCTTTGTATCTAGTACTTTAAAGCTTAATGATGTTGTTGGTGCCATCCTTAGCGAGGAAATGCAATGGAAAAACTCCAGTAAGGCATCAAGTAATTATTTGACTGCAAAAACTAGGGGAAGAAAAATGGAAAGAGGAAGGAGCCCGAGAAAATGTAGTAAGTCAAGAAAAGGCAGATCCAAATATATATCATGGATCATGTGCTAGGATTTTGGGAAGAACATACACCTGAAGAAAGACTGTAAATCTCGGAAGGGAAAAGAAGGATATGGACAACAAGAGATCTATCATGAAGTGAATGTCACTGGTGATGTGTTACAAGATGCTTTGCTTCCTTCATTAGCGAATATTATTGATGCCCGAGTGGTAGATTTAGGGGCCTCATTCCATGGCACACCTGATAGGAAACATTTTCATGAGTATGTTCAAGGTGATTTTTGATAGGTTCGTCTAGGTGATGATAAACCCTTTAAAATGATTGGAATGGGTAAGGTTTTTTTAAAGCAGAAAGATGGAAAGAAATGGCTATTGGAGGAGGTCATAAATGTTCCAAATTTGAAGAAAAATATAGTTTTAATATAGTTGGGAGGTGAATGTTGTGTAACTACTTTTACACACAAAACCTGGAGGTCACTAAAGGAGTCCTGGTTGTAGAAAAAGGAGAAAAGGTTGGTACATTGTATCTATTCAATATTATTTATGTTTATGTTAATGCTTTAACTTCCATAGGAGTAGATACAAAACTTTGGCATCATAGTCTCAGGGACATGAGTGAGCTAGGGATGTAGATTCTTCACTAAAGAAATTTGTTGTCATGTCTAAAGTATGTTGATTTGGATTTCTGTGAAAATTGTGTCTATGGAAAACAGAAGCGAGTAAGATTTATCAGAGTTGGGAAGGGAAAGAAGAGTGAAAAATCAGAGCTTGTGCATACAGATGTATGGGGACCTGCTAAAGTATCATCTCTTAAGGGCTCTCTCTAGTATGTTACTTTTATCGATGATGTTGGAGAGGTAAATCCCCTCTACGGATAGAGGCGATCCCTACTAGCCCAGCAAGGGTCTAGCAACAATCACACAATGCTGCTACGCATGTTCCTAGTTACAATTGAACAAGAGGTAAAGAGCACCTACTTGGATTCCTGCGTTGTCGTTTGACGAAGAGATGTTGCCTTCGCTCCTCCGCTTTGGCTGGTCACAATCCTCCGCGATCTCCGCGAATAGATACCTGCACACGCGAAGGGGAAACAAACACAAGCGTAAAATCTAGTAAAAGCAACTATACATCAGTCAGAAAAGATGTAATTCACATTTAACCATTGCATAGACAAATGAGAATGGAACAATAATAGCAGTCATCTATTATTAATCAGAATAGAGAAGAGTACAACCAAATGTTCTGACGTCGGTAACCTTCTCAGGAGGGGCCAGTCAGCATGTATCTCAAGCATTCACCTTTGAGGATGATTCTCCCAAGACAAACAACTCTCTCTCTCACACAAATAACACAAAACAACCTTCCCTAAGCAATCAATCACTTCCACACCTAGCACACCACACCTATAGCAGCAATCTGAGCACTACAAGCTCTGCACAATCCAAGCTATTCCAAGCTAAGTCTAACTAGCTGCTCATGGTAATGGTGGAAGTTTATATAGGAGAAGGAGTCTCCTAAAAGGGTGGAAGGATGAGCTTATCTTTGAGGGAAATGGTTGCAAAAGGTCGAACAGTCATGCCATAGAAAGGAGTCGATGTTCACAAAGCTAACAACCAAGCCTAGAGTTATCTGGAAGGCTGGTTGTTTGAACGGATTCGCCCAAACTGGATCAGCGCGGATAATGAGGAAACTGTCGCGCTGTCGGTGCATCTCAATAACTGGGACAGTCGTGTCAGCGCGGAAGAACACGGGAAAGGTGCGATGTTCACCAGCGCGGGAAAGGGATGTTCTCCCGCGCTGGCAGCGCGCGGAATGCACTATGGAGCGCCAGTCATCGCGGGTATTTTTCTAACAGACGCGCTGATGCATAAAACTTTGGAAAAAGGGGGTTTAGGGCTAGTTCAGAAGGCATGAAGCTTAGTGATTGACACAGCAGGGTGACTGTCAGGAAGGCAGTGACAAATTACTGTGTAACAGATGCCCCCTAAAGCATGAAGACCGAGAGAGTGGGAGGGGTGAAATGCTTTACAACACACGCCGAACTGGAACATCACCAAGAAGGACCAAAACATCTCTGATAATCAAGTACATGCAGTCTAGGTATGGGCGCAGCCATCCAAAAGACACGCGAAAAGGTCTGTGGAATGGACGCAGCCACCCAGCTAAAGAGACCATAATAATGATAAGGTATGGTCGCAGCCATCCATGAAGACTCAGGTATGGGCACAGCCATCCATCAATGAGTCATGTAATGATCATCCACAAAATCGCAACCTGGCCCACAACAGACACGGATCCAGGGTCTTGCGCTCCGTCCCGATCCGAACAAAGTACAAGTTCAAACATGTGAATATATGAGTCGAAGTCGAACATGCATGAACATCGTCTGATTACCAGTCAATGGGGAAAACTGTTAACAGACGCGAGAGGTACCACCAATAATGACAATGGCCCTCAAGGTACTATAGGTACAATCCGTGGTATGTGAATCAATGAGCTGGTGTCGAACATCCACGGAATCATCCGATCGGAGGCCAATGATGAAAACCTCTCGTCGAACACGAAGAACCTGCCATTGAGGCATGCAGGCTCTAAGGCACCTGAAGGGAGCCTCTAAGTCGCCTTCCCGGATAATGAGTTGAAGTCGACAGGAAGTGACCTTGATCGAAGGTGGGCCATAATGTTTCCCACATCATCGACGCGAGACAGAGGAAAAAATGATTTGTGTGAGATAGCAGATGAGGTTGTATTATTACAGAAGTCAACTTCTCTTGAACATATCGGCGGCACTGTGGCGGGCTTGGCAGTATTTGACATCAAATGAGTAAGGGTCATGGTGACAGGGCAATAAGCAGATGAGAGGTCAAATAGGATAACCCAAACCCACGGAGGCCAGTGAAAGATAAGATGAGATGGTCCCACCCAGACACGAAGCAAAAGAGTGCCATGTTCAAGAGCGACATACTGCCGACACGACTACGGTTACAGTTCCATTTTCCCCACCATTTCTGGCAGGTACCCCGATTATTTTTGGATGACAAGCTTGACGGGGATAGCATATGCTTGAGGAGCGTCATTTCGACAATACCCGATGTCATCAAATGTTTAACGAGCCTGACAAAGGAAAAACTCGGCGTCTTTTCTTGTTTAGAGAGCCTGAAAAGACAGCAAAAAGAAGACTCCAGGGGGGTCCTTTTTCGTACAGTTGTGTCTCTCGAGCCCGAAAAAGTATAAAACTATGCCCGAAAGAACCGCCCGGTCATTAAGACCGAGGAGTACTTTTCGTGAATAGTGTCTCCGACCTGAAAAAGTAAAAAAGCGGTCGAAAACACGTCGTTTTAGAGCCGATATCGAGCGCGAAACGACAAACGCCCGGCAATCTTTTTTGGTTCAACGGCCGGAAAAAGAGCTTAAAAACGACCGCCTTTCATTCCTTTTAACGAGCCGAAAGGAAGCTCGGCTATCTTCTCTTGTTTAACGTCGGAAAAGAGCTTAGAGACGACACTTTTGGGGATCACATGAATGGTGGACCGGCATGACCAAGCTGCTACACCTGTACCTGCACAAGGGCACTACCCGCATAAATCCATTCGATATACGTAAAAACATATTAAAACATGCTTTAAACAAAATCAGGGCTAGAGTTATGGCTAAAAATGGTAAAAACCCAAAAATATGGCAATTTAGGAGTTTTTTACTATAAATAGGGGGAAGTAATAAGTCATTTTTACCATTTTACTATTCTGGAACGTGAAGGACGTGGAGGAGCCAAAAAGTTGACGGAGCGATTTCCAGCCCGTACGGAGACTATTTTCCGATCTGCTTCTTCCAGGTATGTTCTCGTTCCCTTGCCCTGCAT
This sequence comes from Pinus tabuliformis, assembly GCA_031772625.1. Classification (NCBI taxonomy): domain Eukaryota; kingdom Viridiplantae; phylum Streptophyta; class Pinopsida; order Pinales; family Pinaceae; genus Pinus; species Pinus tabuliformis. Next base: position 434,324,340 of record CM062806.1, on the reverse strand, counting down.
TCTGGTTCATTTTAGTAGGTTTTTAACGGTCGAATTGGCCCAATTGGGCATTTTTTATTGCATGGATGCGCCCTCGGTCAGCGCGGATATCGCCCACGGGGTCGCGCTGACCGAAAAAGAACAAACGTGGCCAACTTCGGGTCAGCGCGGAAAAACCGTGTTCTTCCGCGCTGACCTCGAATTTTTACAAAGGGCTGCCATTGTAAGCGCGGCTGTTTCTAAAACAGCCGCGCTGGCGCGAAAAATTTTTGTTTTTGAAAATGAACGTGAATTTTTGCATGCCAGCACTTCTAACTTGTTTTTATGGTTTGTGCAGGTCATCATGGCCTTCCAATGGCAAGAGAGAGTTCACGATGTAGAAGATGTAGCTGCTTGGGGAGATGTGAATTGCTGCAATGCCATGCGGGCTTGCGGATTCATGAAATTCTTCCTCACGCCGCGCTTGAGAGCTCAGCATGATCTTCTGGAGCTGCTGATTAGAGCATGGAACCCGGTGGACCAGAAATTCACCATCCGTGGTCACGACATTGAGTTCGACCACATGGACATCTTTTTCTTGACTGGGTTGTCGCGCCGAGGTGCGAGGCCCATCTTGGAGGGGCAGCGACCTAGCGGTGGTACTCTAGATGATCTAATGGCTGAGGTTTGCCCGGGGGCAGTGAAAACGCGGAGCGGGAAGGTAGCAATCCCCACAGTGAGAGACATAGTGTTACGTACCATCCTGTTCATGGTGACCCGGGCAGCGGGTAGCATGGCGAACCATGAGGCTTCCAAGACCCACCTCCTACTAGCTCTCGAATGCCTCGAGCCTACAGTGTTTGATTGGTGCACGGCAGTGTCCAACAACATGAAGAGGCAATTGAGCAACTGCCGTCGCGGGGAGACGAAGCAGTTTGGCTATGGATCGATCTTGGTCCCGCTCATTCTGGAGCGAGTGCCAGCCATGCGGCTGCAGTCGATGGCTGTGGATGCCCCCAGGGATCCTCGAGAGACGAGGGCCTCACGATGGGCTCGTATCATGCCACGTGGGGGTGGCGGCCGGCCACATAGCTGGGGGGCATTTTTCAGAGACTGGCTGGATCAGCAGGAGATCTTCGTGCAGGATTGGCCATATGCGGGGATGGATTTCCGCAATGATCCTGATTTAGCACTGCCTCCAGGTGAACAGTGGGACGATGCAGGTATGACACTTTTGTCTTTGAGTTTTGCAATGTTTTTTAATATTTTATGTACATGTCCTAATAAATGTCTTGTCATGCAGATGTGGGGCCTACTAGACCGATTGGCCTGGCTGCCACGGCACGGAGAGAGGGCTAGGGAGCCGGAGTTTTGGCCTTAGCCCCTCCAGGGGGTAATGCGTCAGAGACTGTGGCTCGCAACCTTGAGGGGTTGCTGGAGGGGGTGCCCGACTACCAGGGGGTCGAGGAGGTCCCCGTAGAGCATCAGATTAACACAGTGGGGGTGGAACCCAGGGTGCACCGCCTTCTGAGGCGGGTGGCACGAGCAGCTGTGTACTACAGAGAGCACCATCCAGCTGACTAGTTGTCTAGGTTTTATTTCCACTGTCATTTTGAGACTCATGACTCAGACATACTGATTTTTGGACATATACACTTATTTTTGAGCGCCTTAGTGCGCCACACGATATATATATATATACATACCGGTTTTGGATGGATCATTGTTACATGTGATGGTGTTTTGTTTATGTTATGCAATTGTTCAGTACAATTGTGATCTTATGTATGAATTTGCATGACACATGACCCATGATTTTTATGTTTTTTAATGCAAGCTTAAAAGCACTCATATGCAAACTATGCTTGAAATGATTTATTTACATATGCTTTACTCTATTATGCTTTCTATGTCTTCTTGTATGATGTTATCTGTTCCGCAAATGTCTATCTAACACATGATTTGCCAATGCATCAGTCAACGTGTTTAGTCGTCTTGGAATATGCTGATATGTAATATAATCGAAATTCCGTTCCAACAATCTTGCACGTAGGTACAACCTTAGTATGCGTTGGTCTCTGACGGAATATCGCCCGTTGAGTTGATGGACGACCAACTGGGAGTCCAGGTTCACTATCAATTCTCGGATGCCGAGGTCAACTGCTTCGGCAAGTAATTCAATTACAGCGCTGTATTCGGCAACGTTGTTAGTGGTACGACCTAGGCAGACACCCTGAAGGTCTACCAATTCTTCGTGAGGATCGTAGATCACCCACGCCGCAGATGACAAATTGCAAGTACTACGGCAGGCGCCATCAGCGAAACCAACATAAGGTGCATTAGACATCTGCACAAGAAGAAGAAAACACAATAAGAGGCAAACACGCTTTCACACCAAGGCAAAAACGAAAACATGCACAACACACAAAACACACGTATATACAAAGTGGATGCGCGAAGTTATGCATAATATTTCTTCAGATACAGCCCGTTGCGGGGCTTGTCCAGAGGGTTTCCTTCATAATCAATCAACTCATATGCGCCCTTTTGTAAAACTCTTTTCACGATGTAGGGACCTAACCACATGGATTCGAGTTTTCCTGCCCCCAGCTTATCCTTAGCTTGATCGTAGAGCAGTACTAAATCTCCCTCCACAAAGGAACGAGGATGAATATTCTGATCGAAGTGAGCTTTGACTCTCTTCTTCTGTGCTTCGATAGCCAGAGAAGCCAAACGACGAGTCTCGTCTAACCGTTCTAAGTAAAGAAGCCGTTCCTCCACCGGAGTAGTGTTGGGAAGCAACTCGACAGCTAATTTTAATGAAGGAATCTCGCATTCGACGGGAAGGGTAGCCTCCAGTCCGTAAACTAACTGAAATGGGGTAAAACCGGTGGCATCCTTCACCGAAGTCCGGTAGGCCCACAAGGCTGGGAAAAGCATAAGGTGCCAATTAGACTTGTGCGTATTGACGGTGCGTTGAAGCATGGTGATCAAAACTTTGTTCACGGCCTCGACTTGACCGTTGGATTGCGGATAGTACGGTGTCGAACTATCTTGGCGCAAGCCTAGTTGGGTTGTCAGCTCCGTCATCATATGATTTCGGAAATGCTTTCCATGATCTGTAACAATAGCCTAAGGGACTCCGAAACGAGTGATAATATGATTGAATAAAAACTGCGCCGCGGTGTAACCGTCTTCGTTTAATGTAGGCATTGCTTCGGCCCACTTGGTGAAATAGTCCACAGCAACGATAATGTACCCATGCCCCCCGGCCGAACGAGGGTTACAGGACGTATAATCGATGCCCCATTTTGCAAATGGACCTACGGTTACGACAGGGTGCAGTGGTGCAGCAGGTGCACACATCTTCCGGCGGTAAACCTGGCATTCGTGACATGCACGTACAGCAAGGATGCAATCCTTGAAGATAGAAGGCCAGAAATAACCAGCGCGGAGGATCTTCTGAGCGGTAGCATATCCGGACATATGGCCGCCACAAGCGCCGGAGTGGCAGTGATTCAAAACTCGCTCAGCCTCCTCGAGGGTTAAGCATCGGCGAAGAACAAAATCGACGCCGAGGCGGTACAGGGTATCGCCCAAAATGCGGTATGGTTGAGCTTGGTGACGAATCCGTCGTCGAGCCTCTTTCGATGTATTGGGACGAAATGAGGACGTTTGTAAATATACGATAATGTCCCCGTACCATGGGTCGAGAGTGCTGATGAGAAATAGCGTTTCATCCAGAATATGGTCCTCTGAAGGAGATGGTGTAGACTGAGATGGTAAGGAGCAGAGTAGTTCGGCGAAGACCAGTGATTTCTTGGACTTGGCTGCAGTGAACTCCAAGTCGAACTCTTGGAGGATTACGATCCACTTTGAGTATTTTCCCCCCAGCAACTGACGTGACAAAATATAGGTCATGGGGTTGCAATCAGAGATCACGGTCGTCGTGCGCAACAGGATGTAATGACGGAAACGTTGGACGGCACAGACAGCTGCCAATGCCAACTTCTCGACGTATGCATAGCGAGTTTCCGTATCCATAAGGTTGCGGCTAAGATAATATACAACATGCTCGGTGCCATCATCGTCGTCTTGCACTAAAACCATGCCGATGGTGGTATCGGCGGCGACCAAGTAAAGGGTGTAGTCACGGTGGTAATTTGGAGGTCTTAGGAGCGGAGCTGAGACCAGAAGGTCTTTAAGACGCTCAAAAGATTGCTGAGCGATAGCGTCAGAGTGAAAGGGCGTGTCTCGCTTCAATAATCGCGTGAAACCCTTAGCCACCTCGACATAATTTGGGATGAATTGTCTGAGAAAATTGGCTTTCCCCTGCAAGCTCTGTAACTGCTGTAGGGAGGCAGGGGGAGGAAGATTCAAAATGGCCTCGACTTTAAGGGGATCCAAGCGGATGCCTTCCCGGGAGACGATAAACCCGAGCAGTCGGCCAGATTCTACGCAGAAGACACACTTATGCGGATTGAGTCGAATACGGTAGTGTCGACAGCGGAGAAAGATTTCGCGTAAATGAGATGGATGGTCTTGACGTTTAGCTGAATGAGCTGGTAGGTCATCCAGGTAAGGCTGTACGATGTGTCGGATATCATGAAAAGCATACGACATCGCACGCTGGAAAGTGGCACCGGCATTTTTGAGACCGAAAGGTAGCTTCTTGTAAGCGAAGGTGCCCCAAGGACAAATGAAAGCAGTCTTGTGCTGGTCTGCGGGGGCTATGTTGATCTGGTTGTAACCAGAGAAGCCGTCCATAAATGAATAAATTTCGCTTCCTGCGCAATCGTCGATAAGCTGATCAATAAAAGGCGTAGGAAAGTTATCTTTTGGACAAGCGCGATTGATGTCGCGATAATCAACACAAACCCGAATAGTACCCTGTTTCTTATTCACAGGGACTATGTTCGAGACCCATTCCGTGAGAGGAATGGCATAGATGAAACCAGCTCGAAGAAGCTTTTCAACTTCGGCCTTGATGGCTGCAGCCTTTCGAGGGTGCACTGGGCGTAAACGCTGACGAACAGGCTTAACGCCGGGATAAGTAGGGATTTCGTGCTCCACGATACTGGGGTCAATGCCGGGCATTTCCTCGTAAGACCATGCGAAAACGTCACGAAATTCACGAAATAAATCAGTGTAAAGTTGAATTTCCTCAGGAGTGCATGTGACTCCAATATGAATATTTTCGACCACCCCCATTTTGACAGAGATGTCGATAGCCAGAGTTTGCGTAATGTTACCCATGTTTCCTTCCGAAGACACTTGATACAACTGAACAGGCGTTTGGAGAGGGATAGATGGGACACGTGAGGCAAACTGCTCGAGACATGAGGCCATTTCTGAATGAGGAGGGAGAAACGAAGAGCGATGGTGGTAATCTGACCAAGGGAGCTCCTCGGGAGACATAGTCTCAATGATAGCCTCGTCGGAGGGAAATGATTCCTTCAGGGGATCCGAAGTGGCCTCTCCTCCCATCCAAGGGAAGTGGTCATATGAATCGGGAACGCTGCTTGAAGAAGCAGGTTCAGGAGGTGGAGTCGATGCAGCGACTATCTCGATGTAGTTGAGCTCGGCGGGGCTCAACGGCATCATCTCGCCCCAAGAGTCTTCCTGATTCAAGGGAGGGACAACCCATGGATCGGAATGTACTGTGATCATGTTAACGGAGGCGAGATTCGGAGGTGGGAGGGGAAAGACTCCCATTAGAGAGGGATCTTTAAATAATCCAGCACCCACACTCACTAGCGATTTAGAGGTATGCTCTACGAATGGCACATTCCCTTCAGAAGAGGAAGCGAAAAAGGACAGCTGGTCCACAGTGACGATTTTCCCTTGGTGAGGAAAGCGAACGACACGGAACAAAGAGGAAGCCACGGCCTGCATGGCATACGTCCAACTTCGTCCAAGGAGGAGGTTGTAAGTGAGATTAGCGTCAACGACTTCAACCTCGACCTCTACCGTTTTCCCTTCTAAAGAGATAGGCAATCGCGGGAGGATACCATATGGACGAGATTCTCTTCCGTCGAAAGCCTCTAGGGTGGTTGGAGACTGGCTCAGAGCAGGAGAACCAATAGCTTTCCAACAAGCAACCGACATAATGCAGGTTGAGGCACCTTCATCAATGACCGTACGATGAATCGTTTTGCCGTTGATGAGAACCTGTATAAGGAAGGCCACCTGGTGAGGCAATCTCGGCGTGAAACCTTCGAGATCAAAAGAGATTAAATCTGAATCTGCCGGGTCTATGCCACCAATCGCTGATAGTAGGGACTTCCTCTGAGAGGGGCATCTCTGGAGGACTTCTAATGCGGACATAGCAGACGGAGCCTGCGCTAAGTCCTCGACAATGCTATAATGCTGTGCAGCACGAGCATTGGGATTATAAGATGACTTCCTGAGTACACCTTTGGGAGGGGGTCGGGGGATCGTCTCAGTGCTGGGCCTTTTGATGTGAAGGGGACCAGAACTAGACGGAGGAGCGCTAGAGGGGACTTCCGGCTCCTTCCCTGCTGAAGATGGATAATCTTTTGCTCGAGTTGTAACATGGATGGGGATGGTTCCAGCCATGAACACCTGAGAACCGAACGAGGAAGAGGATTGAGAAGGATCTGCCACCTGATGCATCTGCTGGGACGGGAAAGGCTCTTTAAGCACAGCAGGGGACCCCGGAGCACCTTTCAAAAGCCGACTAACCTCGGACCGCCTGGGGCAATCTTTGGTGTAGTGATCCTCTTCGCAGATGAGACAAGGATACTTAGGCTTTCGTTTGGCTCCTTCCTCGGAGGGAGGTTTAGGAGGGTTCTGCTTAGGCTGTCCAGATTTATCTTTGGCCTTCCCTTTCTTTTTGCCTTTCGAGGATTTGTCTGCCGCGGTGGACTGAACGGCATTTACCTCGGAGGTATTCCCAGGAATGGATTGGCTCTGAGAAGCATTCTCGCTAGATGCATTTGGTTTCTGCTTCCCAGAATTTGCGGCCGATTTCTTAGATGGTGAATTTACGGAACCGATAACTCCATCAACAGAAGGCTTTGGTGGAGCTTTGGGTTGTCCGTGTCTCGGGGCATCTGGCAAATACTCATACAAGGTACCTGACTGAGAGTACACTAAATCCAGGTACTGAGCTCGCGCGATTGCTTGCTCCTCAGTTACACACGCCCCCATTGCGATATCTTTGGCAATTTTAGGGACAAAGGACGTGGTAAACCAGTCGGTCAGGAGTTGATCAGGGATCCAAAATTTAATCAAACGACGACGCCTTCTCCATTCATGTATATGATCGGAGATGTGTGTTGCCGTATCCTGTTTTAGAGACGTGAGAAGATGGGTCCCAGTCTCGTACCGAATGGGTAACTGAAAATGAGTTAAAAAGGCCATAGCCAACGAGTTAAAATCAAAAAACATGCTGCGATTGAGTTCGATGTACCATTTAGCAGCTGAACCAGTGAGGGTCCTTTGGAAGAGGCGAAGTCGGATAGAATCATCAAGCCATGAGTTAGATGAGCACCAAAGGTGATAAGTCATTACATGGGCCTGAGGATCCTCTCCGGCTTTACCGTCGAACTTTGGACAGTCACCTGGTATCTTGGTTGGAACCGGTGGCCAATATGGATTATGCAAAATAGGGTCGTTTGTTAACTTGGACACATCAGGTAGTTCCAACGTTGCCAGAAATGGTAGCTGCGGGTTGAAAGACATCTGTGGCTGCGGATTCGAGGCGACATTAGGGTTCCACCCAGATTGGGGTTGCCCCCACGAACTTTGTCCAGACGAGCCCGGCCCAAAAGAACCTGACGCGTAGGAATTTTGTCCCGACGGACCTGGTCCAAAAGGACCTGGCGCATAGGGAGTTTGTCCGTAGGAGTTTTGTCCGTATGGATTTTGGCCATATGCGGACGGCTGTCCCTGTGTCTGCCCCCCAGCTCCCCAAGTGTTAGCAGCTTGCCCGACAGGTTGACCGTATTGATAATTTTGATAAGGAGTAGCCTGTGGTTGCTGATAATTTTGATAAGGAGCATACTGATTTTTCCCTTGGGGTAGCTGGTAGCCAGATGACTGCTGGGTCCCATACGGAGCCTGGTAGGCAGGCTGCGTTTGGTATGGAGGTTGATAACCTGTTTGAGTTTGGGGCCCAGAGTAATGTCCTTGAACCGGCTGGGGTTGAACCATATGTCCCGAAGGTTGACTTGGTCGGATTCGAGATGGACCTGGTTGGCCAGCAGGGTAGCCTTGCTGGGCGCCAGGTTGTCCATGTGCCACCAAGGGTTGTCTTTGCGGAACGGATGGTCGAATCGGCTGGATAGCTGGTTGACGCCGAGGTTGGCCAGCTTGTCCAGTTTGACGATAAGGGGGGACACCGGGTTGATTTGGCTGTATAGACGGTTGGCCCGTTTGTCCCCCAGTGTGACCAAATTGAGGAGAGGGCTGGGCTTGCTGCATGGCGGGCTGCCCTCCTTGGTGTAAGGGCTGGGCAGAGGGTTGGTCTTGCTGTATAGCAGGTTGCCCCCCTTGTCCAGAAAGATTTGTGATTTGAGGGGTGGGTTGGCCCTGTTGAACATAGGGTTGTCCACCCTGCCCAGGGAATTGACCAGACTGGGCGGTAGGTTGGCCCTGTTGTAGATAGGGTTGTCCACCCTGCCCAAGAGGATATCCTTGCTGGACTGCTGGTTGATTTGGAGGATTGTAAACTGAGCCAGTTTGTCCAGAGGGGTACCCTTGCTGGAAACCGAGTTGGCCTTGTTGAAAAGGTTGCTCCGGTTGTCCAGTGGGTTGATTTTGATATGCATACGGCGGACCTCCAATGCCCATGGGTTGTTCCTGGTAAGGTTGACCTTGCGGGCCCCCAGATTGTCCTGGGTCAGGCAGGCCGTAAAGTGGTTGCCCCTGGGGGGTTTGCCCATAGAACGGCTGGCCTTGATTGGGTGGTCCTATGGGCTGCCTGGGAGGATCCCGGTTCCCTTTGAACATATGAGTAGCGTAATCGTACGTGATATTCAAGGGTTCCTCGTTTTCTTCGAAAGGGCGATGAGGGAGGCCCGAGATGCTTTCAAGGAACTCACCATTTTCATCATAGAAAAAGAAGGGACCTTCGTAATCCGGGTCCGTTATGGGTTCTCCATAAGCATCATATGGCCCTGATCCTGGAATTCCGCCAACAAAGGAACCAACTTGAGGGATTCCAGACGAGGAAACCGGTACAGCACTGACGACCGGAGTCGAACGTGCTACACAGACAGTAGGTTGAGTGGGAACTGAGGTGACGGGCGTGTTAAGCCCTGATGTAAGGGGTGTACTAAGGGGCTGCGAAACAAAAGGCCCAGTGGAAGCAGCAAGACTAGGATCCCATATAGTCGTAGAAGTCGTTCTAGCGGCATACCTATCCCTCACTGATTGGTATCGCGGAGGGAGGGGAGAGGAAGCCGGGATCGGGGTCTCGATGTCTGTGACCACGGGCGTCTCACCGGTGCTAGAAGCTGCCTCATCCATGTGGGAAGAAGACATTGGAGACGACATACCGAAAGGGGTACGAGGGGTACGGGGGGTATAATCGGGCTCCCAAATAGGATTCCAATCTTCTATGTAATCTTCGTCGCCTGGGGCACGTACGTTGATAGGCCGGATACTCGGAACAATGGGAAGAGTACCGCTTATAGCTGGTACCTCTGGAGCAACAGAGGACGGAGAACCTTGATCGCTTGGACCGGGAGTTGATAGGTCAGCCAGGATGACCAGACCCCTTAGAAAACCTAAAGGAAACTAACGATAAAACCCTACTCAAAACTATCGCACACAAGACCTAAAATAGGTGATGTTATCGTGGCCAAATTAATTTTAAGACACAAGAACCAAACTTGACCTTTTCATATTTCAGGAGTCGAGAAAAGGACGAAAAGATGACTCCAGTCTCCTTCGAATGTTTTATGAGCACGAAGTGACAAGACGCTCACAGGGACCTTTTCGTTTAGGGAGTCTGAAAAGGATCAAAAGTGACTGCTCTGGAATTCTAGGTAGAGGGTGTGCCAAACTCTTCGCAAAACCACAGAATACTTTTTAGGGTACGGGTGGTCAATCTTCGTGAATGCTGTGTTCACTGCATTGTGAATCGTAGGGCGGCCGACTCGGCTTCCTATGGATAAAGGATAAAAGCCTAGTGGGGTCTCCCTATATACGCGACGGTACGTGGGAGCACAGTCCGTGTTAGACCACTATCGAGTCACAGAAGGAGGAATCACCCAACCTAATGTGAAACAACAGTGACTATGTTTAAAGACGCCGGAACACGTCTCTAACCTAGACCTCTAGATATTTGCGTTTAGTTCCAATGCGTTTTTAGATTCATTTGGTTCATTTTATAGTTGATCTTGAGATTAAGTTTTCGATTTCAAGCTCTATCGTATGTTCGCTCACAATTACCTAGATGCAATCTATATGCCAAAGAATTCTGTTTTATTCGATGAATTCTAGCTACGAGAGGGCAAGAAATTTTCTATCAAACAAAACAAGTACAAGCAAACAAGCAACTTAATGCAACTAAAGGGAGGAAAGGAAACTTTTCTTTTGAAGATGCAAATCAATGAAATGTTCTTTTCCTTTTCAATTTTCAAAAGCAAAGCTACTAGTTTGATTTTCTTTCAGTGACACAAAGCATCTAAAGTAATTTGGAGGAACCGAAACACCAAGCAAACTACTTAATGAAAGCACACGAAGTTCCCAAAACATTCAACCAAAGCTTCCAAATCAAAGGAAAACAAAGGTCTGCACGAGCTATGTAATCTAAACTCTGTAAGACAAGCAAGGATTGCAAGCAAGGAGGAAGCGAAAAGAAACCACTTGGAAACACAATCCAAAGCACTCCAACAATCACTGAACAAGTGCATGAACAGATTTGAACTTGGCTGGTCGAATAAACAAACTCCCTACGGTAGGCTTGACACACACGCAACCTCTAGATGTCCTAGAGTTAGAGCGCGAAATCAATAGAAAAAGGCAAACACCCGAAGGACGAAAGTCACAACCAGTCAACTAGAGACACAACACAATCCAGCAATTGCAAAAGTGATGGTGGGAACACGAACCAAGCAGCGAAAGCAAAAGGGAAGGTATTTGCAAACTTAAAACTGAGCAAAAACGAAACCTTATGGAAACAAGCTTCGCAATCAAGCAGTTCAGAGTTCAAACAATGAAAAACAAGTCATCAGACAGGAGGAGAGAAGAAGGGAAAGTCACAGTAAGAGGTTCAGGAGGCCAATTTGGTCAAAAATGAATTTTACAGGATCAGCGCGGGTAGCCTTCAGCAACTCGGCGCTGACAGGGGGAGGCCTGTAGCAACTTTGCGATGTCAGCGCGGAAAGACAGGAATAAAGCGCGTTGTCTCGGAAAAACGAGGTCAGCGCGGAAAGAAAACACACAGACGCGATGACAAGAAACACAAAGAAGCAGGGGCGCGATGCCAGCACGGAAGGACACGAATAAAGCGCGATGTCTCTGAAAACGAGGTCAGCGCGACTGTTAGACGTACAGGCGCGATGGAAAGAAAACCAAAGAACAGGAACGCGATGTCAGCGCGACTGTTTGGAATTAAAACGCGCTGAGCGCAAAAAACAAGCAAGGCCAAACTAAAAACTTCCCAAACCAAATCAAGAGCTCCTTAACAATAAAGATGCTTCCCAGAAACGCCCAGAAAGTTCATAAGCAAAAAGACAATCCCAAAAACTCGAAAAGAGATCAATCAAAGCCAAACACAAAAGTGGACTCAAGAGACAAAAAGGCTGATCCCCAGCGGAGTCGCCAAATTGTTGGAGAGGTAAATCCCCTCTACGGATAGAGGCGATCCCTACTAGCCCAGCAAGGGTCTAGCAACAATCACACAATGCTGCTACGCATGTTCCTAGTTACAATTGAACAAGAGGTAAAGAGCACCTACTTGGATTCCTGCGCTGTCGTTTGACGAAGAGATGTTGCCTTCGCTCCTCCGCTTTGGCTGGTCACAATCCTCCGCGATCTCCGCGAATAGATACCTGCACACACGAAGGGGAAACAAACACAAGCGTAAAATCTAGTAAAAGCAACTATACATCAGTCAGAAAAGATGTAATTCACATTTAACCATTGCATAGACAAATGAGAATGGAACAATAATAGCAGTCATCTATTATTAATCAGAATAGAGAAGAGTACAACCAAATGTTCTGACATCGGTAACCTTCTCAGGAGGGGCCAGTCAGCATGTATCTCAAGCATTCACCTTTGAGGATGATTCTCCCAAGACAAACAACTCTCTCTCTCACACAAATAACACAAAACAACCTTCCCTAAGCAATCAATCACTTCCACACCTAGCACACCACACCTATAGCAGCAATCTGAGCACTACAAGCTCTGCACAATCCAAGCTATTCCAAGCTAAGTCTAACTAGCTGCTCATGGTAATGGTGGAAGTTTATATAGGAGAAGGAGTCTCCTAAAAGGGTGGAAGGATGAGCTTATCTTTGAGGGAAATGGTTGCAAAAGGTCGAACAGTCATGCCATAGAAAGGAGTCGATGTTCACAAAGCTAACAACCAAGCCTGGAGTTATCTGGAAGGCTGGTTGTTTGAACGGATTCGCCCAAACTGGATCAGCGCGGATAATGAGGAAACTGTCGCGCTGTCGGCGCATCTCAATAACTGGGACAGTCGTGTCAGCGCGGAAGAACACGGGAAAGGTGCGATGTTCACTAGCGCGGGAAAGGGATGTTCTCCCGCGCTGGCAGCGCGCGGAATGCACTATGGAGCGCCAGTCATCGCGGGTATTTTTCTAACAGACGCGCTGATGCATAAAACTTTGGAAAAAGGGGGTTTAGGGCTAGTTCAGAAGGCATGAAGCTTAGTGATTGACACAGCAGGGTGACTGTCAGGAAGGCAGTGACAAATTACTGTGTAACAGATGATGCAACTAGGAAAACCTAGATTTATCGTATTCGAAATAAATCTAATGTATTTGATACTTTAAAGAAATGGAAAGCTTTGGTTGAGAATGAGATAGGAAAGAATATGAAGTGTCTCAGATCAGATAATGGAGGTGAATACTGGAGCAAAGAGTTTGATAACTATTGTTCAGAGCATAGAATCCAGAGAGAGAAGACAGTTCTAGAAACAGCACAAGAAAATGGCGTGTCAGATATGATGAACAAGACAATCATGGAGTGTTCAAGGATTTCCCTTACAATTTTAGGCAGATGTTGTAGATACTATTATTTATTTAATAAACAAAGGGCCTTTATGCTCCTTGTATGGTGGTATTCTAGAGGAGGCATGGATAGGTAAAAAGGTAAACTACTCAATTTTAAAGACTTTTGGTTGTGAATCCTTTGCCCACATCAAGAAAGAAAATATAAAAAAATCTTGGGGAAAAATCAAATAAATGTACCTTTATAGGATATGGTGTTAATGATTTTTGTTATCACTTATAAGATTATGGAAATCACAAAAGCATTAGGAGAGGATATGTCATTTTCAATGAAAAGGTTTGGTATAAGGATCAAATGCAGGGAAATAAATAAGAAAAGGAAAACAAAGAATACAAAGTGCTTGATGAGATCACTGAAAAAGTAAAGCTACCCGAAAATCAAAATGATAAACAACCACAACAACAAAAACAATAATCAAAACAACAACATTCACCTTAAACACCTGAAAGTGGTGTTAGAAGATCTACTAGGATAAGTAGACCCCCTGAATGATACTCTCCTTCATTATATTATGTATTGTTGACTGATTCTCATGAACCGGAAAGATATGAAGAAGAAATGCATGTAGAAACATGAAAGAAGTGGGAGCAAGCCATGGAAGAAGAGATGGAATCCTTGATGCATAAATAGAATTGGGACTTAATCTATTTTCCTACAGGTAAAACAACATTTCATGACAAATGGGTTTACAGGTTGAAGGAAGAATATGGATGAAAATTGAGTTATAAGGCTAGACTTGTGGTGAAGGGATTTGCACAAAAGAAAGGTATAGACTTTGATGAATTTTTTTCTCCTGTTGTTAAAATGACTTCAATAAAAACTATTTTAAGTCTAGTGGTAGCAGAAGATTTTCATCTTGAGAAGTTAGATGTAAAGACAACCTTTCTCCATGGGAATTTGGAGGAAGAAATATATATGCAACAACCACAAGGGTATGAGGTCAAAGGGAAGGAGAAGTTAGTGTGAAAATTGAAGAAGAGCTTATCTAGCTTAAAATAGGCTCTGTTAAATGCTAAATCCTAAATTCTCACGATTCTTCTATAGTCTAGTGCGATAAATCATATTGGCTTTTGGAAAATATTGATTAATTCTTGGTCATTAACGATAATCATTTTAGATCTGGAATTCTTTGCATGCCGCAGTGTTATTGTCACTTTTTCATCACATATTGAAAATCGATCTGGATAGCTTGTTTTATTGATGGTTAATTCAAATATAGAAGGCACTGGTCTATAATTGTTTCTATCTTCTGGTCGTGACTTTTTTACTTTGGTGTTTAATCTATCAATATGATTTAATCATTTAAATTCATCAAGTTATCCATCATTAAAATCTCCTAGAGTTTTTTTTTCATAGGCTATCCTCATCTATTCACCTAAGGACTACCCCCCTTGACTTACCTAGGAGAGAGTCTAAACGGAGTGAGTAAGGATCAAGAGTGACAACCCTTACTCTGAGCATTGTCGCACTGCCTAGACACTTTGTGTGACAACAGGTTCCAATGCAGTGGTATCTAAAAATTAACAAGTATATGTATGAACACAGTTATACTAGATGTCACTCTGACCATTATGTTTATATTAAAAATAAAAATGATGTCAACTATATTATATTGTTATTGTATTTAGATCACATGCTTGCTGCAGGGTCTATCACGAAGGAAATAAATGTGCTCAAAGGAAAATTGGAAAATTCATTTGCAATGAAGGATTTAGGTGCTGCAAAAAACAAGTCCTTGGTATGAGAATAAATATAGACTTGAAAAATTGCAAATTGGTATTTTCTCAATGTGAATACATAGAAAACGTGTTGGAAATATTTAATACGCAGAATGCAAAACCAGTTAGTACACATTTGTCTAGCCATTTCAAACTAAGTAAGGAGATGTGTCCCAAGACTCGGTAAGAGATGGATTATATGTGTAAAGTTTCATATGCATCAACGATTGGAAGCTTAATGTATGTAATGGTCTGCACAAGGCCTGATATTGCACATCTAGTGGGAGTTGTAAGCAAGTATATGAACAATCCATCAAAAGAGCATTGGATGGAAGTAAACCGGATTCTCAGGTATTTGGGAAGTACCACAAATCAAGCATTATGCTTTGGTGGTTCAAACATTTCTCTATAAATATATGTTGATGTAGATATGGCAGGTGATAAAGGTAATTGGAGGAGCACCACAGGGTATGTGTTTATTGTAGGTGGAACAACTGTTAGTTGGATTTCAAAATTTCAAAACATTGTTGCAATTTCAACAACAAATGTAGAGTGTGTTGCTTCTACAGAGGCTAGCAAAGGAATGGTTTTGTTACAAAGGTTTATGGATGAATTGGGAAAGAAGTAGGAGATGGTAAGGTTATAAAGTGAAAGACAAAGTGTCATTCATCTTGCAAAGAACTCAACATTTCATTCCAATACTAAACATATAGAGCTCAAGTACCATTTCATACAGTTAGCGTTAGAAGATGGACAATTGAAACTGGAAAGATACATACTAGCCAGAATCCTGCAGATATGCTAACAAAGTTGTAACCATGGAGAAAATGAGATTTTGCTCAGTTTCAATTGGTCTTCAAGAATGATGATGAAGATGAAAACAACCAGGTCCAAAGTGGAAGTATTGTCCAACAAGTGAAGCGGAGATGGAGTTGATATAATTAGTCTCCAAGTGGGTGATTGTTGGATGTGGAGATTGATTATATTCCTGATTGAGACGTCTTCTTTAGCCACATTTGGATCCTAATCCCTGACATGGGGGTGTGGGGTGGCTTCCCCCCCCACTATTGTTGCTTGGGGGATCTAATAAATGAAAATTTGCTTTGTAACTATTATAATTTCATAGTCAATCTGGGTCGTTCATTAGGTGTATGATCTAACTGTAGAAGTTATATTAATTTAGGTTTTTTTCCCTTTAAGTAAACCCTCGGTTTATATGCAGGAATTTTATTTTGAATGGGTATTATTGTTTTAAGTCAGATAGAGAGAGAGAGGAGGTTGTGTGAGAGCGAAGAGGAAATTACAATGGATATGTTTTAGGTTGTATCTTTTCATTTTGTTGGATAATATAAAAGGAAGGATTGAATGCTTCTATGTGGATGGAATCCAAATTGGGTGAACAACAGATATCTATGTCTCTCTTGTTCTGTAATTTTTTGTATTTGTGTTTCCGCAATATTTTTTGGATTTAATTGCTCCATTAATTAATTTATAACACTTCCATGCACTTTAACTTGCTATATTGCTCGATCTCGGAGCATGAGATTCTTCCACTATAAAGTGCATTGAAGCTCTGACTAGAACTCTCCCTCTAGTTCCAACTTCCATCTTTATAATGGATTCATGATGATCTTCCTTCTTGTTATCCACTGTTGCATAGATACAAGGAATGCTATGACCTACATCCCCAACTATCTACGACTCATTAGTACTATAGATCTAAGGCTTGTCACACTTACTCTGTGCAACTTTTATAAAAATGGAAATCCTTCTTATGATGATTTATACCATAGGTTCAACACCACAGTGGTTCTCTTCCATTGCCTTTATTCTGCTGCTCCATAACATGACACCCTCGTCCTTTCTCAACTACATTAAACTTTTTGTAAGGTGCCACATTTTCCTTGTCGCTCGCGTCCTGAGGTATTCCTCACTTCTTAAGCCACTATACTTTAGTATTCTCATTCTATTTCAAATCAGACTTGAACTCAGGCTTTCATTTTGATTGCTCAAAATAATGCTTCATTGTTTTTGTTGGACACCTAATCCTAAATGGGTTAGTGTGGAAGCCGAATAGACCAAAGCAGTCCAAGAGACCTTGGGATCTGAAACCCAAGAGTCACATGTTGTACTATAAATGTATATCTCATGTTAATAAAAAATGTATTGCATGTTTTATCTTTCATATTGTCTTTGTTGTCCATGTGTGTTTAACATGGTATCAGAGCTGGTACGTTCATAACCTTCTCAATATTGTGTAAGCCACTTGTTTTTGTGGCCTGTGTAAACCAACGCTTCTATGTCTTAATGAGTTTTTTATGGTCCATATCTGCAAATTAGTTGGAAGTCGTTGAACTCGTATATGTTTGGAAGTTTTTATGGTATATAAAAATCATTAAGTGGCGTATTGTGTTGAGAGTGGAACCGTATACAGTGCATGTTTCCTGTGCACTAAAAACTGAAACTTGAAGGGGTTGTATTCCTTTATTTGGGCCAGCATGCATTATGTCATAAATAATTAGTTCTGAAATTTTTGATCTGTGTCAGAAGTGTTTCAACACTGCTGCGCTACTGTGTTATAACGCCTCTGTTGATTTCTTCACCTCCCAACGCTCCTTGTAACTACTCTCTGCCTTGACAGAAAACATGTCTTTGATTCCTTGCAATGTGCACCCTGCTCTTCTACGCTGTCATTCTGACCTGACATTGAAACGCTTGAATTCTCCTGCTCTGACGCTTCCACTGGCCTGAATGCTTCTCCTGTCGCTGCTCTCTGCATACAAAACGCTCCTCTCTGTGGCCATTCATATAAGTGGAAGGTAGACTCATTATTTCATCAAATTATACTCGGTCACCTCAGTAAAATATTCGTCAGCTCCGGGATTTCCTCATCCCAGGCAAATCTTGTCGTAGAATTGCGGTCTTCCCACCTATAACCGTGGAAAGCTAGCCAGAATCTTTCCGCCGCCGTTTGCGATGTGAAGTTTATAACAGCATATTGCGGTTGTTGTTGCAGAAGTTGCGGATCGCTATGTATTGCTCGAGCATTATATATTCTTAGGGAACTTGAAATTGACCTTAAAGCAGTGAGAGGTAACCAAATGCTGAAGCGTTTGTAGATCAACTCCTGGCGGGATGTTTTTCCATAATCACGGTCGTATATCTTGATAAATTGTTCTGTAGAACACCGGCGTATTGAACGAACGGATTTGCCATGGCTATTAGTTTTTGACTGTTTTGATATTCGGGCAATCCCTGGTTAAAATATGGGCAATAAAAATAGACAAAGCCAGCTTCCTTGAAATTGTGAAGGTGGCAGATCTCAAAACAGTGGACTCAATGATAACCAGAAGCCCTAGCCCTGTGATAGTGAGGCTCAAATAATTTGCAAATACATGACACCCTCTTTTACGTCTTAGTGCAATAGAACAGAGGGCTTAAGGCTTTCTGCCGCAGTGAATCTCTGTGAGGATTTAATGTCGATTCCCTCTGAGTCCTAGCCCTGTTCTTATTATGACTACTCTGCTTGGCAGCAGCATAACAAAGCCCATGAATACGGCGTGTTCCCTGTTTTAAGAGCTTTAGTCCTGGTCGACATTGATGCTGATCCCGAATGGATACGAATGAAGTTGAATATGAATGAAGAATAGAGGGCGCAGCAGTTTTCATCATCTTATTCTGCAAATCCAGACTCTTTGAACATTGTTGTCAATCCAAGTCAGACTATTCCAGCCCATTGCTTTGCTTGAAGATACAATATGAAATTGTATGGTACTTTAACTTGTCCGAGGAGGAAAATATCCCTAGCGGTGACAATAATCGTAGTTGTTTGAACCTGTACTCCAAAAGACGTTGGTCATTGCGTTTCTGACAAACGTGCATGTTCCATGGTATGTTAAGTTGAATAGTTGAACGCAATATGCTGGTTATATGGTATGAATACCTGCATTGAATGATCAAACCTGCTCTTTTAATCTATGTACATTGGTCGTTGAGTATGTATGTTAGTTTGGCATAAGCGTTGGTTGGAGAAATATTGGTGGACATGCAGGCATAGTTTTTCTCAGAATTTGTTATCTTGGATTCGAATTCTCTATTCTCTCTGAGCATGAATACGTAGCGTCCATAACGCATTGAACCGTTGGCTCCCAGTGTTGTTCGAAGAATGATGGCTTAATTCATTTGATATACAAACCCTTATCTTCGATGTATTGATATTGAGCCGGTTTCAAAGATTTGTCATAAAAATGGTGTATTGGTTTGTATAGATTGTACTTTTGCAACGCCTGTTAACCAGAAAGCGTTAGCACTCTGCGCAGATGTTGTATTCCATTCGGTAACTAAATATATTGCAGGTCATAATGATGTTCTTGCAGGCAGTTTGAGTGGTTCAAACAAGGTTATTGGCACAGTACGTGCTTTGCACAATGTCTTGGGAGGTGTATTAAGTCCAAATGCAGCATACTTGTTTCTTCGTGGCATAAAGACCCTGCATCTTCGTGTACATTGTTGCTGTAGGGCTACACGAAGTTCTTAAAATGATACACTCCTTTTTAAAACGCTGCTCTTAAACATCTATTTTTTGGATTTGCGTTCGTGGTATCAAACTGCATTTGAACTGCTTTTGAAGTGATATATATACGGTGATATATATTGGTAGCATGGTTATATACAGTGATATATATTGAATGCGCTGTTTTAATATTGAATGTGCACTGTTTTAAATATTGAATGTGCGCTGTCCAGTGGTATTTGAAACTATCATATGATCCTGCCATTAGTAGTTTTTCTTCTCGACTTTTGCACATTTGCCAAGAACTTGGGTGTCTATAGACTATACATATCATTGTCAGCGTTAGTAGAGGAGGAAAAGCGATATCTACCCATGCCTTCCACAAGGATTCAAATTTGATATGACAGTATTGACACATTATTCTTTGAAAATGCCTATGATAAAGCATCTATTGAGTTGGTACTGTTGACATTATTGATCTATAGACATGTATTGATGAAGTGGAGTATGATTTCACATTCTAGGGTTTCAGAGATAAGTCTTGCATTACCAAGTATTATTGACTGAATACGCTGATGGATAGACTCTGATGATGATGTTGAATTGACGGGCTAAGTGTTATGTCACAGAGCTTGACATTCCTTGATTCCACTGCTGTATAAAGAGTTTGGTGAGCTGATTGTAATCTTTTATGTTGCATGCTCCTCATTTGCTCACATTTATAAAGGATATTGCAATGACATTAAATTGTGAGTGATTGTTGCTGGTTGATAGTCATGATCAGTTTCTTTAATGTATAAGATGATGAAGGAAATGACCAGACTTGAAGATGCATTAAATTTACTGAATATCCTAATTCATTCCACTATTGATAGGACAGTCAAAATCAGTAAGGATTTTCTCTCAGAAATTCAAACATGTCTACAAAATGCACAGGAAAAGATTGATTTTTTGCAGCTTGAATCACAGCTACAGCAAGAAGAGCTACATCAAAAGAGACATCATTCTGAACCTGTTCATAACATTGATACAACCACCCATCAATAGCAAGACAATAATGTTACTGTTCATTCCAATAAAGTAGTATTTGTACATGCAGATGCAGAAACTCAGTCTGCACTTCGCTATCCCATCATCAGACCTTGGGAACTGCTTGTCCACAACAAGCACAGAACTGGTCTTGGATATGACAAGGACTTGTCCTTTCATATTCCAGACTACTCAAAGCCCATTCAGTTTGAGAGTGCTGGATTTATTCATGACAGTTCACCTGCTCCTCATGACAGTGCGCCTACTCCTCATGACAGTTCAGCTTCAGCTGTTCCAGACTCTGCCCCTCTTCCACAGCAGCAGCAACAACAACAACAACAACAACAACAGATCATAAAATGCCAACACTGTGACCGAGTTGGCCATCTGAAAGATCACTGTTTTGATCTTCATCCATGTGAGCATTGTCATAAAACTAGCCATTCTTCACACAGATGCTTCAAAAACAAACGTCCTGCAAGAACAAAGATTCATCTTGGATGGATCGCTTCTTGGCAATGGGCATCAACAGCCAAGAAGATATTCCAAACACATGTCAGAACTTGTTCCAGAGTATTGAACAGTCTTGCAGTTGAGTTTTCTCCATCATCTCACCTTGTATCTGACAGGGGGGGAAATGATGGTCATCTACAAGCTTCAAAGTCACATCAAGCGAGCCTGAGCCACAACCTGCCACACCAGTTTCAGAGTTGTAGCCAGAGACAAAGATGCCCTTGAGCATGCCTTCAGTTGGAAATCTGGGACACTTCCTCTAGCAAAAGACTTCAGCTTCTTGCCAGTTTTGGAAGAGTTCCAGGAACAAAATTGAGAACACTTCCTCTAACAGAAGACACCAGCTTCTTGCCAGTTTTGGAAGAGTTCAAGGAATTGCATTAAGCATTCCAGAGTTGTTGGTTATCCTTAAACCATCACAGGTTGAGACTTCCCTTTTCAGGTTGAAGTTTTACCTTTTATGCGGGGTGAGACCTCCCTTTTATGGTTGAAGGTTTCCCTCTTTAAAACAATAGGATCACTTCCTCTAGCAGAAAACTTCAGTTTCTTGCCAATTTTGGAAGAGTTCCGGGAAATGCACTAAGCATTCCAGTTTTGGTGGTCATCCTTAAACCACCGCCCTTTTTACCAACATTTCATAGAGCACATTCAGCCTAGTGCTGCCATGCATATTTGCACATTTTGTATTACAGCTCTCTTCTTGGACTCATACATAACCCTTTGGATTAAGGGGGGGAATGTTGGACACCTAATCCTAAATGGGTTAGTGTGGAAGGCGAATAGACCAAAGCAGTCAAAGAGACCTTGGGATCTGAAACCCAAGAGTCACATGTTGTACTATAAATGTATATCTCATGTGTTACACTAAAAAATGTCACCATGGCTATTTACAGTCAGTATGGCTCAATCAACAGTCATACTACCCTTTTGAGCAAGTCTTAGGCCTCTGCTATTCATGTCAAAATCCAAGAAAGAGAGAAAGTCCTTGTAAAATATGTTTATCTCTGGGTACGCAGGTTCTCTCAAGCCTTGCCTGCGGGTACGCACCTTTTGTTCACAAGGTCTGCATCCAAGGACGCTCTGTATCTTAAGGGGCAGGTGCGTCCCTCTGAAAAGGTTAAAATGCGCGAGTTTCATTTCAAAAACTTACTTGTGGTCACTTCTAGAGCTTTCTAGAAGGTTCTTGGATGAATATTGAGCGCCTCCAGATGGTTCATGCACTCCTATCAAAGAGGAACTTATCCCATCAATAAGGGAGTGATCCCATCCAAAGAGGGGACTATCCCATTGATGGTGGACCTGATTAACTTCCTCTTGAGCACTATAAAAAGAAGCATTGAGCCAGAAGGAAGAAGGTTGAAAGCTATAGATTTCTAAGGGTAAATGCTGCAGGAATTAGGACTCCCATTTAGAAGTTTGTGAGGAGAGATTGTCACCCTTACTTGTTCTACTTGGAAGTGGGTGAGCTTTGTCAAAGTAGAGGAAGACTCTTGTGGACCCTGGAAGGAGCTTGCACAACACCAAGGCTCAGGTTGTAATGGTTCCTTTTGATTACCTTTAATGCAAATTGGTCCATTCTTCTCAATAGCTTGTTGTTAATGGGTTATTTCATGTACTCCTTGGTCTATATGTTGAATATGCTTTGTTTTATGTTATAATCAGGTGCTATTTAATTGTTTGAACTGTTGGTGATTGCAGGTTTTGGAGAACGGGAGGAGCTCATCCAGATCAACAAAGCTTGGACTTCTACAATAGCGTTTGGACAGAGGTAAGAACGAAACACCTTGATTTCTCATATCATAATGTATGTTTAGGGAAGGATAGCTCCAGTTTGTTTTGTTTGTCATTAGAATGTCTTAGACTTCTAGGAAGGTCAGCTGTGTCCGCACCCTTGACCGATTCCGTGTGACAAATTGGCGACTCCGCTGGGGATAGTTTCCATTAATGAAAAGAGTCCTTTCTTTTGTTTGAACTTTGCTTTGAGAAAATTGATTTCTTTTTCTGGTTTTGGCTCTGTGATCTTGTCTCTGGGTGGGTTAGCTTAGGATTAGTTTGATTTTTGGTTTTCTTGAGTTTTTCAGTAGGACGCACCCTCTGAGTGCTGCACAGTGCGTCCCTGAACGCACTTTTGCTGTGTGCACAGAGCGGGCCCGCACCTGTGCTAACGGGTTGCCTGCGTCCCCTGCCAAAATTTAAGAAAATTCCATTTTTTACCTTTTTTGCTCTTAGATTTTGTTTTTTCTTAGTTTTTTCTGCCCAGATTCATCAGTCCCTTGTCCAAAATCTTCACCTGAACTGGTTTCATTAGTATTAAGTGTTTTAGTGGATTTCGTCGAAGTGTAAGCCCTAGGGTTTGATTTTGAGTAGATCTTGTAGTGACTTTAGCGGTAGGAATTGTCAAAGCCTTAGATCTCTCTGGTTTTGTCAACTTTCTAAGAAGTCAGACCTGTTCTAAAAGCCTACCTATAGAAGTAACTTACCATCAAGTTGTCTTTTGGGCCATTTTCGAAGTACTTGTTATTTAAGTCTTGAATTCCATTTTACGAAAAGAACAAAAAGATTTGAATTTTGTTTTGGCTAGTCTTTTGATTCTGCATTAGCTAGCCCTTGATTTGCTTTTGATCAAGTAAAACATCCTAGAATCGCCTTTATGAGCTTTTGCCTTGTTAGTTTTACTTAGAGTAATCTCTTTTTTGGTTTGCTTGTGAGTTAAAATTTCATAATTTTATAGCTTTTGAGATTGTTTTTGTTAAAGGTAGGTTTACATGCTTTATTGAAAATAGAAAATACAAAAATATCTCCTTTGAATAGTTTTGTTTCAAGTAGCTTTAAAAGTTTTTGAAAGAAAAAGAGTTTTTCGTGCAAGTAAAGAGTGGTTATGTTTGTATGCTCGAAAAGAAAAAAGAGAATTGTTTCTTTGATTGTCTTTTCTAAAGAAGTTGTTTTCTCTAAAAATTGCATTCTCTCAACTCTTTTAGTTAAAGATTTTCATTGAAAAAGCAAAAGTAGTCTAGATCATCTTAGGTGCATCTTTATAGTGGTTGGAGTCGAGTCTATACACCATCGGTTTCACTTCCATCACCTTGTGACTTTAAAGAACAACCTTAAAAGTAACGCTTAAAGTAAAATTGAACTAGTAACTTTTATTTTCTAGGGCTCTAAAGCACCAACATAGCTTAGGCTAGTGTCTTGGAATAGGTGAGTACTTAACTCTCCAAGGCAGTTAAACAAACAAGTAGTCGATCTTGTGATAGAATCAAATCCAATTGTTACATTTACACTTTGGGAAAGCTCCTCTTAAAGGAGAAGCACGAGCTCGTGTCCGAACCAGTGAGGGGATCATTCCCCCCTCGTTGGGAACGACGCCAGGCAGTACGTATTACAAACGGTAAACCTCGGATTAACCATTGTCGAGGAGCCAGGGGTCACTTATCGGTAAACCTTGGATTACTGTCAAGGAGCCGGTAAGGGGATTGAGCTTGCTACTCTGCCCTTGCGTGCTGTCGGAGTTTAGACTGTTCCCCCAGGTGTACTTGTGGCCGTTGGTAACCTTAGTGACCATAATCTCTAGGATTCTACCCAAGGTGACGGTGGAGGGAAGGTCCCACTGTACCTGGAGCAGACGTCGGCTATACTCACTTGGATTTTCTGGGGGGTTCACTTCACTTCGAGACGGTTAAAGTGGAGGAACTTGGTCCAGTCTATTCATTAAGCAGGTTGTCGGCGTAACTGTTCCACCCGCCATTTCTGTACTGAATCCTGCGAGGTTGGACCTAATCACCAACTAGCGCTTTTGGTCCGGAAGATACTGTTTGTGTTTGGTTTGACGCTCTAGATTCTTTAGGCGTGTGATTCAATTTGTTTGGTTCTTTAGAGGCTTTAGGTGGTTTGATTTGAAATTTTATTTTGTTTTCGTGTGTAGTAGTTAAAAGTTTTAGCTGTGGCGGAATTACCGAGACAGTCCCGTAGAATTCGGGGCCAGTCTCCTGAAGTTGTTTCTGTGGCCGAATTGTTGAGAAGATCCCGTAGACTTAGGGGTGAACCTCCTCGAGACGACCCCAGTAATTTAGAAGGTTTAAAGGTCCTTGTAACTCCTCCTAGTGGCAGTAGAGTAGGTTCACCTGAAGAAGGAGAATCTTCCTTGGTAGTCCATCCAGATTACCAAAGTTTAGAGACAGGTTATAATCCCGAAGCTGTTACAGTTTCTGAACTTGTTGGTATTTTTCGTCTGCTAGCGATACAGGCGAAGAACCAGAAATATCCGAACCTGTTACTCTGACTCCTAGTGTTCCTGATTCACCGAGAATAGAAAGAATTATCACCGAAAATCTTCCTGTTGGTTTAATTGCTATAGAAGAACTTGTTCCAGAGGAAGAAATAGGCGTCTCTGATCCTGAAGATCAAATTACCCTTGATCTAAGGGAGCGTGAATCCATCTTTTACAGTCCTCCTAGAAGTACTACTTGGTACCTCTCATTAACCAATTATTTAGACAACTTTGGTTTTTCCACACCTCGAACTCCTTTTCCACCTAGAGGAATTCATACTCCTGTAAATATGTCTGGTCAGTCATCTGTGTTTACACAAAGTCCTGAATCTTTTTTACATGGCGGTCCTTCTGTTCCTACTGGGTATCAATCTCTTTCTGGTACCTTTGCGGGAGCATCTCCTCAACCCATTGATCATGGGTTATTAGTTGGAAACAGTGGTAATGTACCATTGAGTGTAGGAGACATTTACATGATGTCAGGTTCAGTTCCCGTTACCCAACCTCAAGGTGGCCAATTACCGCCTGGGGGGCAACCTTCGTTAATGCCTGGGGGGCAACCTCAAGGTACTTCATTCGTGTCTGGGGGGCAACCTCAAGGTCAGTATGCTCCTATGGGGCAATACATACCTCAAGGTCAACCCCAGCCTCAATATGTACCCCAAAGTCAACCTCAGTATCAATATCAACCTCAAGGATGGCAACCTCAAGGATGGCAACCCCAAGGGTATCAACCCCAAGGGTATCAACCTCAAGGATACCAACCTCAAGGTCAAGGTCAACCCCAGTACCCGTATTTACCTCAAGGTTATCAACCTCCGGGTCAATACTCTGGTCAAAGTTATCAACCACCTCAAGGGCAATCATATGGGACTGCACCTTACAATTATCAACCCTATCCTCAATCCGGCTATGGATCTCAGTATCCTCAACCTGTTATGGGTCAATACCCTGGAATGTTAGTGTGGGATCCGTCACAGGGTCAACAGATGTTGCAACCAAGTATACAGTCGGTACCTCAAGCAGGACAACCTGTAGTTCCTGGTCCACCCCAGCAACCGCAACCTGTCCAGTCAAGTGTTCAGACCCCTGTAACTTCGGTAGTTACTCAGCCGCCAGTTGCACCTGGTACTCCATCTCAAACGGCTGCAGCAACTACCGCCACATCTACCATACTTACTTCTGGAGTATCGGCAGCTCCGGTTTCTACTGTCCCTGTAACCACTCCTCAGACATCTGTACCGTTGTCTGGATCTACGATTCAAACCACAGTCCAGATGCCTGTAGGCCAACCTGGTATAAGTACGGTTGTTACTACTCAACCTCAATTTGTTCAACCTCCGTACCAGGGACAGTATCAACCTGGGCAAGCTGCCCAACAACCGGTTTACCAGTATCAACCGTATCCTGGGTACACTTATCAACAACCTCAGCAACCCCAGTACGGTCCGGTTAATCCTGGTTTTCCAGGAGGATATAATATCCCAAATGCGACTCCTGTTCCTAGTTATCCTGGATATCCTCCTCCTGGGGCCGGTATTGTGACCCAGAGTTTTAGAGATCCTAACCGGCAGTTACCGTTTATCGCAACTTTGGATTTACCAGACTTGACGCGCCTAACGAACGATCCAATTCAATATCTTCCGTTCTGGCCGTCAATGCCAAATAAGTTGCCCAGCGATATACCCAAGTTCGAAGGTAAGTCTGGAGAGGATCCGTCCAATCACGTGATGACTTACCACCTCTGGTGTGCTTCAAATTCCATCTCGGATGATTCGATCCGTTTACGTCTTTTTCAGCGTACACTCATTGGTCTCGCGGCCAAGTGGTACATTGAGTTACCACGGGCCTCTTTTTACAATTTTAGCCAGTTAGCTACTTCGTTCTTAACTCATTTTCAGTTACCAGTCAGATACGATAACGGTACAGAGTTATTAACTTCACTAAAACAATCGACCTCCACGTATATTTCAGATCACATCCATGAGTGGAGACGTCGAAGAAGACTAGTGAAAGTTTTTATCCCGGACCAAATCTTAGCTGAATGGTTTGTTAAATCATTATTACCAAGAATTACTGAAGATGTAGCTAAGGCCGGAGTAGTTACTGAGGAGCAAGTCATTGCTCAGGCACAATACCTTGACTTAGTTTACACGCAGTCGGGTACATTACACGAGAAGATTCCGGATCTTCCAAAGTCGAACCAAATCGCTGCTGCTCCTTCGGGATCTCATGCCGCTGATGGTATGATTGGTATCGTGACTACAAAGAGCAAGAAGAAGTCTTCCAAGGCTTCAACTACTCCTATTATCACTTTGCCCGATTCCCCGACAGGAGAGTCTTCTCCTGAACTTACCGCCGATATTCACGCTGTAGAGTCATCTACGGCCAAATCAAAAAACGGTGGGAAGAAGAAAGGAAAGAAGAAGGCTAAAGCAGACAAGGCTCCAAAGGAGAAAACTGAAAAGTCGGAAACCAATGACGAAAAGCGCAAACCTCGATATCCTTGTCTCATTTGTGAAGAGGATCATTTTACGAGAGACTGCCCTCATCGGGCCGAGGTAGTGAAAATAGTCAAAGGTTCTCCCACTCCTGCTGTGTTAAAAAATCCATTTCCAGAGCAGGAAAATAAGATGATAGGTTCTTCCTCGAATGCCAGTGAAGAACCCATTTTGATGATGTCTCATGTGAGGATTGCGACTCGATCGCAAGATTATGGTAGTAAGAATCCTGTTGATGGCAAAGAAGCAGAATCTTCTCACTCTAACCCATCAACCTCAGCTCCTGGTTCCGATCCACTACAGATCGAGAAACCTAACCCAGACTTAGTAATTAAACCGCCCGCCAAGGGTGTACTTCGAAGGTCTGCTTTCAATCCACATGCGAGAGCGGCCCAGAATTACAACATTGTTGAGGACTTAGCTGTTTCACCCTCAGCAATGTCGGCGTTAGAAGTGCTGCAATCATGTCCAGCACAACGAAAATTGCTTTTGTCGGCTATAGGAGCTGTTGACGTTCAGGATCCGAATCTAATGATCTTCGATCTAGAAAATAGTACACCACGACTCCCCCATCAAATGGCTTTCCAAATTCCAGTGATAGTCAAAAACAGGCCTATTCATCGCACTGTGATTGATGAGGGAGCTTCTACGTGTATTATGTCCATTCAATGTTGGAGATCCCTTGGTTCTCCTTCGTTGAACCAATCCCCCACCATCCTTAAGGCCTTTGATGGCCGTGGGTTCCGTCCGTTTGGTATTCTACAGGAATTGCCTATAGGGGTAGAAGGTAAAACCGTTAGTCTGGATGTGGAAGTGGTTGATGCCCCTCTAGACTACAACCTTCTTTTGGGTCGAAGTTGGTCATATGCTATGACAGCGGTCGTTTCATCGGTCTTCAGAGTAATTAAATTCCACACAACGGTAAGATCGTGACAATTGATCAGCTGACATACTTTTCATCCGACCCAGCCTCTTCAGAGAGTATCCAGCATGTCGGTAAGACGACAATCCCTTATAAGGACGTTGGTGTAGGTTTAGTTAAGGATTCCGGTTTACTGGGAACTTTTCCTCTCCCTCCACTCAGCGTAGAACCTTCGTTTGCAACAATTCATATGATCACGTCAGAAAACATTATTTATGATGATCCTTGGTATGTTCCATCTGACTCTGAGTTAGACTCATTCGGTGATGTTATGCCGTTGAGTCCGTATGAAATTGCTTATGAAGCTCTTATGTCTTTTACCGACTTTCATTCAACCAAAGTCGACCAAATGAATGTGGTCAGTGAAGAATCACTTTTCACCTCAAACTTAGAACGGATGACGTTTCCCGAAGTCGTGTCATCTGACGAACAACTTCGCGAAATCCTAAGTGTAGACAATCTACCATGGGAGGATCTCCATCACAGATCTTCGTTTTTACCTAAGGATGATGCATTTGAAAATGATTTTTCATCTATCTTTACCGCTGAATATGTCAAAGACGCTCAGGATCCAACGAAACATTCTGATTCAGAGCTGAATTTAGGGAATATTTCTCGTACTATTCCCATTGATATTTCAGTGAAGCCCGGAATTGAGGAGAACATTCATATAGGTGCCTCATGTACAGAAGAAGAAATCCAAACTTACAAGGCCCTATTCCAAGAATTCCGCGATGTGTTTGCATGGTCTTACGAGGAAATGCCGGGAATCGATCCTGCCATTGTTGTTCATGAAATCAAAACCTACCCGGATGCTAAACCCATTCGGCAACGGTTGCGTCAGATTCACCCTCGAAAAGCGGCTGCGATTAAAGCAGAAGTCGAAAAGCTGTTGAAAGCAGGTTTCATTTATCCGATCCCGTTAACGGATTGGGTATCGAATATTGTTCCCGTCAATAAGAAACAAGGAACAATAAGAATCTGTATCGACTATAGGGATATCAATCGAGCTTGTCCAAAAGACAACTATCCTACGCCTTATATCGATCAAATTATTGATGATTGTGCCGGAAGTGAAATGTTTTCCTTCATGGATGGTTTTTCGGGCTATAATCAAATCAATATTCTACCTGCCGACCAACCAAAAACGGCATTCATTTGTCCATGGGGGACATTTGCTTATTGCAAATTACCTTTTGGGCTTAAGAATGCCGGGGCCACTTTTCAACGGGCGATGTCTTACGCATTTCACGACATCAAGCACATTGTGCAACCGTATCTCGATGATTTGCCTGCTCATTCTTTACGACGAGCTGATCACCTTGACCACCTACGAGCAATCTTTATGAGGTGTAGGCATTATCGAATTCGGTTGAATCCCCACAAGTGTGTTTTCTGTATAGAAACAGGTCGATTGCTGGGATTTGTTGTTTCAAAAGCCGGCATTCGCGTCGATCCCTCGAAAGTCGAAGCTATCATCAAATTGCCTCCTCCTTCGAGTTTGCGCCAACTCCAAAGTTTGCAAGGGAAAGCGAACTTTTTACGTCGATTCATCCCAAACTACGCCGAGGTCACTAAAGGTTTTACACGGTTGTTGAAACAGAACGTTCAATTCTTTTGGGACGAGATTGCCCAACAATCTTTTGATGCACTTAAACACGCGTTGACCCATGCACCGTTATTGCATCCTCCCAACTACAACCAGGACTACTTCTTATACCTCGCAGCTTCACATTCCACCATTGGGATGGTGTTAGTTCAAGAAGATGAATTCGGAGCTGAACATGTGATATATTATCTTAGTCAAACCTTAAATCCCACTGAGTTAAAATATTCACATGTGGAGAAATTGGCCCTGGCAGCCGTTCAAGCTGTCCAGCGTTTTCGTCACTACATTCTTCTCCGTAAAACTACAGTCATTTCGGATTGCAACCCTATGATTTACATTTTGACAAAACAATTGCTAGGGGGCAAGTACTCTAAATGGATAGTTATCCTGCAAGAGTTCGACTTGGAGTTCGAGAAGTCCAAGTCTAAGAAATCTTTAGTTTTTGCGGAATTGATGTGTGATTTCCCGCGTACTGACACAGAGACTGTGGCAGAAGAGTCCATTGCGGACGAATCTTTGTTTCTTATCAGTACTTTAGATCCGTGGTTCGGGGATATAATCATCTATCTCCAAACCCAAACCTTTCGGCCTGAAGCTTCCAAAGAGGAACGACGGAAAATTAGGTTTCAATCCCAGCAATACAAAATTATTGGAGATACACTTTATCGCCGGGGGGCAGACTTAGTTTTTCGACGTTGTCTAACTCACGAAGAGGCTGAGAGAGTTTTGAATGATTGTCACTCTGGAGCATGTGGCGGTCATATGTCTGGGTATGCCACAGCTCAGAAGGTGTTGCGCGCTGGTTACTTCTGGCCATCTATGTTTAAAGATTGTATCATTGCAGTCCAGAAGTGCCACAACTGCCAAGTGTTTGATCGAAAGATGCGCGCACCACCTGCTCCTCTCCACCCTATAATTGCCGTTGGTCCATTCGCCAAATGGGGTATCGACTTTATTACTTGTAACCCTCACTCGGCCGGGGGGCATGCGTATATCA
Source organism: Pinus tabuliformis (assembly GCA_031772625.1). Taxonomy (NCBI): domain Eukaryota; kingdom Viridiplantae; phylum Streptophyta; class Pinopsida; order Pinales; family Pinaceae; genus Pinus; species Pinus tabuliformis. Next base: position 434,293,077 of record CM062806.1, on the reverse strand, counting down.
TCCTCGCGGTTGATTATTTCACTAAATGGGCCGAGGCGATGCCTACATTCGACGCAAGCGGCAAAACAGCTGCAGTTTTCATATTCAATCATATAATAACTAGGTTTGGTGTCCCACAAGCAATTATTACTGACCATGGAAGCCATTTTCGAAACACCATGATGACTGAACTTACAAGCCAGCTTGGTTTGCGCCATGACAGCTCTACTCCTTATTATCCGCAAGCCAACGGTTTGGTTGAGTCTATCAACAAAGTTCTGGTTATCATGATCCGACGAACCATTGGTATTCATCGGTCGAATTGGCATAACATGTTATTTTCGGCACTATGGGCATACCGAACCTCAGTGAAAAACTCAACAGGGTTCACTCCTTTCCAGCTAGTTTATGGCTTAGAAGTAGTGTTACCCATTGAATGTGAAATCCCATCACTTCAAATGGCTGTCGAATTACTTCCAGCTACTTCCGAAGAGGAGAAACGTTTATTATACTTAGCTAAATTAGATGAGACTCGACGTGACGCTACATTGGCAATCGAGACTCACGCGAAGCGAATGAAAGCTCAGTATGATAGAAATGTGACCCCTCGAAATTTTTCAGAGGGAGACCTAGTGCTTTTATACGATCAAGCTAACGATAAGCTAGGTGCTGGAAAATTCGTTCCTATGTGGCATGGACCCTATATTGTAAAGCGAAAGCTAGCAAAAGGGGCTTATGAGCTAGTAGATTTTGATGGGGACTCTTTGGATAAACCCAGAAATGGGCTTTACCTAAAGAGGTATTATGCTTAAATGGTGGGTATGGAGATTTTTAGTTAGGTTAGGTTTTCTTTCTAGCTAGTTTGATTGTTAGTTAGTCAGTGTGCTTAGTTTAATGAGTGTGTTTCGTCGTTATTATGGCTTATCTTGGTTTTGCTCTTGATATTGTAGATGTCGATGCCCCTCCAAACATACATTGGATTCGCTGATGGTGCTTGTCGTAATACACGGAATATCTCTTCCGCAGCTTGGGTTATCTATTCACCCTCTGACGAGTTAGTTTCTATGCATGGGGTAAGCCTCGGTCAAACAACGAATAACATTGCAGAATACAGTGCAGTGGTTGAATTATTATCCGAATCTATTTCATTTGGAATTCGACGTTTGATAGTGAGGTTAGATTCTGAACTTGTTGTATTACAGCTTAATAGAGTTTATGCCATTAGAAATCCTGTGTTATTAAGGTTGTTTTTGAGAGTGCGTCTCTTGGAACGTGAATTTGATTACATTGAATATCAACATATTCCAAGGTCCTTGAATACATTAGCAGATGCAATTGCTTCTCGAGTGTTGGACAGACATTTACGATAATCATGCAAGTAAATTTAAAAAACATTTCATCATACATGTTAAACAAGATAAGCCGGTAATAATGATATATATATAGATAGGAGTGTGTCAAAAAATATACATCGTCTTCGATCATAGGTTGAAAAACACCTTATGATCGGCAAAATGATAAGTACAAAAAGTCAAAATGTCACATGTGTCCACAAGTGACTAGCTAATCACTGGTGGTGCTCCCTGTACGACACCACTGCACGAGCTACCTTGCGCAAAAATCTCCTCAACGGTCCAGGGACCGCGACTACGTAGCGCTGTAGTCTGATAGGAATGTCATCCATAGATGTCTCTGGTATATCTGCCGTCAGACGCTGTAGATCATGCTCCAACTCAGTCAGTACCTCCGCAGTCGCCGCGTCCTGTGGGGCCGGTAGCGGTGCAACTGGATGTCGCCTCTCAAAAAGCTGGAGGTTGGCTGGACGCTGTGGACCAACGTCTGCATTTTGAAAATTTTACTGTCAGTTTGAGACGATATATATAAAAAACAAACAAAAAAAATACATAATTTGAAAACTCGTGAAAAATAAAGTACCTCTGTCATCCCATTGTTCTCCCTGTGGAAGAACCATGTCCGGATCACCTCGAAAATCTATTCCGGCATACGGAAAATCCTGGATCGCAAACACCTGGTCCTCTAACCAGTGAAAATAACTGTCAGTGAATCGAACAACTGCCGCACCCTCATCCGGATGCCGGGCCATCACAGCAACCCATCGTACTAGCTTTGGCTCCTGAGGACCCGAAATATCAACAGTGAGATGCTGAGGGATCAGCATTGGTACCCTCTCTAAGGCAAAGCTCACGACTATAGGCCCATATCCAAAGGTCTTTAGTCTGACGGTCTTTGCCTTGGTCAGTTGGACTTTCAAGTTAGCCAACAGTGCATCGCACCAGTTGAAAATGGTGCCTTGGAGACAATCAATTGCCATCCGAAATTGAGACCCAGTAGCAATATGTAAAGTGGCTGAGCCACAAATTCTGGTCACAGTGAAAGCCAAGACCATGAGTTCACGTTGAGAGACATATTTGATCTCTATGCCTTTCTTGTGCTCTCGATCAGGTACGCACCAATCTGCTCGGAGACTATCAAGGGATTGGCCACCCGGCCTAGTCCCAGCCAGATTGAGTTGCTCACCTCTGTTCGGCAAGCCAGTAAGAAAGTAAATGTCAGCAGGCTCTATCTCGATTTTTTGCCCGCCGATATAAAAGCATTGTTCCTGAACGTTCCATCTCTCAACCAGCCACTCCAAGAACCTTACCTGAGCTCTCATACCGGGAATGGACCAGTATTTGTATAAACCACATCCTCTTAGGGCATCGAGGGAGGGTTGATGATTGATTGCAGCTTCATCAACCTCCTCATGCTCTCTTTCTCTCCAATCCAGCATGATAAGTGCCCTACACATGATTACACAGGCATTAAAATTAGTTTTGAGAAATTTCATTGGGTGGTTTGGGAGTTTGGGGTTTCAAAACCCGCGTTTTGCGGGGGACGCACCCCGCGTTTGGCACACAGTGCGCCGGGACGCAGGTGGCCTGAAGGCAACCTGCGTCCCCCGACCTTTTCCCTGTGTAGGAAAAAGTCGGGGGACGCAGGTCAGCCTTTAGGAAAGCTGCGTCCCCCGCAAGGCGGTTTCCAAAACCCAAAACCCCCTAAAAATCAAAAATGAAACTTAAAACAAAATTCTAAACGGATGAAATTGACAAGGAGGATGTTGTGAAATACCTGGAAGAGACGGCGTTCGATTCTAACGGTCGGTTTTTCCGCAGCGACCACAGGAAGTTTCTTGTCAAAAGCTCCTTTTTCAACCTCAACAGTCAAACGGTAAAAATGACATGGTAAAAAGTCTTTTTATAGGTTTTTTGGATGAATTTGTTCATTTTTCACCATGAAAAGATGTTTTTCGATGAATTTTTGCCTATCTTAAACAGGTATGAGTAATGTGTCGCTTTTGTGCAGGACAAAGGGACTTAGAGGGAAAATTGTAATTTTTCACAAACAAAATATCAGAGTCATCTTTTAAGCCCTTTTCTGACTCCTAAAACATGAAAAGATTGCCGAGCGTTTCTTTTACACTCGTTAAAACGGAATTAAAAGACGGTCCCCTTATAGCTCTTTTCTGACCGTAAAATCAGGAAAAGATTGCCGTGTTTTTGTCGTTTCAAACTCGATACGGAAATAAAACGACGTGTCCTTGATCGCTTTTTACTTTTCAGGTCATTGACACTAACTATGAAAGTACTCCTTGGTCGCAAGATCAAGCGGTTCCCCCATGTATTATTTTATGCTTTTTCGGGCTTGAGGGACACAAATTTACGAAAAAGTTCAACTTGGAGTTTCCTTAAGTTTTTCAGACTCTCTAAAATTGAAAAACGCCGAGTTTCTCCTATACTGGGCTCGTTAAACATTTCACAGTAAAGGACCTGTTCAATTACAAACAGGAACGAACCACTCCTTCCTAGGGTTCGAATCAAAACTAGGTTGGACTCGTCCGAAGGATGAGCTTATAATCAAGCATATGTTATCCTCCTCAAGCTTGTTAAAAATAAAGAGGTACTTGCCAGAAATGGTGGGGGAAAAGAGAGAAGAATGAGCCTATTTGTTACCATTTGTCTCAAAAGAAACTTTATTACCACTCTTGGACACGACACTTTTCATTCACCTGGGTTGGGAAATCTTTTACCTCACAGTCAATCAAACCACTTTTGAAAGTCTTTAACCGGGTTCTGGGGATTAACTTTGAGTTATTTAGCACCAAACCATCTGTCGTGTCGTTATGTGTTCAAGAGGCCTGCAAACAAAACTTTCATCTGCAAAATACTTGTCATCCATTTGACCATCCCTGAGTCAGTCATTAAAGCAATATTTCTTCAACTTGAACAATGATTTCGTGTTGTGGGCTTGCCTGCAACGAGTCTCTTTCTATCGACATCAACACATTATCTAGAGAGATGACTTAGAAATCGTCAGTGCCTTGAAGTCTGCATGCATCAATGGCAGGTTTCTCGCCTTTGACGTCAGTTTACATCATTGACTTTTGATCGAAGGATTCCGTGAAATGTTCGACACCAACTCATTCATTCACATCTCATGGATTGTACTGGGTACTTTGAGAACCATTGACATTACTGGTGGTCTCTCTCACGCTTGTTAACAGTTCACATCATCGACTGGTAATCAAGTGGTTTCTACCATGTTCGACATCGACTCATTTATTCGCATGGCTAGAATCGTACCAATTCGAGAAGTAGGAATGAAGACCCTGGATCAAATCTTTACCGTCCAGGCTGCGAGGAGTTTTGTATTCATTATCTAAGTAGGCTAATCATAAACAGATGGCTGCGCCCATACTGTGTCTATAAAAGTCTATGATTATGATGTACTACAAAATCATTTCTGTATCAGAGTAGTTTAGTCTGTTAGTTAAAGTTTTTATCTGAGTATGGGAATGCCTACCTCAGTGATGATATAATCTTATCCATGTATTTTGTGTTGAAAATTGCAGGTTCCAACCAGGTTCTCCACGAGATAATCCTCGAAATGATAAAGCGCTTCACCCTTCCTAGATAATACAAAACCCTAATCTATTCCAGGCTTCGCACTTTAGGGGGCAATCTGTTACACTAAAAAATGTCACCATGGCTATTTACAGTCAGTATGGCTCAATCAACAGTCATACTACCCTTTTGAGCAAGTCTTAGGCCTCTGCTATTCATGTCAAAATCCAAGAAAGAGAGAAAGTCCTTGTAAAATATGTTTATCTCTGGGTACGCAGGTTCTCTCAAGCCTTGCCTGCGGGTACACACCTTTTGTTCACAAGGTCTGCGTCCAAGGACGCTCTGTATCTTAAGGGGCAGGTGCGTCCCTCTGAAAAGGTTAAAATGCGCGAGTTTCATCTTCAAAAACTTACTTGTGGTCACTTCTAGAGCTTTCTAGAAGGTTCTTGGATGAATATTGAGCGCCTCCAGATGGTTCATGCACTCCTATCAAAGAGGAACTTATCCCATCAATAAGGGAGTGATCCCATCCAAAGAGGGGACTATCCCATTAATGGTGGACCTGATTAACTTCCTCTTGAGCACTATAAAAAGAAGCATTGAGCCAGAAGGAAGAAGGTTGAAAGCTATAGATTTCTAAGGGTAAATGCTGCAGGAATTAGGACTCCCATTTAGAAGTTTGTGAGGAGAGATTGTCACCCTTACTTGTTCTACTTGGAAGTGGGTGAGCTTTGTCAAAGTAGAGGAAGACTCTTGTGGACCCTGGAAGGAGCTTGCACAACACCAAGGCTCAGGTTGTAATGGTTCCTTTTGATTACCTTTAATGCAAATTGGTCCATTCTTCTCAATAGCTTGTTGTTAATGGGTTATTTCATGTACTCCTTGGTCTATATGTTGAATATGCTTTGTTTTATGTTATAATTAGGTTCTATTTAATTGTTTAAACTGTTGGTGATTACAGGTTTTGGAGAACGGGAGGAGCTCATCCGGATCAACAAAGCTTGGACTTCTACAATAGCGTTTGGACAGAGGTAAGAACGAAACACCTTGATTTCTCATATCATAATGTATGTTTAGGGAAGGATAGCTCCAGTTTGTTTTGTTTGTCATTAGAATGTCTTAGACTTCTAGGAAGGTCAGCTGTGTCCGCACCCTTGACCGATTCCGTGTGACATCATGTTAATAAAAAATGTATTGCATGTTTTATCTGTCATATTGTCTTTGCTGTCCATGTGTGTTTAACAGTTTTGATGATTTCCTCCATTGACCAAGGCTCATCAAACTCAATCTGGTCTTTGAATGCTACTGGAAACCCATTGATGAACCTTTGAATCTTCACTTTATTTTCCTTGAGATAAGGCACATATCTCAATAGCTCTAGAAATATGATTGTGTACTCATCATCTGTCATAGAACCCATCCTCATTTCATATAATTCCTTCGCCCTTTCATCATAATATCTTTTAGACAAGAACTTCTTCTTGAAAAGTATTTAAAACTCATCCCAAATCAACTCCTCTTCTCTAATTCCTCTGACATTCTTTACATATTCCCATCATATATATTCTTTCCCTTTAAGAATGAAGGTAACTATCTTGGCTTTCATGTTTTCTGAGTAGTCATGAAATTTGGAAAACTTCTTCATCCCAAGCAGTCATGCTTTTGCATCTTTTGATTTCTTCATTTCTCCATCAAATGTAGGAGGGTTTTATTTCTTGAACTCTTGTGGAAATTAACCCTTCTCACTACTCCTATAAGGATGATGGTGATGTTGTCTCTCGGAACCAGAGCTAGAATAAAACCCATAATTGTTAGCCCTCATCTCAAGTGTATCCAAAGGTGTGCCACCTATGACTGTATCATTTCTTGCCATCTTGTATCTTCTTTGAGGCTTGATACCATAGGCCCCATTAGTCTTATCGTCCTACCTATCTCCATGACTGATTCCTAACTGTCCTTGCTTCTATAAATATGAAAGGATTTGAAGAATCACAACATTGACTTCTACTTAATTTCACTGAGCCCTTGGAAATATTTCATGTGCCTCTATCAACCTGTTATTATCTCCCTTGCAACCTATACTATATGCCCTCAGACTTCTCAGTGTATCTTCTATATCAAGAGAATACTCTTCTCCTTGTTGTTCAACTGAAATTTCCCATTCCACCTATTTCACATCAGGCTTGTAAGGGGAGTCATGTAAAATGTATTCCACCATTCTACTCTTCATATTTGATCTTATATTTCCTACAATATGCCATTGTTAGTTGAGTAACAACATAATAAAAAACATACCACAAGGTATCTCAAGGGAGGTTATTGCATTTGCATAAGTTAGTTCAAATTAGCACAATACAATATCACAACCATACCAACTCATACATGAATATCATAACCATAACCATAACAAAAAATAACCAACATGTATGCATGATGAACACATAGACAACTGACATGCATGCATAACAATATGCATTTAACCTGAGGTCTAATGTTGCAACCTTTCTCTGATACCACTTTGTAACACCCCCGCCCCTCATTTACCTGCTTTTTTAAGCTCTCCATGGTAAACATGAGCTGAGTGTTACTATGACATGACCTAACCTCCAAGTTCTAGTTATAGAAGTGGGGCTACAAATAGGTAAGTTACTGATACCCCTATGAACACCAAATCGCCCATAAGTCATCCAACAACCTTTGGTGATCGGATCTTGATTTGGAACTTCTCTTCGTAAGCATTAGCTCCCAACCACACCCTTAACACACTGTGCATGTGGTTGGAAGGTTCCAACTGCACCCATAAGCCTTCTTGCATGTAGTTATAACCAAACATTCCCTATTATGTGCCAGCGCTGTGAAATCTGTGCCACATTTTCAAGGCTAACCTTCAGGCCACTAACCAAAAATGTCCATAACTCTCCATAATCATGTCTAAGATGACAACAAGCCTAAAAAATAAATACTAAAGCTATATATTTGTCCATGCATGCCAAACACATGATAAACAATTCATCAAACATATAGTGAACATAGTAGTTACAAGCCATGAATGCAAAACTAATCTAGATCTTCTTAACTTCATTAACGAATCATTAACAAGGCTCAATTCCCTCTCAACCTAGTTGCAACAAAACTCGTTATCCCATGCATTCCTAAGTCATTCAATATCTTATCAAATCATGCACAAGATCCATATCAAGAGTACATCATATAACAAGGCATATAATTAGCATATAACCAGAATATACTCCATGAAAAATCAGCCATAACATCGACACAATAACCAATACATGTGATCATTAATCACAATAAGAAAATAACTCATATTAACATATGAAAAATCCAACCAAGTTAGGGACTTCCACGTACCACCTAACCATAGATTATGTTGAACCAAATCTCTCTTTTAGCCAGTCCCCCCATGCTATATTCCAAGCATGAATGTGTGATCATATAGGTTAAACTAAAATATAACAAACCAGGGTTTGCAGAGGCCAACCACCTCAACCCTCAACTACATTGATTTCAACTAAACCAGTCTGGAAACAACTAACATCAAAACAAGCTTGGATGCCTTCAGCTTCCTTCACCATCTCTAAAGGAATTCTACTATCTCCATGCAGCCATTCAAAGTTCCAGGAGAAATTCTATCTCGACCCTTCATTCTTGGGAATTTTCCTAAGACCACCTCAACCATATCCAAGTCTACTAGCCATCCAAAGCTTAAACCAAACAAGAAACCCACAATACCATGGTTATCTAGGAGATGTCAAGGCAAGGTTGAAACCACTGGCAATCCAGGCAAATCCCATACCAATGATAACAAGATAACCAAAGAACCACAATCATGTACCATGCATCCAAATCTCATCAAGGAAATCACACATGCAACCTGTTACCTACAACGTTTTCCTGTTGTATATCCTTTTCTAACCTTCTCCTTGTGCTCCCTTACTTTCCTTTGCTTGTCCGTTTCTCTCTTGCTTGCTTGTGTCCAAGTGCTCTTTATCTCCTCTTTTAGTTCAAATTCTAAAATTGATCAAAAACTGAGAAAAACCTATCAATTGTTTCTCAGGTGCCTTTTTATCATTGATGTCTAGTCTCTTGCTTTCCTTTTTCCTTTTTTTTTTCATTTTCCTTCATTTTGTCTCTAATTTCCCTTGGATACATATTTGGGCCTCTTCACCTTCATCTTCTCCTATTTTCCTTTATTTACTTAATTAATTTCCATTCATTTCCTCTTTGCCTCTGCCAATTCCTTTTCCAATTTCCATAGTCATTAATAAACCACAAGTGATTACCATTATAATGTTTTCCCACCATTCAACTTGGAATACATATCCCATGACCTTGGTTTTATTTTATTTACATGAAAAATCGACTAGGGGTTGTTACAAACATCACAATTCATTCACAAAATATATAAACATCACCATAACACCAACTCCATATTATAATATCAATGTCGCTCTATAATATGTTTCAACTTCATGCTCTGTATAGATATATCAATTCCATCATATAATAACACATGCAACTTTTTCATAGGCCATAACATAGAGTTTGAAATTGTGAGAAATTTCATTTCAATGGAGGCCATCATGGTAGCACCACCAAAAACATCAGATGGGACCCTAAGTTGAGAACAAACAAGAGAATTTATGGATATGCAACCCCATCCAGAAGGAAGGTTTTTCAGAGAGACATTGAGAGACACCTTTGTCAAATGTATGCCAATATCTCAGTTGGGAGAGTAGCGATAGATGGAACATATAGTGCTCTCCTACGTACTATCTTGTGATTAGTATTAGATGATTGTGCTTTATATTGTATTGTCCTCAATAATGTATCAATAGAGTAAAAGTGTATGTGTAAGGCATTGTGATCTTCCCATAGCTAATCCAAAAACGGGGCACTGCACTAACCGAGAAATAATTCTAAATATTTCATTATTTTTTCAGGAAGGTCTGTACAAAATAGAATCATTGCATATTCCATTATGTTCTCAATTTACTAAATACCATCATGTTCTCAGTGCACCATTTTTTCCTTCATTTCCTCTTCCTCCAACAAGCCACATTTCCAGTCTTGGCAATCTCTTGAAGTTTAACAGTTGTTATAGTAATCCTGGCCATAAATTTTGATTACAAAAAATTAACCCGAGGTTTTGTCATCGCAATATGATAAGGGTTTTCCCCCATTTTCAAAAGAACATTTTTGAGATCAATAATTTAGCAGATGGTATAAATGGGTGCTTGTTTGATATATGATTTCAATTTTGAGGCTCCATATCCTCCTATATCATGGATGAAATTGTTTACATTACTGCCTGCATTCTAGTTATGTTCACTTCAATACCTTGCTCTTTGATCAATATTGGAAGGTTTAGAATCTAACCCCTTAGGTAAAGCATATTTTTCAAAGATTGATAAACTCGACCTCTTATTTTCCAATATTTAAATATGCAATTGTTTTTTATTATTCATTCTCAAAGAATCCTATTGAGGAAGTCTCTTGTTCTTTTACTCTTGAACTTAAGAGCCCTTTTTTTTAGTTAATTGCATCGGAACTTCAAAATTTTGGGCATTACATACTTGATTGGATAAGATCAAAAATCTGGTAATCAATATTGAGCATATAGATAGTTCAACTTCTTACCAATTCTCCTGCTTTCAGGTTCCCTTATTGCTACGAACACCTTCTAAAATCATTTGAACTCATTTCCTTGACATATTGTGCAGAAATTGCAAGCTTGGCCAATTTTATGTGAATAATTTGTCTTCTTAGATGCGACTTCAACATTCTAGTATAGAGTTGGTACAATAGTTCTTTGTCTTTGTTGCAGGGTTCAAGTTCTGCATAAATTTTTCCCACAATGCTATGTCATATTTCAAACAACTTTGAAGTGCATAATGTGACCATGTATTAGTTCCAAAGTTTACTTTGATATTATGTCCTCCATAAAGGACCTTTGATGAAACATCTTATTCAAGGCATCATTTAGAATTTTGATCAATCTCCATAACTTTTCAAGTCCTGATAACTATTCTCTAATGGTTTTCAATTTTATCATATGATAAAAAATATAAGGCTTTCGTCGAGAGCTTTCATCTCATTGTAAAATCATTTTTAAATATTACATTCTTATATTTGTAGTAGTATATTATATAGTTCTCTTTCTTAGTAGTCCGTCCACAAGAATATTAAAATTTACTCTTGTCCCTTCTCAATTTTCCTTCTTTTTAATAATCATGAATAAGAGACTTGAAAGTAACAATATTAGGACCCAGTCTCATGGCCACCATTTTCTTCAAATATTTGCATGCACCCTTTAGCCTTCCTATTTTAAGAGCCTTTGAAGTATGTATCAATCAATCAATGAATTCACATAACATGTCCATAGCATATACCTATATTGTTTTTATTTTTTATTGAAATAAATCATGTCCTTGCTCTCCCCGTGAGAGACTTCACCTTTCATAATTGTTTCTCTACCACTGGATCTACCGTTGACTAGGTTATTTATTGTTTCCTTGAGTGGACCCCCTTGAGGCCATGTTGACATGATTTTGTCATTTACGTCAGAGGCTGCTCATTTTTATTCCTCTTCCACACTTTAGTAGGTTTCCTTCTACTATCTATAATTCATTTTGACTCATTGTTTGGGCCATTTGTAGTAGCTTCCATCTTCTCTCTAGAGCTATTTAGGGTAAATGGAAGCTTGTATTCTTTGTCTTTGTGGCCAAGATTATCACACAAAAGACATCTTGTGTGGCCAAGAAATGGGGAAAATAGTGCATTTCTTCTTTATTTCATGTCTTCTTTGCATACATTTTGCATTCACTCAATTTTATGACCAGATTCACTGCACAAATAACAATTTAGACATAGAAAGAGTTTGTGTACATGGTTTATAATTATCTTCTTGTATGGAATTTACTTTGATTGCTTTCTTGAGGATACATTCTTACTTGTTGCACCTTATGCTGATTCGTCTTGATTTTATTTATTTTTAAATATGTTGCTACATGTCCAGGTCCATAGCAAGAAAAAAACTTGATATCTTTCAAGGGAGAAAATAATATCCTTTGGGATCTTCCAAATTTGCTCAACTCATTTCCAAGAACAAATGACCTTCTTTTGGCAAAGAGAATTTTCTTCGACTCATTCTTTTCATTGTGATCACGCTACTTGTTGTCATTTGTTTCCTTGCTAATCACACTTATTGTACCTTCTCCTACACATATTTTTAGGGCTACTTCATTATTCTCTATGGATACCTTTGATCTACTACACTTTTATGAGTTTTTGACGAAGACAACCTCCTATAGTAGATTTTTACATAGTCTAATCTTTTCTTCTAATTCATTTCTTGTTGAACCAATCTCAGCTCCTAATCTTTCACATTGTTCTTCTTTCTCTTTCAGTCAAATTCTCATCACTTCTTATATTATCATTGGTTCTTCAAGTTGTATCCTCAAGCTTAAAATTTCTTCCTTGTACTCATGCTCTCCTTCATCACATATATGTAATAGTTTTATCTACCCTTTGTTTTCATTTCTCAGTTTTTATATTTAAGCCAAGGTTGAGTCAAGCTTGGATTTTTCTTGTAGATTTTCCTCGTGAAAATTAGGTATACTCTCACTAGTATAATAGGTCTCATTTGATTGAAAATTTTCTCTTTGAGAGGACTTCTTATTTTTCCTCCTTTTCTTCTCTTTTTCTACAATGTTGTTGCTAGTATCTTTTTGCGTGCATGAGTTGCAAGCTATCCCAAATTTCTTTTGTAGATTTTAGTTCTATCACTGTCTTAAGATCCTTATTATAAATTTTATTATAGATTGCATATTTTAGTTGAGGATTTCACCATTGCTCTTGTGTAGAGAGGATCTTTATAGTATCCTTAACACACTAGCTTCCATACACAAGGTCCATAATCTATCAGTTTTTCTTTAACCTTATCTCTTGATTCATGAATGTTTGTTGTACTAAGGACATGTACACTTTGATAGTCCATGACTCAACCAAGTCTACCTTCCAATTGTTAGGCTTACACAGAAGGAACCTTCTCAGCTATCAATTGTTGGAGACTTAATTAAACTAAGAGGGCAGGTGAATCAATTTAGTACATTCTTAGACCACTTTTACTTTTCCTTTTAATGATTAACTAAACTATTAAATGAACAACTTAACACATTATGAACAAAAGATTGAATATTTGAACAACAAGTAACATGTAAACGAAAACATCACATCAGTACATAACCCATAAAGGGAGAAAACCATTATTTGTTATTATTGTGATGTAAATGAAAAATCCTACTCCCTTGTTACATCTGATTTTATGAAGGCTACAAATTTCAGGAGGTTGCTACCTCAATTCTTCTACAAGATTCAACTTGCAAGGAAGCTCCAACTCGCACAAACATTCTGCAGGTTACTACCCATGGGAGGCTCCTACCTCAACAGGATACAACTTATTCTTTATCAAGCTGCAACTTGAAAGGATACTGCAATCCATTGAAACATACAATAAGAAACATGATGATTTACCTTGTTTATAACTCTACATACCTACATCTTTGTCTCTAATTTTTTTCTCCTCAAATCTGCTTCACATCAACTCTATATGTGTGCTAGGTAATTAGTGAACAACATCTCAATCGGCTCTCACATTCTCTAAACTCTAACCATTGAACCTTGCAACCTCACACATTTTAAAAAAAAAAGATTGATCATCGTTGGTACTCCAAACATGAATATGAAGTGAAAGGACTTGTCTCTATGCATTCCACTCATTCATTTCAAACCTTTTGAGATTTTGAATATGAAAATAAAATAAATGCTTCACCCAATACTATTTTCAACCACATATAATGATTAAATCAACAAAAATATTAACCATAGCCTTCACCGAATACTTTTGGGTGTATTTTATTAAGTATAAGTGCGAAGTCTTTGCAACTTTCAAGACATTTATGGCTCTTGTTGAGAAACAATATTCATGCTCCATTAAAAATCTAAGCACATATAATGACGGAGGAATATGTGAGCAAGGCATTTCAAAAATTTTGTAGAGAAAATGGAATTATTCATCAACATTTTGTTCCCTACACCCTTTAGTAAAATGGTGTAGCTGAAAGGGCAAATAAAACAGCTAAGGAGATGGGTAATTTCTATAGAAAATATGTGATAGGTTAACCCGATAATGCAATATAAATCAAAGCAGAATACTACAACCTACTTCTACTATCAATTTGCGGAAGCTTAAAGATCGAGCTGAACAATATAACCAAAAGAAGAAGAATCAATGGCACAATACACATGAAAATACTTTGGGGAAAGTCTCAGATAAAAACCCCACACTATTGTATTATCATACATGGTGGAAATACATAGAAATTATACAAAGCCTTAGCTCTCATAGCTAGCTAGCTCTTAGTACAATCCTCACAAATCCTCACAGGAAATCTTGGCTTCTCTCTAGGCTTCCTCTCTGTCCTCCAAGCTCCTATTTCCTTGCGTTATTCCTTGTGGATGATTAGCCTTCAAAAATGCACAATCCTAAAGGATGAATCCTTGATTGCATGCATGAGTTTTCTCCATGAGAAAACATATGCAACTGATAGTACACTATCCTTGAACATTAATCTCAACTGGGTCTTTATTAGAATATACATGCATGAGTTTCTGATGAGGGAATCTTCAGTTAACTGAAGTAGCACTAGCTGAGTGCATTAATGCATCATCTGACTGTTAACTCACTATTAGTTCCTCAAACAGTTTGGAACTAATTTAACTGGACTTAACTCAGTAAACTAAGTTAACTAATTACAACTCAAATATAACTCTTGCATGACTTCAAAAAGACTTCTAACTTGAATTTCTCCAACTAATTAATTTAAAATAAATCAATTAATTATTTCGAAGTAGCTGTTAAGACTAAATTCGATTTTAATTCACAATTTAGTTCAAGTACAAGTTAAATTGGAATGTTCTTGTTGCCATATTTCAACACTCCCTCTCAATAAGAAAGGGATCATCTGCCACCCCAATCCTGTCTCTTTGGAACTCGAATTTACACTTTGACAATGCCTTTGTCAAAATGTCAGCATCTTGCTCCTCTATTGAAATATACTGCAGCAACATGATCCCCTCGACCTGTGAAAAGCCACAGGCAACAAATCTTGCCTTATGCTTCTCCACACTACCATCAGCAACTTGCTTTACCTTGTAAAGCGAACGGGAACTCACAACTGACTTGTTCTCTGGTCTCGGAACCACGTCCCAAACAATGTTATGAACTATGGGTTCATACTCCTCCACCATAACATCAACCTAAATTGGCTGCTACACTGCTTCCTCAAAGGAAGATTGCTCGATCTCAATACATTCCCCAGCAAGGGCCATGTATCCAGTGTACCTCTCAGGTGACCTCCTTTGTCTGTGCTGAGAAGATGGTGCTCCCACATTATCTCTCACATCCTCCAACAATATGTCAGCTTCTTTTGTGTGCTTTTTTCCATCTCTGGAAGACTCTGCTTGAGTGGATGTCTGCACTCCTGGAACCTCTGCATGTGGCTACTTCGCATCAGTCTGAGGATCTTCCTCCTTAGGAACCAACAATTCCTCCACAGCTTGTAGTTGGAGCTCCCTCTCAAGGGAAACTTGCATGGCCTTCTACTCATCAAAATTGATATCTTTGCGAACCACTGTCATCCGACTAGTAGGCAAGTACACCCGATAGTTGTGAGGTGTGTCAGTGTACCCTGCAAATATCCCCAACTCTGCTGTCAGCTCAAGCTTGTTCCACGCATCCTTTGTCACATGGCAATATACCAATGAGACAAAGATCCTGAAGTGACCCACATTTGGTCTCTTACTAGAGAAAGCTTCCTCTGGTGCCTGTATCCCAAGTATGTGATGTGGGCTTCTATTCTGCAAATAGACTGATGTGTTGCATGCCTCAGCCCACAAGTGAAGTGGTAGACCTTGGTCATGCAACATTTCCCATGTTGCCCCTACAATAGTTTTGTTCTTCCTCTCGGTCACCCCATTCTATTATGGGTTATGAGGTGTCGTCAACTATCATTTAATTCCTTCCGCTACACAGAAGTCCTTAAACTCTTGAGAGACATATTCTCCACCGTTGTCGCTTCTCAAGGCCTTGATCTTCTTCCCTGACTCTTTCTCGACCAAAGCTTTGAACTCACAAAACTTTGTGAAAGTTTGGCCCTTCTTCTGCATGAAATAAATCTAGCATTTACGAGAATAGTCATCAATGAAAATCAAATAATACCTTTGCTTCATTGTGGATGTCGTCAAGAATGGTCCACACAAATCGGTATGAACTCTCTCTAAGATAGCCTCTGCTTGACTGTCTCCATCATGAAAGGAAGACTTGGTGTACTTTCCCAAGGTACAACCTTTGCATGTGTAAACTTGCTCAAGTTTACCTTTGGGAAGTCATATAGATATCTGTTGCATTATCTTCAAAGCCCCATGATGCAAATGGCCCAACTATCTGTGCCACAACTTGCCAATGTCTTGGCTTTGCACCTATTCTGCTTTCGTACGCAATGCTGCACAATCATATACCTCTAGTTTATAAACATTCTTCACCCGAATCCCTATCCTCTTGGTTTGATCCATGGTTATGTTTCTTAGGAACACCTTTCCTTTACTGAAGACAACATCGTAGCCTTTGTCCTCCAACATCACGATCGATACCCAGTTCTTCTTTAGTCTAGGCACATACATCACATCTATTAAGGTGAGAGGAGCTCCATGCTCCCTCTAAAAAGCAACCGTGCCCACTCCTTAAACACTATACCTTCCATCGCCACCCATCTCTATGCGCATCTTGAGGTCTTTCTCCTCCATCGTGCTCCACTGTCAAGATACCAGACACAACCCATCATCGATGATACCATGCATGCGATGAGGGTAAATTCCATTTCGAACTGAGAGGTTAATGCCTCACCTTCCAATCCTTCTGAGGATCCCTTCTTGGACTTCTTCGATGGGAAATTAGTCGCATAATGTCTCATCTTGTGACAATTAAAGCATCTTACTTTAGACATGTCACCCTTCTTCCCTCCATGAGAAGAATTCGATTTGAAATGGGACGCCTTCCCCTCCCCTTCCCTTGCCTTACTTGCTAAGGCTAGATTTTATTCATCATCATTCTTGGATGAAGAACCATTTCGTGTGCTCCTCCTGATCTCCTCTTGCATAAGATCCGACCACAGTCGTTCCCAATCGAGCAGTTTCTCCTTTCCATTCACAGAGTCCTGGTAGTTATTCCAATTCTTTGGAAGACCAAGGAGAGCGAGGCTCACCATATCATCATTGGCAGTAGTTATTCCCACACTACCAAGCTCATCTCTACAGGTGGTGAGCTTGTTCAGATATGTGGAAATAGTATCACCCTTCTCCATCTTGATTCTTCGAAGCTTATCCTTGAGTGCCAATTTCCTCTAGTCGCTATTTTTCTAGTAGAGGTCCTTCAATGTCTTCCACATTGAAAATGGAGTATCCTTCTCATGGAGACTCGAGACAATATGATCTCGAACTCCCTCAAGGATGATCCGTCTTGCCTTTGCCACACACTTCTTCCACTCAGCCAACTCTTGTGCATTAGTTGAAGTTGGCTTTGGGATTTCTTGATTAATGAATTCCTTCAAGCCATTGTCTTCTAATACAACCTCCATTCTATCTTTCCATGCTATGTAATTACCTTCCAAGGCATACTTGAGTCTCAAGCCATAGAACGCCATTGGCCAACCTTGAAGTATGATATGAATTCGATTTGTACCTGCAACCCCAAACTTCAAACTTCGAATTCTCTTCTTAGTATACTATTCATAGCTCTGATACCATGTATAAAATCTGTGATAGGTTAACCCCATAATGCAATATAAATCAAAGCAAAATACTATAACCTACTTCTACTATCAATTTGCGGAAACTTAAAGATTGAGTTGAACAATATAACCAGAAGAAGAAGAATCAATGGCACAATACACATGAAAATACTTTGGGGAAAGTCTCAGATAAAAACCCCACACTATTGTATTATCGTACATGGTGGAAATACATAGGAATTATACAAGGCCTTAGCTCTCATAGCTAGTCAACTATCAGTACAATCCTCACAGATGCTCACAGGCAATCTTGGCTTCTCTCTAGGCTTCCTCTCTGTCCTCCAAGTTCCTATTTCCTTGCGTTGTTCCTTGTGGATGATTAGCCTTCAAAACTGCGTAATCCTCAAAGATGAATCCTTGACTGCATGTATGAGTTTTCTCCATGAGAAAACAAATGCAACTGATAGTACATTGTCCTTGAATATTAATCTCAACTGGGTCTTTCTTAGAACAGACATGCATGAGTTTCTGATGAGGGAATCTTTAGTTAACTGGAGTAGCATTAGCTGAGTGCATTAATGCATCAACTAACTGTTAACTCACTATTAGTTCCTCAAATAGTTTAGAACTAATTTAACTAGACTTAACTTAGTAAACTGAGTTAACTAAATACAACTCAATCTTATCTCCTTAATTTAAGGGATAACTCTTGCATGACTTCTGAAAGACTTCTAACTTGAATTTCCCCAACTAATTAATTTAAAATAAATTAATTAATTATTTCAAAGTAGTTGTTAAGACTAAATTCGATTTTAATTCACAATTTAATTCAAGGAAAAATTAAATTGGAATATTCGTGTTGCCATATTTCAACAATTTCATGATTCAGTCCAAGAACTTGGCATCTACGTTCTGGGTTGAAGAAGTTAATGGTGCTAATTACATTCAAAACAAGATGACTCATAAGGGAGTTCAAGATATGACTCCAATGGAAACTTAGACAGATGAGAAACATGGTGTCTCTTTTTTCAAGGTATTTGGCAGTCCGGCTTGGGAATTAATTCCATATGAGAAATGCAAAGCCATGGAAAAGGAAAGTCTAGAATTGATATTTGTTGGTGACTATGAGGACATGAAAGCTTATAGACTCTTTGATACTACCTCTAGGGAAGTGTTTTTCTGAAGAGATGTTCATTTTGGTGAAAATAACAATCTCGAATCATCCTCTTCCCCTTGTACCTCATCTTCAATCATTAATTATCATTCTAATCATTGTGATGCTTTTGTAGATCTAGTAGAAGAAGAAAGTTCCTTCATCTCTTCATTTTATTTCTTTACTTCTCTCTTATAAAAGGTTGTACATGGGTACCTAAAAATGCCTAGTTGTCAGGACCCATTCTTTGAGTTATTTTTTCTTTATTTTCTTTCCTATGTTTTGCTTATGGAGGGGTGTTAGAGTTCCAATAAAAGATGATTGAAACTCGTAAGCTTACTTAACGATATTATCAACTACATTGTCAGTATTACCCTTATCTACTAAGTGATCAGTGTTATCTTTTAGCTATTGTCGGAAGCCTCTATTGTTCCTATAAATTATGTTCATGTACAACACATTTTTTCAAGTAATGAAGTGTGCTTTCTCTTCATTCTTCATCTTGTGATCTTTTGGTAGAAGGATTGTTTAGCTTTGCAGTCTGATCCTTGGGTATTTCAATACTCATTCACCTTCTTCGGGCATTCTTGGAAAAATTTGCGCTGACCAAGTGAGAGTTGTTGGCAGTGAGGTTGATGACTTGCATTGTTTAGAGTGCCAAGAGCTATTGGAAGTGAGGTTGACGTATTGCATTGTTTAGAATGCCATGTGGTAAAATATGGTTTGCTGAATGAAGAAAAAAATAGATGGATCATATTAACTAGGATGAACAATGTTTACCTAGCCTAACCTCGCAGAGAGATGCTTTTAGTATAATTATTTTTTTTTTTTGAAAATAAATTATGTAATTTTTTTAATGTAATTTCTTTGTATATATTTTATTTTGAAAAACTTAAGTAATAATAATTTTTTTTTTAAATAATATAAAAATCTAATAAATATATAATAATTCAAAATTAATTAGATGTGTGTAAATTTATATTTAAAAGAAAAAGTGGGTAACTTTTACGATGAGAAGTAAGAAAAATAATAAATAATAGATATGTCAATAATAAATAATTAATATCTCATTAGAATTCAACATTGTTGGCATTTCAAATTGTTACTCCAACCCATTTCTTCTAAGTTCTTCTGGTCCAAATTTGGCATCACAACCGTGGCCTCTAAATTTAGCAAAGAAGTGAGAATATATTGGATAAAGACGAACAAGAGGACACAAGGTCTAGCAGTGTGACACGTTTGAAGGTTGTTTGCTTGACACATTTCAGCAGCTAAATATGGCTTAATGACCTGCAATTTTTTATAACCTCCTTCATCAGATCGGTGTAGAGTCTTCCACAAGATTCTAAGTATTAATTAGTATTATATATATCATTTTATTCTTTCATAATCAATTTTTATTAGCCACGAAGTTGATTGCGTGGAGAGTGCACATTTTACGTTGTGCAAACCAAGTCAGTTGAGCGAAAGAAGTCAAAGCTTCTAGTCACACGGCTAGAGGATTTTCACGACCTCGCTGACGGAGGAGCTTGATCAAGATCTTCAGTCCATAGCAAAGCTCCTCCTCTTATGTTGTGTAATTAAAGACGGTTTAGCGAAAAGAGGAGCAGGCTAAGGCTAAGGTTTAAGGTGTAAGGTCATAAGATTTTCATGAGTTTGCAGCAGAAGAGATGGCTATGATCAAGAACCTGGGTTTGGAGCAAAGCTTTTGGTCCTATTTTTTGTAATTCAGGTCGTAGACAAAGGTTTTGGAGCAAAGCTTTTGGTCCTATTTTTTGTAATTTGCTTGAGCTTGGCAAATGAAGCGTCTTGGAAAAAAGCATTGACGTTTTAAGTAAATTTGGTAGTTTTGGTTTTTTGTAAACCAACGTTCAAGTTGCAAGGCCACCATGTTTTCAAGAACTGCCACCATGTTTTCAAGAACTCAGTGGGGAAAGAACTTTTCAAAAAGAATTTTCACTCGAAGTAGAGCTCTTCCTCTTTAATTGGGTATTTCAAGTAACAAAGAGGAGTATTAGACAAAGGTTCAAGTCACAGGAATTTGGCTATTCAAAGTGATATGTCAAAAACCTCGACATCAGTGTCAAGCTTAGATTGTGGGCACTTGAAGCCTTTGCTAAACCACAAGACTCTCATAAAAACTTGGACATTTGGGTTTAGTAACAAAAATATGAGCCACTCTGCATTGGAAGAAAACCATGGTGGATATTGTTCAAATTGCCATGTGTAAAAAATGGTTTGATGAAGGAAGACAAAAATAGATGCATCTTGTTAGATAGGATGAATAGTGTCTACCCAACAATTTCATGCTAGCAATGGACACTATGACATTGGTGTTGATGATAAACATTTTATTGTTTGGAGCACACACATGAATACTCATATTAATCCATATTACATTGTGAGCTTTAAAGTCTCTACCCAAATGCATGATTATCCTAGATCAAAAGTGGATCACTTTGCAAATAGCATTTTGGCAATTGCGTAGAATGGTTTTAAACTTCATTAATTCAAAAACTGCGTTAAATAATTTTTCTTCTACGGCTACGCCAAGTTGTGATGATGCAGCGTTGTGCCCATCCGATGTGGAGTCAACATTGTTATTTCTAATATAGAAATTCTCCAGGTGACCCCAAATTGCTGAGGGAATTAATCTTATTTGACCAGACAATTCAAGTTGGTCCACCCACAACATCATTCCAGGAATAGAGGAACGACTTGCCAGAAACCCTTCCTATTTTGATATTTAGTTACAAACTCCATCTTATTCTTCGAAAATTGTTAAGATTCACAATCTGCCCCTCTTGTATTTTGATTGGTTTTTGAAAATCCCCAATTTGTAAATCGGTGCCTATATAAGTTGAAGAGACTACCTGGAGGACAAGAATAGATCAGTCAATTAATTAGACAAACAAGAATTAGGAAATCGATCGAGCTAGAGGTAGTGCCCACGTAGAAGGGAAGAGGAGTTGTCCCAATGTAGCATCACGCATTTATCACCAACGGATTGCTCCTCTCGTCTTGCTAGAGTTAAATGTTGTCTGCTTGATGTAAAAGTTTGTGTTTTTAGGAATTAATTGAACCAATTTTCATCCATGCTTTGTATATTCATTTATTGCATCTAATGATTTTGATTACTATGTGAACTAGGTTAATAGATGGTGTGAGTTGGCTAGATTGGCCACCAGACCTGTATATTCATTTATTGCATCTAATGATTTTGATTACTATGTGAACTAGGTTAATAGATGGTGTGAGTTGGCTAGATTGGCCACCAGACCAGCTTGACGCTGCTTTACAGTTCTTAAATTTGCTGCAATATTTTATCTTCAGTTTTAAAGTTAATTTATTTGCTGCAAATTGTTCCTATTTCATTCGTTGCATCAAGGGTTGTGCTTGGAGATTTCTTCTTATCAAATTGCGTACAGATCAGCTTTGCCTTTATGAGCTCTGACGTTCAACTCGAATTGATCTAGACCCATTTTATTAATATTCCAGAACCTAAGATTGACTTGAGTATTTATGGTTTTGAAAGCCGACATTTATAAAAAGGATATTACGTCGACACTATTTGGTTTCCAGTTATGATTTCCTTTCTGAATTTCCTTTCGCATTGTTAATTGCCTTTTATTTCCCTCATGATTTAATTGTTTGGATTGGTGTTTCTAGAGTTCTCTTTTAGTGCAAGATTTCATTTATTGATGAGATTAATACGCAAGATAGACAAACATTTGTTTTACAGGTTGCCAGGGACTTTCTCTGGCATTTCCAGTGCTGCGTCTCGAAGTTCACAAACTATCCAGATTGACAAATTAAATGTTGGTGCATTTATAGACCCTATAGTGCACCCAACATTTTGGCGTCGTTGCCAAGGAGTCGCTCATGGGATTGACCTTGGTGAACTACTGCATTTGTTTTTTTTCTTCACCTAGTTTCTCTTGCAATTTTATGTTCTTTGAATTTATTTCTTTCCTGCACTATTTCTTTAAGGTTTCTCATTTTCTCTAATGTTGAAAGAACTCCCCACCCTACATCTATATATATATACTAGTTGGCTTGTTAAAAACAGGAAAATGGTATTTTGAGGAATAATCTAATAAGGAATTTTTATGCTGCTACAGAGACATACAATTCATCCAATGAATAATTAAAAATTGAAAAAATTAATATTTTGATTGAACGTAAAAATGATATTATTAAATCTTTGATTTTGAAATTGGATGATTTGCAGGAAGAGTGGAAGCAGGATGAAAACCCATCGCTTATCTTTTGTGCCAACTATAGAAAGAAACACCTCCTTGGAAAGCGTCCACTTAGTAGCCTGAAAATCTGTAAAATTTGTGAAGAGGATCATCTAACAGATCATTGCCCAACACTACCAGGATTACTAAAGGTACTCAGGAAATCAAGTAAAAAATCAAATCAACTACCAGTTATAACTCAAAACCCATCACCATTTGGTACTTGGAATAATGTTTATTATATTGAGCAAGTTCCTCAACACGTTTATAATCCTGCAATTTCATGGAAAAATTGTAATCCTCCTCCAATCGAATATCCTACTTCATGGTCGCAATGGCCCTCTCCTTGGCCCTCATCCTCGAGCCAAATATCACCATGGCGTCAAGAATCGCTTGGATCCTTATCTCTAGGGAAATCTCCCATGCAAATTCAATCGTATGAGCACCAACAACAACCACAATTTCTTTCCAATGCACCATTAAGTTATCCTCCTCCATGGTCCCAACTGCATGTGCAACCTTACCCTAGCCTTAATCCATACCCTACCCCTTATCCTAATCCTTACCCTACTCCTTATCCTTAACCATACCCTAGCTCTCATTCAAACCCTAATCCATATCCTAGTCCTAGTCCATACCCTATACCTAACCCAAATCCTCACTCTAGACCTAACCTTAGTTCTAATTCAAAACCTAGACCTAACCCTAGCCCAAAGCATAATCCCAATCCAAATCCAAACCTTACTCCAAGAATTGACCAAAACCCTAGCCCAAACCATATCATAAACCCTAATCTAAACCATCAAGTTGCACACCAGTTTCAAGCACCCATTCTTCCCATTGAGCAAAATGCTACATCTTCCATGTTGGGAAAGCAAATGAATTTGGAAACTTCCCCCATTACTGCAGAACATTTACCCAAGGAAGATGTAATTCAAAGACCACCAGAGGAGAAGTTTTTCATTGGAACTTGTTCTCAAAATGTTGTTGAAGATAAAAAACATAGAATCTCTCTCAACGATTCTTGTCAATTTGAAAATCAAATATTTGAGCCTAAACTTGAGGGATTTATCTTTCATCTTTCACCAGATTCTTTGTGCCTCCAGGAGAGTGACTATCAAATTGTGGAAGACTTGCATCAGTTGGATAATCATAAATATGTGGATTCCATTGAATCCTGGTTTCGAGCAGTCATCAAGCCGTCTTATTTCCTCATCATTCAGAAAGTCTTGGTACCATATCGATTGAAGCAACTAGTTTCCCATACTTTGGTATGTCTTGAATTCTATTCTTTAAAACTAAGTGTGAGTATAATCAACATTTTGTTACGCACATGGCTTCATTGGAAGTATGCCTTCACTTAAAGGTGATATTTCTTTCTTTAAAAATAGGCTAGGATAATAGGAGAATAATGAATAAAGATGCATAACAAAACGCTTGAGCTTGTGATTCCCTAAAAGCATAGATTTTGAAATTTCTATTATCATGCACTCTCATGGTAAGACTTGTCAGAAGAAATTTACACTTAATACCTCATATTTTAAAGTGACTTTGATTATGGATTAACATGTCAGTCAAGGATATTGTTATAAGTTACATGTAATACTTTTCTCCTATCCTTAGAAACTATTATTCATAACATCCTTTTAAGTCCTCTTCGAAGGGATTAGTGGAAAACCTCCTATGATGGACCACGCCTACAAAACTATAATAAGATTTCATAAATAACCCTAGCATGATCAACTCAAGGAATTTTTTGGTCATTATCTAAGATGTTTTTTAAATAAGTTCTTAGGGTAGCATGACCAACCAGTAAAGAATAGTAATTAAAAACTTTTCACGCCATCTTGCACTCTTAAGGAGTAGATTTTCTTCCCCACCTATTAAGTAACCCATCTGAGGTTAATCATAATCAGAGATAAACATAAACGAATTAATTGAGGGATAGGATGCCTCATTGCGAGCTGAACTACTATGATCATGGGTCCTAAGGAGAATGGCATTACGGCACTGGTCACCAAGCCAAGGTAATGGCTTTCAGTTGAAAAACTGGAAGACGAGAGGTCTCATCGTGAGCCGGCTTGTTCATTCTTGTCAATTCTTATGAATGGCACTGTCGATAACTGGTTACCAAGCTAGGATAGTGGCCTCCAATCAACTTCTAAAAAGAGAAAAAGTAAATGCTCTTAAATAACTCTGAATCTATATCTAATAGGTGGGACAAAAGCATTTCATAAGGCTAAAAGGTACCCCTATCGAGGGTATGGATACCTGCTGGCATCACGACCATGCCTGTGGTATTAAATATAATTCTACACTATAATTTACTTGTCTGATTTTGCTTTCCCTGAGATCATTATCAATCTCTTCGAGAATGGCTTCAAAATCCTTTTGTTATTATACTTTGGAGTTTTATATTTTTGGAATGATTTTTATGGACATGGGACCCTTAGTGCAGGTAATTCACTGTGCCCAGACAAGAGGAGCTTCAACTATACGTGGATAATGGTAAAATGATCACTGTGAGAAGGTATTGCTATTTCCACTTTTAACACTATGGGTTTTTAAAAAATCTTGTCACTCATATTTACAACGAGAATATTAAAAGTGAAACTTCTGATAAGGGATGCCTTCGAGATATTCTTTTGGAAATTTTAAAAGTTAGCTATTTTATTCAAGTAATAACACCATCCTTACAACTTAGTATTTCTATGACATCTTTTGTTTTAGATTTTCTTGAAATCAATCTAAGCAAATAAAGAATCCAACAAACACTTTGTTTTTAGATAAAGTCTTATTCAACGCGGAAAATGTGATCACACAGAATTGCAGGAACATCATTTTGAATACCTACAAATGTTTCTAATTTTTTTTTTTCAAGGGAGTGGCAGTACCAGATTTCCTTGCATGAGGACATGCAAGATGGTCAGCATTGGGGGATGTTGGGCCTCCATTTTGTCCTATTCTTACTTGGAATCTCTCATGTTACTGTTTCGCTAAATGATTATTTTCGATAATATTTGTTACTTCCCTTGTTTTATCAGGATTAAAACATTATTAAATTATTAATAGAGGCTTGTATGTTGCAGGTTTAAAATTGGTTCGATCATGCCTTTATACAGGCTTTGGTCCTGCATTTACCTTCCTAGACAATGAAGTAGATTCCTACACTAATTGGGATTCCCTGCACTAGTTACAGTGGGCTTCCTGCACTCTTAAGAGTTTCTGGACTACACTCATTTTCAGTTCTCATCGGAATCATATTGGTTTTTGTGTTACATGTGGTATAGAAGAGATGATCTACTGTATCCACTTGTTATGCTTCCTCCAAAAACAATGCCACCCTTTTTGGTATACATTGTTCATCATTGTGGTCAATGATACAATGGTGCGGCAAGTTGCAATGGTTTTCAAGTGTGGTCTTTTGGTATATTATAAGGATAGCTGAGGCCTCTATCTAAAGAAACAAATGCAACAAATGTAGATTATGGAATGGGTGTGTGTGAATCACAATCTGTCCTTTGTATTAATAGTTCTGAAACCTTTTGATATGGTGAGTTAGCTGACAAACTAATTAAATTAGAGAATGGTGATCATGAGTATGTAGCTGGTTTTTGGTTGGTCTTAGTACACTTGTAACATTTAGCAGCATTGTTGGTATTTATCGATGTGTGCCATCTGTTAGAGTCGATCTGGTCAGCCCTCCGTTAGAGATCAAAACTCTTTATGCATTTCATTTTTAGGTGTCCCGATCCATTCACTCAGCGGCATTCCGCTAGGGGCATGCCATAATCTGACGGAGAAGTTCATGCTAGTCATTTCCCCTCATGTCTGGTTCCTGCTGGCTTAGGCCTTTGTTCAAATAATCAAAAAGTCCATGACAGTCAAGGTCTGATCCTTCAATGGACAAAAGTCATTTTCGGTCATTTGGTCTAGGGATAGATCAGTTTGGTCTTTAAATAGGTCCAGTAAAGCCATGCAGGCCAGAGTGATGCTCTTGCAAAGTAATGATCCGCAGATTTCCATCATCTTATTGATAAAATTCGACGGTTCTTCAAAACTCTGTTTTGAAGAAAAGTCAAACAGTGCTATTAGTGACAAAATTTTCAAAAAGGGTCGACAATTGATTTCTTCAGGTGCAGTCATGGTTTCTGCGGCCAAATGTTCTGTCATGCAATCCCTGCAAAAAAGTGTTGAAAATTTCATCGTTCAAGCCCAAAATTCAGAGAAAAGGTGAAAATCAGGGTTATATTAAAGTTGGTGAAAAGGTGTTGAACAGGACATTAGAAAAGTGGGTTTTTTGAAAAAGTAAATTTAAAACATGACCTCCAAGCTTATATACACAAATACCATCATGAAACAAGCTCATTGTGCAATCAAGGCATTGGGAGAACGTTGCAAGGTTGTGAGTTGAGGATTAGAGCGATTTGGAGCAGTTGTAGGCGATTTCTGGGCGCGCGGCGCACACATGCAGGAGCACGGTGCACTCACCGGGCGCGGTGCACACAGAGCCCGCCCACAGTTCAAAATTACCACTGGTGCAGCGCACTCAGAGTGCGCGGCGCACAGGGATAAAGCACCCAGAACCTAGCAAATCCACTCAAATGTTTTGTGGAGATTTTCTATTTGCAAGGTAGGCTACCTAAATTCAATTGTGCACCAATTTTTATGGGTAATATGATGATTTTATGCCTGTAATAAAATGTAAAAAAAAATTTCATAAAGCAAACACAAAGAAGACACCAAAGAAAACCATTATGCTAGGGTTTGTGCTACAGTGATATTGCTGCCAAGGTTATTCTTCCTACCCTACCCCTGTTCCTTATTCCCCTATGCCATTGTCCCCATAATCACTACCCTAACTCTACCAAAATCATACTCCCTTTCCACTCCCCCTATTTCTAAATAAATCCCAAACCCTACCTTACAAACCCTA
This sequence comes from Pinus tabuliformis, assembly GCA_031772625.1. Taxonomy (NCBI): domain Eukaryota; kingdom Viridiplantae; phylum Streptophyta; class Pinopsida; order Pinales; family Pinaceae; genus Pinus; species Pinus tabuliformis. The sequence goes on along the minus strand of CM062806.1, from coordinate 434,265,001 downwards.
AAACCTTACCTTGCCAAGAACACAAACCCTACCCTATCAAAATACCCAAAACCCCCTGTATATCCCTAAACAAAATTCTCCTATAAACCCCTATTCCCATTATATTATCCCCCTCCTAATACTCCCTTTTTAATTGTCCCCTTGGTGGCAGATTGTCAAAGCAACCTCCAGCTTCACTATAATCAAAGGGCAGCCTAAATTCAGTTTACAAAACAGCAGTCATGGCATCCGAGGTTTCATCAGAATATGAGGAGGAGACCCACAGTGATACAGCTTCAGGAGAACAGGCCCCCAGGAGACATCACCGGAGTGGCAAACATGTTAGAGATGAGCCAAACACCCTCACCGAGTTGCAGGCATGCCCTCTTGCTATGTCTTGTTTCCAACACTTAGCATGTTTTGAATTTTGTCAGAGGGTGGCAAATGTCAAAGTTCATCATGAGTTGGCCCGTCTTTTTGCACTTCACCTACATGGAGGACAATCTATCTTGGCTGGGGTCACTTTCACATTGACACCCGAAACCATATCAGTGGCAACAGGCATACCAAATATTGGAGAACAGTGGCATAAGAAGAAGAAGGTGGAGAGGCATCATTATGAGCCTTACATTAAGGCCAGATGTTTGAGCCAGCTCACGAGAGTTTTCCCATTCAGATTTTTGAGAGATGAGTATGCTCCGCTCATGAAATTGATCATGAAGTACTTTAGTTGTGAGGGGAGGTTTTCTCGCCTTTATGCCTACCACATCAGGTTGCTCATGCACTTTACCAGGGTGCAAATGATGAACCTCCCATTTTTCATTTGCGGGAACATAGAGAGGATGAAAAATTTCATGCAGCACAAGACTCCTCGACAACAGCTCAACAGTGTTTATCACTTTGCTCTTATCCGGATTTTGGTGGACCATCAGTTGGGATTGCAGGGTATTGCTTGGGAGGACTTCATCTCCTGTGACTTCTTCAGTGCTCCACAGGTAGTATCAGAGGCAGAGCATGAGATAGGTGGCCCATCTCATCAGTATGAGCGACATGAGACTGCTACTATGCCAGTATACATCACCTATCAGAAAGGCAGTAGACCTTTGTTTGCAGCAGCAAAGTGAGTGTTATCTCCACCCGGGGTGGAAGGGGCCTCGCTTCTGACATCAGCATCACAGGAGCAGGGTAGAGGTAAGGAGCCAATGCAGGAGGAAGGGCCATCAGGTGAACGAGAGACCGAATTCGTTCTCCTCCATGATGATGAGACAGATACAGAGCCAACAAATGCATAGCTCAAAGATATCATCCAAGAGCAGCAATCAGAGATTGAGGCCTTATCCTTTGGCTTGGAGAGGGCCAAGTGGAACATGAAGTACCTGGAGCAGAGAAACAAATAGCTAGAGGATCGACAGGCGATTATGGAGCTCCAAAACATTCGTGAGCATCGCCAAGATGCACGAAGGAGAAGAGTTGAGCTCACATCATTGGAGAAAGAAATCAATGAGGATCGGGAGGCCAATCTTGAGAGAGCCAAAATACACTTGGAGAGGTTGCTGGACAAGGCCGACTAGGACCTTGCTTTACTAAGACACATGGCTTTGCGTTACAGGGTACGAAACATGAGCGCCCAGGCCCGAATAAGGAATTTGAAGGCGAAATTGAGGAAAGCAACAAGAAAGGAAATGGAGGAAAAAGAGCAATATCGGCTTCGAATCTTGGCTGAGGCTTCCTTGGCACATCATAGCACTCCATAGACAACCTCCAGCCCAAATTTCAAGGAATTTAGGGAATTTTTGGTCACATCACAAATTTTTGGGCAAAAAACAGGGTTTTTCTCCACTTGCGCGGCGCTAAAATTCTAGAGCTCCAAATGAGGAATGGTTTACATTTTTGGATTCAGCATGGAAAATCACGACTACTAGTGTCTGGACAAGAAATTTGGGCAAGATCTGAGTCTCCTAGAGGTCAAAAACACCCAAAAAATGGCCTCTCTGCCCCTTTTTTGACACACAGGAAGCAGTCTTGGGAGAATGGAGATTTGGAGGGGCAAATGAGCACCAAATTCAAAAATTCTAGTTGGGTTAGAAAGTAGATAGGACAGGCTTTCCAACAAGCCCACTTGGGCACATTTTTGACACCTGCAAGTGCCCCAAAACAGGCCCCAAAGTAGCGCGGCGCACAGAGGAAAAATTGCCAAATTTGCTTCCGTTTCGCGAAATTTCGGTTTGCGACTTCTCCAAGTGGGCCCGCTCATCTACACTTCGGTTTTTTGGCACCAAAGGCAGCATTTAAAGTATTTTTTCTCCAGATTGACTTCTATCCAAGTGGCGAAGGAAGGCGATGGGTCACCCAAGCCAAATGTCATGTTTGTAGCACTGCACCTGTAGCTGATGGTTGGCTCTTCATCTCCATTTTGAAATTATTCGAGTAACTCCCCAACCCTTGGGCATTCTATCTCTTCCTTACACACTCTATATATTGTATGCAAGCTATTTGCAAAGGGTTGGTTGGCTTTTAACTTCTAGGAGACTGTGGGAAAGAAACTCTGTTTCTTCACTGTGTATTTTTGACAGAGAATTAATGAAAGGCAGCGGCTCTGTTTCATGAGATTCTTGTGGTTGTGAGTGTAGCAAATGTGTTTCTTATGTTTTCATATGTATTTCGTTATGTTTCATAATTCAATTCATGTTCATTTCCAGTGAAATTTTCTGAGTGAGATTAGGTAGAATTCAATTTTATTGCTCTACCTGTGGGAAAATTTCATGTTCAGTGTTTTTTCTTCTGTTGAAAAGGATTCATGTAACTATGCCCTTTTGACTCTCTTCAACAATCTATTCATTCCATGTTACTTCAAACTAAATTGCTACACTTTCCGCCTGCCTTGCCTCACGGAATAATCTGTGCCTTTGTATGAAATTCTTTGTTCTTTGCCTGACCATTGGTCCCATACTATCCCAGAAGCTCGGTCATTCATAAAAAATTGTGTCCCGAATCCCTATTCACTTACTAGCCTAAGGTAAATATATCATTGTAAGTCATCTCAGACCATTTTTTGATTATCTATTCACTAAGCGTGACTCGGAGAGAGCCCTCTCCTGTTCTGGTAGGGCTAGCTACCAAACTAAGTGTGGTTTGTGGTTACCCCAATTTTTGCCTTCCTTCAGCCTAGGGCAGATTTAGGTGCTAACATAGTGGCGACTCCGCTGGGGAACAAAATGGTTTGCTTGAAGGTTTTTTTGCCCTAGTACATATCTCAAGTTCAGAGCTGATTGTTGATGGTGAAAAACGATCACACATAAGAAGACGGCTGAAATCATTCACCTGGCGACTCCTTTCACTGAAGAATCCAGCAACCGGTGCTTCATGGTGACTCCACTGCAGAGAGATCAGTAGCTTTGACATTTTCAAGATGGATCAGATTGCAAGAAGATACGCTCCCATGAGCCGAGATCACATCCCAGGTTTTCCAAATAAAATTCCCAAGGTAGATTGGTCAAAGAATTTGCCTGTGTTCAGAAATGTGGAAGGTAATGACGCTGCTCTTCATCTGGTGAAATTTCACATTCATGTGCATAGATTAAAGATCAATTTTCCTGAAGACTGTTTGATGAAAATGTTTATGGCTACCCTAGAAGATGAAGCCCGATCTTGGTATGAAATTTTGCCACCTACTTGTATTTACTGTTTAAAGGATTTTCATGCCCTGTTCATTGAAAGATATCAAGAATCTTATCCATCATTAAATCTAGTTCATGACTGTTGCAAACATGCTTCTACTTTTATTGAAAGCCTTGAAAAATACTATGAGGATGATAATTTTATGGATGATGAGATCATGGAAGCCTTGTACGAGAATCCATTTCAGCAACATGAAGAGAAACTAGAGGAGTCCCATCAAGATGATCATGAAAATTTGCAGCAGAATCAAGATTGTAGTACGGTGGAAGATGAAGGAATTTTGCATCTTGACAGTCAACAGGAATTACATGAAATGGATCAGCAGTCTGAGGAAAATTTGTACACTCCTCCACTTGAAAATATTGAAGAAAATCACTGTTCGTGCAAGAGAAAACGAAAAGCCATATCTCCTTTGTCTGAAGATGAAATAGATCAACTCTTGAACAGTCATGTTCCAGCTCAAGTTAACACAGATCTGCAGTGTTCACCCGGACAAGAAGGTGATGGTGGAGATTTTTCCTCTTCTAAAAAGGATGACAGTCTTGTGGGCAGCTTTATAGATCAGCAGGCTGAAGATTTCCATATGGCTGGAAATGACGAAAGAAGAAGTTTTGTTTCAGATCTGGTGGAAATAAAAGATGATATGCGAGAAAATGATGTTCCAATCTTAGATAATGGGGATGATAAATCAGATCAAGAGACAAATGGTGAGGAGGAAAAAGAGAGTTGCATGGTTGAGGCTACCTCAAATGGAGAAAAAAGAGGTACAGACCTAACTAACCTTATCTCACCAGAACTAGACCTTCATGAAGAGGTAATCCAGTCAGCTCATGAACAGCAAGATGAGATCGTTGCTCAAGCAAGTAAAAAAGTTCCTCTGGATGAATTTATGGTAGATGATAGAAATGTTAGTGTTAGGTTTCAAAAAACATCTGAAGTTTCTTTTCTCATGATTGATGAATGTGATGAATGTAATGAGAATCTGGCTGTCATATCGTATGAAGATGACCTACCATATATTCAGACTTCAGTAGACTAGGCTATTCAGGATTCCCTTTTAGATTCTTCCTCATATGTCTCATGTTTTGAAATGTTTTTTGAAGAGGAAATCTACTCATCCACTTGTTCAGAAATTTTTGAGGACCAGGACCATACTTTTTATGAAGAACATTATGAAGGAAGATCAGCATCAAAAGAAAAAGACATCTTGTTTCCTAAACAGAAGGGAAATCTTCATGTTTTTCAGGATCCAATGGCAGATTTGTTGCAGTCAGCAGTGAAGGTGATTATTGCAGTATTTAGTGATGAAGGGGATCATGGTCAATTATGTTTTTGGATGCCCAGTTACCAGTATCTGTTGTTGACCAGGAGATCTGATCAGGAGAATCAATCAAGAATGCATCTGCTTGATTGGTTATATTGGAAGACACATTACACATGATTGTACATATTGCATTAATATGCAGGTGGTTGTCATGATAATTTGAAACCCTCGAATATTGATGGACTGCTACCATTGAATAAGTTTTTTCAGTTCTTGTTTTAGTTAAGTCAGTCATGAGTCATTTCGTTTTGCATTGAGTCAGTTTTTTTCAGTCATGTTGGTTTCATAATTAATGTCGGTTTAAGTCAAGTTCCAGTCAATAAATGTGTCAGAGTCCTGTGTTGTTTGTCGAAATAATGACTCCATAACCCAATGGACGAAAGGCACTGTCTAGCTCCTCTAGAGATCTGCGGTTCTTGGCACCTCCAAGGAGCTACCATCCCCCATTGGAGCCAATGTTAGAGTCGGTCTGGTCAGCCCTCCGTCAGAGATCAAAACTCTTTATGCATTTCATTTTTAGGTGTCCCGCTCCATTCACTCAGCTGCATTCTGCTAGGGGCATTCCATAATCTGACGGAGAAGGTCATGCTAGTCATTTCCCCTCATGTCTGGTTCCTGCTGGCTTAGGTCTTTGTGTCAAATAATCAAAAAGTCCATGACAGTCAAGGTCTGGTCCTTTAATGGACAAAAGTCAATTTCAGTCATTCGGTCTAGGGATAGATCAGTTTGGTCTTTAAATAGGTCCAGTAAAGCCATGCAGGCCAGAGTGATGCTCTTGCAAAGTAATGATCCACAGATTTCCATCATCTTATTGATAAAATTCGATGGTTCTTCAAAACTCTGTTTTGAAGAAAAGTCAAACAGTGTTATTGGTGACAAAATTTTCAAAAAGGGTCGACAATTGATTTCTTCAGGTGCAGTCATGGTTTCCATGGCCAAATGCTCTGTCATGCAATCCCTGCAAAAAAGTGTCGAAAATTTCATCGTTTGAGCCCAAAATTCAGAGAAAAGGTGAAAATCAGGGTTATATTAAAGTCAGTGAAAAGGTGTTGAACAGGACATTAGAAAAGTGGGTTTTTTGAAAAAGTAAATTTAAAACATGACCTCCAAGCTTATATACACAAATACCATCATGAAACAAGCTCATTGTGCAATCAAGGCATTGGGAGAACGTTGCAAGGTCGTGAGTTGAGGATTAGAGCGATTTGGAGCAGTTGTAGGCGATTTCTGGGCGCGCGGCGCACACAGGCAGGAGCGCAGCGCACTCACCAGGCGCGACGCACACAGAGCCCGCCCACAGTTCAAAATTACCACTGGCGCGACGCACTGGGCTTTGCGCGCGGCGCACAGGGATAAAGCGCCCAGAACCTACCAAATCCACTCAAATTTTTTGTGGAGCTTTTCTATTTGCAAGGTAGGCTACCTAAATTCAATTGTGCACCAATTTTTATGGGTAATATGATGATTTTATGCCTGTAATAAAATGCAAAAAAATTTCATAAAGCAAACACAAAGAAGACACCAAAGAAAACCATTATGCTAGGGTTTGTGCTACAGTGATATTGCTGCCAAGGTTATTCTTCCTACCCTACCCCTGTTCCTTATTCCCCTATGCCATTGTCCCCATAATCACTACCCTAACACTACCAAAATCATACTCCCTTTCCCCTCTTCCTATTGCTAAATAAATCCCAAACCCTACCTTACAAACCATAAAAACCTTACATTGCCAAAAACACAAACCCTTCCCTATCAAAATACCCCAAAACCCCCTGTATATCCCTAAACAAAATTCTCCTATAAATCCCTATTCCCATTATATTATCCCCCTCCTAATACTCCCTTTTCAATTGTCCCCTTGGTGGTAGATTGTCAAGGCAACCTCCAACTTCACTATAATCAAAGGGCAGCCTAAATTCAGTTTACAAAACAACAGTCATGGCATCCGAGGTTTCATCAGAATATGAGGAGGAGACCCACAGTGATACAGCTTCAGGAGAACAGGCCCCCAGGAGACATCACCGGAGTGGCAAACATGTTAGAGATGAGCCAAACACCCTCACCGAGTTGCAGACATGCCCTCTTGTTATGTCTTGTTTCCAGCACTTAGCATGTTTTGAATTTTGTCAGAGGGTGGCAAATGTTAGAGTTCATCTTGAGTTGGCCCGTCTTTTTGCACTTCACCTACATGGAGGACAGTCTATCTTGGCTGGGGTCACTTTTACATTGACACCCGAAACCATATCAGTGGCAACAGGCATACCAAATATTAGAGAACAGTGGCATAAGAAGAAGAAGTTGGAGAGGCATCATTATGAACCTTACATTAAGGCCAGCTGTTTGAGCCAGCTCACGAGAGTTTTTCCATTCAGATTTTTGAGAGATGAGTATGCTCCGCTCATGAAATTGATCATGAAGTACTTCAGTTGTGAGGGGATGTTTTCTTGCCTTTATGCCTACCACATCAGATTGCTCATGCACTTTACCAGGGTGCGAATGATGAACCTCCAATTTTTCATTTGCGGGAACATAGAGAGGATGAAAAATTTCATGCAACACAAGACTCCTCGACATCAGCTCAACAGTGTTTATCACTTTGCTCTTATCCGGATTTTGGTGGACCATCAGTTGGGATTGCAGGGTATTGCTTGGGAGTACTTCATCTCCCGTGACTTCTTCAGTGCTCCATAGGTAGTATCAGAAGCATAGCATGAGATAGGTGGCCCATCTCATCAGTATGAGCAACATGAGACTACTACTATGCCAGTATACATCACCTATCAGAAAGGCAGTAGACCCTTGTTTGCAGTAGAAAAAAGCGAGTGTTATCTCCACCGGGGTGGAAGGGGCCTCACTTTCGACATCAGCATCACAGGAGCAGGGCAGAGATAAGGAGCCAATGCAGGAGGAAGGGCCATCAGGTGTGTTATCACTGAGAATTGCAGTTGCATGTATATAAGTTATGTCCAAAATTTCATGGGTAAAATGAATGTGATTTGGTTGTTATCCTATGTTTACCATTTAGGTGTCATGTTCTTCAATGATGTTGTTGAGAATCATTTTAAAAATCACGAGTCATCCTTCATCATGATTGAGTAAGATATGTCTTGTCTCGTATGTGTCATTTGTCCTTTTTCGCAATTTCGCAGCACTTTTCCGCAGTTTCGCAGCACTGTTTGATTGGCTGATTTTGCAGCGTAGTAATGTTTTATCCTTTTCGTAGCGCCAGCCATTTCGCAGCACATGTCACTGAATTATAACTGTCTGCGCTACGAAATCGCGGATTCGGGATTTTGCAGCGCACATTCTCAAAATGTCATGTCCAGGGATGAGTCATTATGTCCGGTCAGATTGTTGTCAGTTTATGTACCTTCCAAACAATTAAGAGGCATCATTTCCCCAATAGGTTCAGAGTCATGCACATTAAGTTCATTTAAATATCCTTGTCATGCATGGTTGTGTCATGATGTTTTATTATTATTATTTGAAGCGGCCAGCTTACATGTTAAGCTATTTGAATTGTAATGAGCCCGAATTTCTTCTTCAAGAGAGCTGCATTGCAAGCGAGCCCGTGTTCTAAAGTTCGAAGTTGCCTGTTGAGTTGAAGCTGCCGGTGTTACTGTGTGCAAAAGTTTTCAAGGCGTAATGGAGAAGAAAGAGCATCGATCAGGAAGGTGCCAAAGAGCAGAACCCGAAGGATTAGACTTGACATTGAGGGAGGAAGGTGTTAAAAAGGCCTTCAAAGACGCTGGTTGCTGGAGTTTTTGTGAAAAATTGAAGGGAGGACACACTCAGGTAACAAAATAATTTGCATTGAATTTTACAGGCTTGAGTTCCAAAGTGTCTATGTTAGAATTCCCAGTGTCTCCAGAGGCTATTGCTAGGGTGACTGAGATTCTTAGAGGAGGCCAGGAGTGGTTCAAAAATTTCAAGTTTGATATGAGCCCCTGTAAAATATTCTTGAAGGAAGCCTATGTGAATGAAGATTTGACCAAGGCCGTACCAAGAAGTTATGTCAAGGAGAGTTATGCTATGCTTCTTACTTGTATTCAAAAATATTTAACTTGTGAGGGCAGGTATAACAAAGTTTATTCATATCATTTCAAGTTGTTGCTCCATTTCACGGGTAAAGTACCTATAGATCTCCCATTCTACCTGTTTCGAAGCCTCAGTAAATGTGTGATAAAATTCAATTGAGGAAAGACGGTTGTGAGTCATCACTGTTTCATCATGGCCTAGTTAAACTATTAGTGATGGATGCCTTGCAAAAGATTGGTAAGGATTGGGATTCTTTCATTTATATGGCCGGGTTCCAGAGCAAGACAGGCCTCACCCCACAGCCACTCAGAGAAAGAGAAGAATTGATGGAGGAACCCACTATTGCTGAGCTTAGGAAGGAGGCTAGTGAGAAAAAGAAAGTTAAATCTCAGTTGAATAAACCAGTCAAACCCTTGATTATTAAAGAGCCATCTCAGCCACCTCAGTCATCATCTAAGGGAAAATTCAAGCAAAAGAAGGATGTTCATGGATCAGCTGAGTCTGAAAAAGCATCAAGAGTTAAAACTAGGGGTCAACTAAGCAAGGAGAAAGGTAAATCAGTGGCTGTGGAAGAAAGCCCAATTTCAAAGGCCAGTCTAAGTGACCTACTTGAGGCTATTGAATTTGAACAGGGAGAACCAGTGCATCTTGAACCTATGCATATTGATTTGACCCAATCTTCTCCTGAGAGCACTAAGAAGTCAAAAGCTTCGAAAAGATTAAGGTTTGATGAGCCTAGTGAGGTCTTTATGTTCAAGCCAAGAAGGCCAGTTATGAGGAAGCAAATAAAAGAAGCTGAGAAGGTGAATAAAGAAGAAGAAGCTGTAAAGGAGAAAGTGCATAAGGCAAAGAAGGCTGTAAAGTCACCCAGAACTGAGGTAATTGATGTATTGACAAAAACAGTGGAGGCAGTCAAACATAAAGACAAGGATAAGAAGGTCATCATCACCCAAGGGGGAAATGTGATTGCCATAAAGAGTCAAGTGAAGACAGCCATGAAAGATCAGGTGGGAGCAGCCAAAGAAGAAATTGTCAAAGCCAAAAATGTGACTAAGGAGCGTGCTGTTAGATATGCCAATTATAAAAGAGCTGTGTTGAAGGGCAGCAGAAACTTAATGGGTCAGACAGAATCTGTGGCTGATGTATATACTTGGACTGTCCCAGCTCTAAAACAAGCTAAACTCCTGAGACAAATGAACCTGACTCTGAGAGCTAAAAATAAAGCTTTAAAGAAAGAATTTTCAAATTTGAAGATGCAGCTAGGTCAGCTAGCTCATTGATTTGAGGAAAAGGTGATATTTTCAGTTTTGGTCAATTTTGTTTGAAGTTTCACTATTTTTGAAGTCATATAAGTGTTTGGCACCTGTAGAGAAGGTCTGAAAAGTTAAAAGTTCAAGTAAAGGAAGCTTTAGTGCAAATGCATTCTGTTTTGGTAAAAACAGCAGTTTCATAGCGCGCTACGAAACTGCTGTAGGTGCTATTTTATAAGGAAGATGAGCAGTTTAATGGTGAGGTCAGCAGATTTTTGAAGGAAACGCCAAAGTAATGAAAGAGATATCACTCAAGGCTATCCTAGCTATTCAGAGAATGACAGGTGGACCTTTTGGTAAAGGTAAAATTTTTGTCTCAAGTTAAATTTTTGAAAAAGCTACTTTATGACAAGTTAGGGTTTAGCAGAATGGCATACGAGGAGTATCTTTTTGGTTCATACACCTGGCTATCCATGAAGCTTCAATGCATTTGAAGTATGGTGAGGCTCGTAAGTTTTGGGATATTAAAGGAGCTGGGACATGTTGCTTGATTTTCGGAGGATGGTAGGAGACAGGGACCATAAAAATAGGGGTTTTGATCCTAATGATAAATGATCCATCAGCGCCTTCAGGTATCCAAAGTCAGCATTCCTTGCACCTGTAGCTCAATCATCTCAGCCTAACAACAGAAGACAGCTGTCAAAGATCAAGAAAAGCATCATGCTACGAGGATATGAAATTAGAGTTT